>CM053595.1:146125386-146150522 GCA_028646575.1 Pseudocheirus occidentalis | reverse complement strand
TCAACGCAAGAGCCCTTGGCCCTGATGGATGGATGGCATCAGCCCCCCTGCTATCTGCAGGCCGAGGGCTCTGAAGCAGCCCAGTGGGGGCCGCTGCAGCTCTCAGACGTTCCTGCTGCTACAGTTGCTTCCCTCTGCTTCCTTGCCCTGGGAGCAGTTTGGCGGGACCCGCTCTTCTCCTCCCCAGTTAGCAAAATCCACTGACCTTTCTCTTAGCTTTTTTGTCTTCTGGCCTGATAGATGTGGTAATTGTGCCTCCAGTGCAGCTAGTCAGTTCTCCTATAGCCGCCCGATGCCCCAGGGCTTGACCCTTAGGCCGTGGGTCCCAGACTTCTACGAAGAGCCCCGCCTGCTGCGCTGCCTGTAGCAACAAATGTTCTTTCTGTCTTTTGGAGAGTTTTGGAGCTTCCCATTTTATGCATTTTTTAGCGTGTTTGTGTGGGAGCTGCGGTGCATTGCTGCTTCTACGCCACCATCTTGGCTCCGCCCCCCCTCTATTCTGTGCTATCTTAAGAAAAAGGGAGGGATTGGGGTTATTACTGGTCTCTGCCTGCGTTTGGAGGGACAACTGCTATATCCCCAAGGTAAACTTGGGGAAAGAGATGAGAATGCTTAAAGAAAAGGAAGTTTTCACAGTGGCATCTGTGCAGCTGCTGTTATAGGTACTCGGCTTGGAGTTTGGATGTGTGTTTGCACAGCTGTAGTTGGGAATGGAGAAGGGAAGTGTTGATTGATTATGGGCAAAGAGAAAATATGATTGTCTTGGAGGCAAGCCTTATAATTGACTGTCACTGCCCTCTGTTACTCCATCACCACAACTGAGATGGGGAGGGAGGGATTATATGTAAGAAGTCCCTATGTATATATTCAGAATGATAACACAAGCCAGTGAGTCAGCCCCCAGGGATGGGACATCAGGACGAGCCCTTCTTAAGTCACCAAAACAACTTATAATCTTACTTTTGAGAAAGGTGAATACTCCCAGCAACAAATAAAGTTGTCAAGTCTTGTTGTTTATATCTTTGTATCGAACACTGTTGTTCATCCTTCTTTCTTGAAGAAAATTAAAGATATGATGAGAGTGATGTCTGAACAGAGCTATATTAAAGTCTTTCCCAAGTCTCAATTTGTCTGAGGCAACACCCATTTATTGGCTAGGGGCTAAGAAAGAATCGATGACTTGATTTGCCTTCAAAAAAATGTCAGTCTGAGAGGGGAAGACCCTCAAAGTTTCTGGCCAGAACAGAAAACAGTTGCTGTTTGTATTCACTCTAAACTATCAAAACCTAAACAATGAACCCAAGAAGCTTGGGCTGGGGATGATTTTTGGCCATTCTAACATCTCCCATATACATACCCCTTCCGTCCTCTGACATTGCCACCACCCTGGTGCCAGTCCTCATCTTCTCATGCCTAGATTATTACCACAGCCTGAGGGTCAGTCTCCCTCCTGCATGTGTCTCTCCATTCTAATCTGTCTTCTACTCACCTGTCAAATTGATCTTCCTTAAGCATAGCTCTGAACATGTCACCACCTATTCAGTAAAACCTGGTGGCTTCTGGTACCTCTAGGACCAAATTTAGAATCATGTTTGACTTTTTTTAAGCCCTTCATAACCTTGCCCCTTCTTACATTTCCAGTCTTATCTTTAGTTTCCCTTCACCTACTCTTTTATTCAGTAATGCTGGTCTTGCTTTATCTCATGCGTTCCATCTCCCAACTCCAAGCATTGTCACTGGCTGTCCCCCATGCCTGGAATTCTCTCTCTCTCCTCATTTCTGCCTCCTGGCTTCCCTGGTTTTCCTCAGGTCTCAGGTAAAGTCCTATCTTCTGCAAGAAGCCTTTCTCAGGCTTCCTTATTCTTAGTTCTTCCCTCTGAAGAAATGTACACATACATTTTTCATATATAGATATATGTCTGTATATGTATGTGTATGTATATTTATGTACAGTATTCTTTGTACACAGTTATATGCATGATGTCACCCCCATTAGACTATAAACTCCCAGAACAGGGACTACTTTTTGTCTTTCTTTGTATCCCCAGCACTTAGCACAGAACCTAGCACATAGTAGGTGCTTAATAAAATGCTTATTGACTAACTGATTGACTTTCCCTGCTAAAGGTCAACATTGCCTCCTTTGGGTGGAAGCAGCCCTCTGACAGGGTTCATTTGTGTTGCTACTCACACAATAATCATTCTGGAACTCCCAACCACTCTTCTTTCAGGTGATGAGGAGCCAAGCTGGTCTTTAAAAGGCTGCTCTGCACTCAAGCTTTCATGCAGGGCCTCTTCTAGGGAAGAAAAGGCTTCCCACCACATTCTTTACCAGTTTGACTGTTTCTAATTTATTCCAATGTGTGAACTGCATGGGGCTGCCAGAGAGGGTTGTGGCTAACTTGGCCCTTTCACTGCCATCTGGGTGTCCCCTCACCCCCTCCATTCCCATTTCTGTACATAATCTACATACACATCTTCCCTCCTGAGCCTTTTGGCTCCCCCTCACATTTCCTGTAGCCTTAAATCTTTTCATGTCAAACAATTATAGGCAAACCTTGCAGCGTGACAGGTAATATAGCATCTAATCATCCTGTCACCCCTCTCTCCTACAGTGTTTGATTAGACAGCTAAATTTTCCTAACAGAGTTGCTGCTAGCCCCAGATCAAAATACTATGTGGGATTGTTGTTTTGTTTTCATTTCCTTGAAAGAAAAAAAAAACTAATAAAATTCATTCCATTTCTGAATCTCACCTTTCTGTTTGCTGTGTCCTCATCCACATTTTATACTATACCTTTCTCCCAGCCATTTGCCTCCTCTCTAAACAGTGACTCTAAAAATCAGCAGCAAAGAGGCCAGAGTTTGTTTAATTTAAACACACTGCAGCAGAATGAAGGTAATTGTCCACACAAACCATCTGCTACCTGGCGGGTATCCATGAGTCAGGGAGACAGAAATGTAGGCTGAAGTGTCTCTTTCATTCTGTTACCATGATAACAGCCTCGCTCAGAGTTTTAGTGGGTTGGTTTTTTTTATTTTTTTATTAATGCTCCATAGAGGGTATTAGCTCTCAAAGTTAGGCGTTTTCCATGGGCTTCTGGGGGGCTGATCCCAAGCCTCACTAATCTGTTCTGAGGAGACATAAAATATGCACATACTCAGTAATGAGACAGAATGGAAGTTTAGCCACAGCCAAGGACTGGGATGCTACATCATTTTCCTAACAAACACAGTACCCTATTCTCAAGACAGCTAGTCTCCTGCCTGGCCAGGTCATTCTCCTGTGGGTTGTGGATTTCCTCTAAATGCCATAATTGATTAAGTCTACACACATTTAGTGTATGCAGTGTATCTCTAGTATCTTGCACATATTAGGCACTTTAATGTTTGCCAAATTGAATTGGTCTCTCTGCTTCTAGTTTTCTCCTCTTCAAATCCCTCCTTCCACCCAGCTGCCAAAATAGCTAACCAAAAGCCTAAGTTTCATTCTAGGACTTCTTTGATCCAGAATCTTCAGTATTTCCCTGTTACGTCTTGGAAAAATGCAAAATCCTCTGTTTAGTATTTAATGCCCTATACAATCTGGCCCCACTTTACTGTGACAAAATTATTTCACATTACTCTCCCTCATGCATTTTATATTCTGGGCAAATCAGCCCACTTGCTGTCTACTGTATGAATCATTCCCTCTCTCACCTTGAATCATCTGAACTTGAAAGGCATTCTCTCTTCCCATCTACATCTTAGACACCCTCTTTCCTTCCAGGTAAACCTTGGGTGCCACCTCCTACACAAAGTTGTTTTGTTTTTTTCTGTTTTCACACACACACACACACACACACATGTTAGCTATCTTGCTGTCCTGAAATTATTTTTTATTAAGTTTGTGTATTCTTTACATTGATTATCTGTGTGCATGTAGAATGAATTCTTTTTGAACAGGGATGCTTTCATTCCTATCCTTGTATCTCCATTGCTTGATATACCACTTTGTATATACTCAAATAGATCTATGATCTCAGTGACATTGATATTACAGATAGCAACCTAATCACACCTGTCTAACCTATGCCATCCTTCTTCATATCCTCCCATAAGCTTCTCATGAGGTGTCCATTTAACATCCTGTGGCCTTCCTTACCTTGTCATGACATAATGAGAATGCCAGTGGCGCACACTGATTGCCACCTACTCTTTCCACTTAACATTCAAGTAATCTTACCTAATTTTGATGTGTGCTTGTAGATACCTTGTTAGCAGAGATTTTAAAGCTGCATTTTGTTCAGCCAAATAATTTAATAGTCAACAGACAATGGACATAGTAGGATCTTGTATCCTCTAACATCTTTCATTCAGTTGCATAATAGTAAAAAAAAAAGTGATCTCCTGTGAAATATCATTTGCAAAAGGTGACCTATTTCTTATTAATACTCTTGTCAAGAAAGTCTGTGATGTAGACTATTTTCACAAAGATTTTATACTGGTGAAAATGTAGACATATAGGTCAGTGTTTTTTTGCATGTAATAAAGCATTGAATAAGTATCCATTTAATTATTTGTTTCAGTTGAAGTCATACCGCCATATGAGTCAAGCTCTCCTGCATTCTCAGTTCGCATTCTGGATATTGGGGGAAAATGATACTTTTTCCATTGTAAGCACAGATATGACCATGTTATCACACTACTAGGTTACCCCCAGTGACTCCTTTAACTAAGATGTGCCCTTCAAAAGCGAGGCTTTTACTATGTTTGTTTTTCTGTAGTTCCTCTGACATTGACAAAGCTCATCTTTTGTCATATTTGCCAGTTTGGTATGACTTATTCTTTTTTTCTTTATTAATTTTTCCTCTGCATGATCAGTGTGGCAAACTACAAGTTCAAGTCTATCTAAGAGTACTTTTATCACTTTTCCTCCCTGGGTCCCAGTTTATTTGTCTTTAAATTCTGGGACTCACATCACATGGTCTCTAAGAACCCTTCTTATTGTAAGATAATTTCAGTAGAGGTAATTTATAAAGGTTCCTACTATTCTTAGATTTAATTCGGGCTAATGAGGGAGGACATGGCTGCCGTGTCAAAATGAGAAATGATAAAAACCTTGACCCACCATCCTAAAGTTCATGATAGATGAAAAGGTGACATATGGATACTACATAAGATCTCATGGTGTAAAATCACAAAAGAGAAGTTGACCCACAATGGATGGGATACTTTCAAGAACAAAATTCTGATGTTAGAAACAAATGTTTCTTACGAATTAGAAAAAAAAATTGTCCATAAGAGAATTATTATAGACATATAGGGAATTCATTGGTTAATTTACATTTTAAAAAGATATATACAATCAGTATTTGATAAACCTCAGAATTAAATTACCCAGAAAAGAACTTTTTATTTCACAATAACTGCTGGGAAAAATAGAAAAAATTCTGGTGAGTTTTTTATTTAAATGAACATCTTTCATGATGTTCCACAATAAATTTTAAATGGATACGTGACATGAATATTAAATATCAGATAATAAAATATTGGAAGAAAAGTAGACAGTAATACCTTTCACGGCTGTGGGTAAGCCAGTGAATTCTTAACTAAACAAGGGATAGAGGCAATTACAAAAGACAAAACAGAACATTTTGATTATGTGGAATTGAAAAGTTCTTGCATAAGCAAAATTAATTCAACCAGAATGAGGGGATGTAAAAAGTCAACTGGGAAAAATATCAAATATTTCTGATAAGAATCTGATATCTATTCTATTTCAACAACTAACAGAAATAACTAACCAGAAGCCATTCCCCAATAAATAAGTGTTCAAAGGATATAAATAGTGATTCTTGAAAGAATTGAAACTATTAATAACTATACAAAATAATGCTCCACATCACAATAATAAGAGAAATGGAAATCAGAAAGTGTTGAGGTTTTATCTCATACCTGGAAAAAAATGACAAAAGATAGAAATACTCCGTGGTGGAGGTCTTGTGGAAAGCTGGACACCCCAGTGTACTGTTGCTGAAGCTATAACTTGGTCTAACTATTCCAGAAAGCAGTTCTGAATTATGTAAAAAAAAATGACTAAAATGTCCATACCCTTTGACCAAAAGGTTTCACTGGTAGTTGTATAGCCCAAGGAGACCACTGACAAAAATAAAGGTCCCTATATATACCAAAATATTCATAGTGATACTTTTTCCAATATCAAAGAACTGGAAACAAAGTGGAGACCTGTTAATAGAAAAAATGTCTAACAAAGAGCAGTGCATGAATGTAATGGAATATCATTGCACTGTAAGAAAAAAACGAACATAATGAGTAAAGGGAGACATGGAAAGACTTGTGTGATCTGATGCAGAGGGAAGTAAACATAACTTGTAAAACAAAATACACGAAACTACAACAATGTAAATGAATACAACAGCCCAATCAAAACTTAAATCTGCAAAGTTTTATTGGCCAAATTTGGACCCCAAAGACCAGATAAAAGAAATAACTTCCCCCCATACACAACTATTTTCAGAGCTGGAGAAACATGATTGTGGTTATATGAAATCAGACATCTTTGATTTATTAGTTTTGTGAAAGCTTTTTCTTCCATTTTATAAAAATTCTTTATTATACTATATTTTATTCTTTATTATATCTTTGAATGAGGAGGATTGGAGGAGGTATGCAAGGAAAATGTAAGTGATGTGGAAGCAAAATACATCAAAAAAAGTATTGTAAAAGACAGACAGAGAATCAAGCACTTATTAAGATGAAAGCAAAGAAAAGTGACTGAATAGCATCATCTTCCAAGAATACTCCAGGAACTCTAAAACCTAGAAGGAACTGAAGTAAGATGAATGCCAAGTACCAATTAGGTTATGTGGACGCAAGAGGAAGATCAGAAAAGGAATAGTTGGATCAAACATCCTTGATGTATGACAGAGAGAGCAGAATTAATGAATTCTTACTTTGTTTCTGTGTTTTCTCTAGCAAGGAAAGCAATTTTCAGACTGGAAAGCATAGAGCAGTATGTTGAAACCCAAGATAAGTGAGGATTCAATATAGCAAGCACCTAGTTCCTTTCAACAAAATCGAGTTACCAGACTCTGACAAATGACATTCCAGGATACCGGATGAAATTGAACGGGTAAATGTTGAGTCTGCCAAAGGTGATATTTGAAAAATAATGGAAAGTAGGAAAGATGCTGCAAGACCAGAGCTGAGCAGATGTCTCAGTTTTCAATACATAAAGAACATGAATTCTTCAGAGTAGTCTAGTGATCTTGACCTGAATTCCTAGCAAGATTCTAGACTGTATATATTACAGGAGTGATTGGTTTCCCAACATTTAGAAAAGGGAAACTGTTATTGTTATGAATCAGTCATAATCAAAATAAAAATATTGCTGAGTTTATTGAGAAAGATTTGTTTTTCATGCTAGACAAGTCGGCTTCCTTTTTTGAGAAATTTATTACACTAATAGGTAGATCAGATCAAAGAAATGTCATTCATAGACCTCTGTTTCAACAAAAAGCTTCTTAAAATTGTTTACTTAATCCAAACCTGCAGCTGAAGCTATCCTATCTGTATTAAGGCCTCCCAGATATGTAAGTCAGTGAGGAGATCCAGATTCTGGTCTCAGCCCTGACTGTTCTGTATCTCCAAACCTTAGTGTCTTTATCTGGTAAATGTGTGCATTGAATTGGATTTTTCCTGTGAAACCTTTCAACTTCCCAAGTCTCTCATCTATGTCCAATAGTCAGTGGTAGTTTCAAATGCAGTGAAAGTACGTTATAATTTATGTGTTGGAGAACACATTATAGGTCAACCATGGTATATTAGATGTTTAGTATACAGTTATGTTTTGAGGAATATGATTGGACCCATAGTATGTCCAAATTTGTGTAATAACAGGCTCTATTATAAAAACATTATACTGTACTTGTATTGAGGAAGGTTTCAAAGGTACTATGTGATGGCATAAAACTCTTGTCTTGTCCCTCCTCCGCCTACCCCAAACCCCTAATTGTCCCTCTCTTAGCCAGCTGGAGCCTGGAGGTACAAAATTATTTTAGACATTCATCAGTCATTTTATTCTGTAGTTTCTCCTGATGTTTTGTTCATTGCCAAGAAGCAGTGCCAAAGAGGAGTTTCTAGGGAACTGTCCTAACAGTTCACTCCTCTCCTTACAGCAAACCCTTTGAAGGTTTGTGACTGATCCTTAGGTCCCTACAGCGCTGAGGTTATGATGAGATGCAAACAGATGCTGGAGAGAACAGTTGATTCTCCACAAACAGGATAACCAGCCCATTTGTTATATACATTTGTTAATCAATAATACTTTTTGTGATGTGTTTCCTGTATTGCCCACTGCTACTGTGAGCTATATAGATGGATGGGCAATACTCAGAACCATGACCTGTCATACTCTCTTTACTAGAGATATATAGACAGATCTAGACATCTATATCTATCTACAAAAATGTGTGTGTAATATATATATACATATATATATGTCAGAGATAATATTTGGAGTGATATCTCATGCCACTGTAATTTACCTCAAAGCCAGTGATGTGTTTTAAGAAAAAAGATACATCTCTGACCTGACCAAACAACTCAAATCCGCTCATCCCAAAATGTTTAGACAAAGGGCATGTGGGAAAGACTAAGGGTTCAAGCAGATGTATTTAGTATTTCTTCATGTATTACACTTTGTATATCAAATTTGTGATGCAAATGTACTCTGTATGAGGAAATGACATTATAAAAACTGTATCCTTTGGAGTCATAGTTATTGAATTTTAGAGGTGGAAAGGACCTTGGAGATGACATATAACTCCATTTAATATAGAATCTAGCCCAGTGTATTGCACATACATGGACATTTGAGTAATTGATTAATTGGTTAAGAGCACCTGGTTATGATGTCAGTGGGTCTTTTGTGGAATGTCTCAACAGATCTTTTTTTTACTATAGGCTAACTGAATCTCCCCACCAGAATTCTGTTGAGAGAAGTTTAAGTCTTGATCTCACCTATGGGAGGTTTGGCTTAGAACTAGTACTTACAGAGTTCTATGATCCTCTGGCTTATGACTACTGTCTAGGAATGCTTCATTTGGCTACTAAAAATATATATTATAATATTTATTAAAGTTTTCCAAGATGAAATGACTCCAAAAATAGCTCAAAAATTGCTTTTAAGTGTTAAAGGAAATAAGAAAATAATTTTTATACCTGGTCCCTGCCCTTAAGAGGCTTATGGTATGAAAGTTATACATATGAGTAACTGTAATACAAAATAGAAGCTGGCAAATGGGCAAGATGTCCTCATGGAACTTTATGAGTGTTCAGTGAAAGAGAGAACATTTCCAGCTAGGGTCATCAGAGAAGATTTCATAGTTAAAGTGGTATTTGAACTAAGATGTGTGAGACTGATATAATTTCAGCAAATTGAAAAGGGAGAATATTCCCAGAGGAGAATACAGGAGAGGGTGAGTAATGGCTCATACATAAGAATGGCTCAAACATAAGAATGTATGGGATATTCAGGAAACAAGTGAGTAGTATGGTTTAGCTAGAGTATAAACTATGTGAAGGGAAGTAATGAGATAAAGTAGATATAACTTCCAGATTAAGGAGTTTAGATTTTGGTAATAAAGGGAAAGCCTTGTTCTTTGTTCAGTCAATTTTTGCATAGTAGAGTTACATAACAGATCATGCCTATGAATTAGGAAGTTTAACCTGGTGTTAGTTCTATCGAGGATGGATTAGAAAGGCAAGAGACAGAAAGCAAGGAGACCAGTTAGGATACTATTGCCAGAGTCACAAATTAATCAAAATATAAGGACCTCAGAGGTGATCAAAGGAAAGCAACTTGGCACAATAAAAATTACACTAGATTCAGATCTGGAAGAGACCTGTGTTTGAATGCTACCTCAGACACTTACTACATATATGGTCAGGTCATTTTACTCTCTGAGCCTTAATTTCTTCCTCTCTAAAATAAGAATGATAATAGACCAAATAAGATAATGTGTATAAAGCATTTTGCAAACCTTAAACTAGATATAAATGTTAGCTATTAGTAGCAGCAGCAGTAGTAGTAGGGAACCACTGGAGTTGATCGAATAGACCTGAACTTTAGAAGAAGCACCAATGTAGAAAATGACTTGAAATGGGGAGAAACAAGGCAAGGAAGTTAATAAGGAGGCTATGGCTGTAGTCCAGGGAGGGATGATGATGGCTTTCTGAAAGGTGTTGTGAAGACAGGAATAACAAGATCTGCAAACTGAATATTTGAGGTGAGTAAAAATGAGAACTGAAAGGTGACACTGAGGTTATGAACCTAGGTAACTGGAAAGATGGTACTATTTTGGACAGGAAAAGTGGAAACTCAGAAGAGGGGGCTAAATTTGAATATTTAACACTTACTATATGCCAGGTCCCACGCTAAGTACTAGGGATACAAAGAAAGGCAAAAATCACCCCTTCCTTGAAGGAATTTACCTTCTGATGGAGAAGATAACATGTAAATAAATAGGGATATGCAAGACATGTACAGAGTAAAAAGAAGGTAACCTTAGAGGGAAATATTTGTTCAAGTGGCAGAAGGAACAAGGAAAGCCTCCTGCAAAAAGGTGGCACTGACTTGAATTTTGAAAGAAACCAAAGATGTCGAAAGATAGAGGTGAGAAGGGAGAACACTTCAAGCATGGGGAGAGCCAACATAAAGGCAGAGGGATGTGAGATGGAGCATTATATATGAGGAGCAGGAAGTAGGACAGCATCACTGGACCTTCATTTCATGAAGAGGAATAAAGTATGAGAAGACAGGAAAGGCAGGAAGCGATCAAGTTGTTAAGAGCTTTAAATGCCAAACAGAAGATTTTGTATTTTTCTTTAGTGGTAATAGGAAGTGACTGGAATTTATTGAGTTGGGGGAAGGGAGGGGTATGAAATGGTCAGACTTAGCCTTTAGGGAAACTTGAGGACAATCACTTTGGTGGCTGCTAAATGGATGATGGATAAGAGTGGAGAGAGCAAGGAGGCAGACTGTTGCAGTAATCCAGGTGAGAGGTGATGCTCTGAACTAGGACACAGGCTGTGTGAGTAAAGAGAAGGGGATGCTATGAAGACTGATACAGTATGAAGAGATGATATGAAGGTTGATACAGTAAGATTGGGCTACAGTTTGGTTAGGAGGAGTGAATGGGTGAGGACAGTGGTGTCTTCAGTAGTAATAGGGGAGGTCAGAAGAGGGCAAGAAAATGCAATACAAATAATGAGTTCTCTTTTGGACATGTTGAGTTTTACAACATTGTAGACAGAAACAGATAACTCTGGTTTGTTTTTTTAAAAATTCAGTTTTATTTTGTTTACACCTCCAAATACACTCCCTCCCAATTCTCTCTCCTACCCCATTGAGAAAGCAAGAAAAACAAAATCCATTACTAACATATATAGTCAAGCAAAACACATTCTCACATTAGCTACGTCAGAAAAAATAAATCCCTCAATCTACCCTTGGAGTTCCTCTCTTATGTATGAGGAGTTGTAAGTAACATGTTTGATGATGAGCCTTCTGGAAGTGTGGTTTGTCATTTTGTTCTTTAAGACAAACATTTTGCAAGACTTAGCTATTCAGTGAACAACTACAATTCCAGAGGACAAATGAGGTTGATAGGACATATTTCTTGGACATGATCAGTGAACAAATTTGTTTTGTTTGGCACTATTTGTTTTTTTAAAAAAAGATTTTGGCTTTGTTTTTAATGCAGGGAGGTAGGAGAGGGAAAAATAAACTTTTATTCATTGAAAAAATGTTGAAATGACATCTAGGAAAACGTACTTTTTAAAAGCTGGTTTTTTAAATTGTAAAGTATTTGTAATAAGGTGAAAGTGAGTCTTAAAATGTTCAATAAAAATCATCTTTTAAAAAAGAAAAATATTGAATTAAAATTTGTCTTTTTTGTATTTTCTATTTAAAATACATAATAAATTTTAATTTTTAAAAAATAGATTGGGGGCGGCTAGATGGCACACTGAATAGAGCACTGGCCCTGGAGTCAGGAGGACCTGAGTTCAAATCAAGCCTCAGACATTTAACACTTACTGGCTGTGTGACCTTGGGCAAGTCACTTAACCCCACTTGCCCTATCTTCTCCCCTCCCCTTTAAATCTAAATTGCTTATGGAACATCCAGTTCCATCCTCGCTTTCAGCAAGGACACTACAGCTGAATGTATGTGAATCTGCAAGTCATCTGCATAAACATTTTAATTAAAACTGGGAATTGGAGATTTGCATGAATATGGCCTTTGTGCTTCATGAAATGGTGGTCCAAGCTACCTCACAAATCAGAAGAGAAGGCCACAAGGCAGAGGGATATCCAGGGTGGAAAGACTGGAAAATGAGAAGCCTGTTACTGGATTAGTTCTAACCTGCACTCTAGAGGTCATTTCTCAGACACCCCAACTCTCAAGTTATGAGTTAATATTTCCAAAGTCTTGATATATCTTCACTTATTCGAGTATTTCTTCATGTCCATTACTCTAACACTTACTAGAATTATATATGTTATGCTAGCTTTGATAAGTAGAGGACCTATAATAGCCTTTCATAAAATGCTATTTTATTTTCCCCCAGTTAAATATAAAAATAATTTTTAACATTTGGGTTGATTTTTTTTTAATTTTGAATTTCAGATTCTATTCATGTCTCCCTCTCCTCCTCCCTCCATTTAGTGATAAGCAATCTGATAAGGTTATACGTGTACAATCATGCAAAACATTTCCATATATAATAGCATTTTTAAAATATTAGCACCTATACTTGATTCTGAAAGGAATAGAGTTAGATATGTGTGAAGTCTGCCCTGATAAAAAGGAAGAATACTTCCAGTTTTTCTCAACTTTGACTCTTCCATTACCAATTTCATATCCCAAGCCACTGATAATGACACCTTTTAGCCTATATTTTCCTATTAAAAGTTTGTGTTCTGTAGTAAGCTTACTGGATATGATCTGGTCCTTCTTAAACTAAAGGTGGAGTAATTTGGTTTTGTGTGCGATAAAGTCAGAGAATCAGCTGTGTACAAATGTAGACCACTATTGTTCTAGTTTCATGTCTACAACTATTTTCATAAAATATTTACACTTCAGTTATTGAGACCTACCTTAAAAAAATATTTTTTTGCTTTTTTCTCCCCAACCATACCTTGGGCCTCTAGAGATCCCTCGCAGGGTTTTTTCAGAGAGGATAACTCATGTGCCAAATGAAATCAATAAATACTCATTAAATGTTTCCTATGTGCATGGCGCTCTACTTTCTCTGAGAGAGGGAAAGGAAATATAGAAGTGCAAAAAAAAAAAAAAAGAGTCTCTACACTTAGGGAGCCAGCATGGACATTAGACAAGTAAAACAACTTTTCTTAACACCCTACTATATGCAATAATGTACAACCCTAAAAGAGAGCTCCCAATTAGTAAACATTTGTTAAGCACCCACTATGTGCCAAGAGATACAAAGAAAGGCCAAAGACAGTCTCAGCCCTCAAAGTTGCTCATGGTCTAATTGGGGGGATGAGAGGAACACAGCGTACAAATGACTATGTACAAACAAGCTATATGCAGGACAGATCAGCGGTAATCACAGGGAAGTCACTAGAATTAAGGGGGATAGGGAAAGGCTTGCCATTGAAGGTAGAGTTTTAACTGGGACTTGAAGGAAGCTGGGAAGCCAGGAGGCAGAGGAGAGGAGGAAAAGCATTCTATGTATAGGGGACAGTCAGCAAAAGTGCCCAGTCAGGAGATAGAGTGTCTTGTTCAGAAAACAGCAAGGAAAATATTGCTACGAGATCACAGAGTAAAAGTTAGAAATGGAATGTAACATATAAGAAGAGTGGAAAGGTGAGTAAGGACCTATGAAGAGCAGTTGCCAAGTTAATTGTATAAATAATAAGTGTTGTAAGAAAGAACCCAAAAGTGTTCCTTCCTTTCTTCTTTCCTTATTTATATATTTTTTCAATATTGATCATATATTGACTTGTATGTGTTTGAATAAATGTTTTTCTACCCGGCTAGAATGTAAGGCCCTTGAAGCAAAATATTATGTTTTATATGTATAAATACTGTTCATTTATTTCTACTGTCTGTAGCATCTAACACAGAGAATGTTCGCTTCATTTGATAAATATTTTGTTTATTTATTAAATCTGTATATTACACCATTGTGAGGGTGTTAAGGGAACAATATACAAGATATCTAAAGGAGTGAAAGATAGCAAAGATGTGGAAAAAATTAGACCTTACTAATATCAGAAAACAAAACCCTGCAAGATAACCTCAATAACTATTGATCTGCATGCCTACTTCCCTCCCACCATCTTTATGCAATCTTTATGAGGGTCATCTAAATGTATCAAGGACATATTCCATCAGGACATAAGGGTGGGGTTCTACTCCACCAATCCAACTAACATAATAAGCCCACACACCTTGACTGAATAAATAAATCAAGCAAAAGCATAAATTAAGTTATGAATTAGTCCTTAATCAGTTTGAGAGGTTTTGGCCATTGGATGAAAAAACAGATGACCCCACACAGGAAAAGTAGAAAACATCTTGCAGTTGGTTCAAGTAGATCAGATCATGCCTTAGACTTTGTATGAAAAACATCAAGCCAGTTTGGAGTAGGCCAGTCAGGCAGTGAACTGGCTTTTGTTGTCTAGCAATAGATGAGATCCAGTGTAAAGAATACTTGTTCAAGAGTTAGAGCCAAATCCCAAGAAAGAATAACCCTTAGAGGGGAGGAGGAGGAGAGAGAATTTCTTACTCTTTCCTCCCCACCCCACCCTCATTAATCATGTCAACAGAAAGATTGAGCCAGTAGCACATAGTGCGTCCAGCTGGGAATAGAAAAATTGGACAAGTAGAAGATAACACATCCAGCCAGAAATAATAGTGAATGGAGGAAAGGCAGCTTCTTGTGACCATGATCTTATGATGGAGAAAAGTACTTATGATAGACTCTACCAAGGCACTGACCCTTGGAGCCCAGTAGAGACCCTACACCTCAGGGGGGTACTTCATGGGGACTCCATGAAAGAAGAGGACTTCCAGTAACTGGGATCTGTGACCACATGGGTCCTCTACACATGTGCCTCCCTGAGTCTATAGTTTGTGCCCACTCCTGTTGTGTTTTGGGTTGCTGATTGGGGAGTGGGGGAGGGAGCATTTAATTCAGTGAAGCAAAATGTTGCTTTTTAGGCTATTTTACAATAAAGTTTCTCCTATCACCCATGGCAAAATCATTTAAGATTCCTTGGAAGATATAACAATAGAAATAACCCTATTTAACATTCCTCTGATAATAAGTATCAGGTGAGGTATAAAACAGAGTAATGTACACCCATCAAAAGTATTCACAGCGGTGATGGAGGCAAGGCAGCCCATAGTCCTTGTCAAAGAAGGACTTTGGATTATAAGATCCACCAGCCGCTTCGTTTGTGGAGAACATTGCACCGATTGCATTGAACATAGCAGTGCTTCCCAGAAGAGCTTTTTGCTCTTGTCATTCAGTTGTTTTAGTAGCATCTGACTCTTTGTGATCCCATTTTGGTGTTTTCTTGGCAAAGATACTGAAGTAGTTCACCATTTCCTTCTCCAGCTGATTTTACATATGAAGAACTGAGGCAAACAGGGGAAGTGACTTGTCCAAGGTCACATAGCTCGTATCTGAGACCAGATTTAAATTCATGAAAATGAGTCTTCCCGATTCCAAGCCCAGTGCTCTGTCCACTGCAACTACTCCCTCAGAGGAGTTTGACCACATATTCTACAAGAAGATAAAAAATGTCTATGCATTTTGAGAACACACCTATAGAATTTGTCCATCAATATGTGTGTCTGGGGGAAACAGCCCAGATGGACAAGTTGGGCCCAGAGTTGAACAAGAGGTGGGGACACTGCTTCCCTTAGCTCTTGTTGGCCTTACCATTTTCCCTGCCTCTATACCCTCTAAACCACCAGTATTGTCTTCTGAATTAAAGAACTAACCTAGAATGCTTGAGCCTTGCCCACATGCCCAAAGCTAAATCCTTAGGGCTTCTGGAGCTTTCTATATACCATTCGTCTGAATTTTCTTTTATGTATTGTCTCATCCATTTGGAGTGGGAGCCTGTTGAGACCAGGGACTGTCTTGCTTTTTACACATAATAAGTCTTCAGTAAATGCTTTTTCATTCGTTCATTCATCTTTTCCATAAAGGGATTGCCTATCTGGTAAAGCCATGGGTTCCCTGCTACTTCAAGAGATTTTATAGCAGGAATTTCTACAATAAAAAGATTTGATTAAATGACCTCTAAGGGGCCTCTACCCTCAACTCTTAAAATTTTGTGATTCTGTTTGCTGTAAAAAAAAAAAAGAAATCCTATGTTTAGCTTGGGTACTAGCCCAGAACCATTTGCAGGTTGAAGTTCCAATGATGATTAATGTGATGTCAGGTTAGGGTCATAGATATAACCTATCCAAGACAGGATCCTTCTGTGTTTGTCTTTCCGAGATGCTCAAATCATAACCTTTCCTCATGACTTAGTTTTTCCCAGTTGTATTTCCTTAGAAGGTCCTGGCCAGTATTCCAAACTCTGCATTTCTTTCTCTGAACAGAAACAGAACTCAGACCCTGGCCCCTAGGGGGTGGTCACAGGGGTAGAGTGGGGGTGTGGATTATTCATTTTTGACCTTTTTCCCCATTGCACCAAATCTCCAAATCTTCCTGTGGGCCCTCTCAAATCACGAGTCAATTTCTACTGAGCAGCTCCAGCTCTCACTTATGTCCTACTTTCCTGGTTTCATTAGAGACTCATTGCATTTGTGTTCACTATGACAGACGTGCTGAGCTCTGGGTTCTGTGAAGCAGGCCACAGCTGCACCCTTGCACGTAGATTCTCAGCAGCAGAGCCTGTTTGTGATGACTTGTTCCATCCTTATTATACCTTTGACCCATATATTCCTTTCATTGTCTACCGAAAGTCCACCTCTGGTCTCAGACTGCTATCTCCAAGTCCTCATTGTGTGCTGATCCTACCTTTTTTCCAGTTCATGTTTTTATCCTTGCCTCCTCTCTTCCTTCTTTTTTCTTTTACCCTTGTCTGCCCTTCTCCAGTCCCTCCGGGCTAGTCCAAGTTGTTCTCAGACTCATCTATAATATGAATATCTGCCACAGCCCTTTACTGAGTTGCTGCCTCATTGGTTCATAGCAGTGATCCAAGATAGGTAAAAGAGAAAGTCTTTTTTCTCTCCAAAGAACTAAAACAACAGAGTCTATGGGATAACCTGTTTCATGTTTTTGTTTCTCCTAGGCCCAGGCTACAGGATCCCCACACACATCTCCAACTCATGGAAGTGGCCGCCCAATGCCCATGCCTGTCCGTTCAACGTCTGCTGGATCTACCCCTACTCATGGGCCACAGGACTCACTAAGTGGAGTTGGGGGAGACATCCAGGAAGCCTTTGCACAAGGTACGTTTCAGTAGTAGAGCATGTTGGAAAGAAGGGGGTTGGGGAACTACATACAAGAACACTCCTCACACTTCTCTGGTCTTTTTTTTTTAGTCAGTTTTAAATATTGAAACCTTCATATAAACTGCAAATAAATTGACCCAAAGAGCTGGTCCAGATATTTTCTCTTCACATGGGCTTACCTGAAATTGAAAGTGCTAAATATAAGCAGTATAGGACAGTCTTGGTACACACATATAGGAGAGGCCTCGTAGCCTTGGACCAAGTGCCAACCCAAAGCTTTGAACAAGGTGGGCCTGGAGTTGACATCTCCTTTCTCTTTAGGAGAGATGTGCTTCTTGTCATTTGGGCTCTGCTTCCTTCTTATGAAAGGCATATGGTAGAAGTCTGTCAAAGTGATGTCGTGCCTTGGGAAGACTTAAAACAGACCAAATAACTGGTTCTGTGGATAAGATTCTGTATTCCACATCCTGCATAGGCCTACTGAAGATGGCACAAGTGTAGACTTGATACGGACTAGTTCTCCTGCGGAACTGGATGTTAGTAATAGACACAGCAAATACTAGATTGACTGGGCATTGACCCTTTGAGAAATTGAAAGAGCACTAGTATAAAGTCCAACCAAAGATGCAAAAAATACTCTGCCATAGGCCTAGTCCTGGACCCCTTCTGATATAGTTAGCTCCAAAGAACAGAGGTGTCAGGAATCTGCTGTTTGTCTGGAAGGGGCATATGGAATGAGTGTGGGTATCTGCTAAACTGCATCCAACAAACTGGTCTGTTGCATCTTGAGGTACAGTGTCAGGCTTCAAAGCACCCACCTTCTGTGGCTGGAGACAGATGGCATTGATGCTGCCAGTGCCTCTCAGCACTTCTGTGGCTATGTCTTGGGACCTTGAAGAAGTGGTTCATCAGCCTGGACATCTCTTCTCCATGCCCACTCTGGCATTGCCATCTGCTCTGACTCCCCTCAGGTACGAGGAGAAACCTCCGCAATGATCTGCTTGTGGCTGCTGATTCCATCACCAACACCATGTCATCTCTGGTGAAGGAACTCCATTCAGGTGAAGCCCAGAGCTCCAGTCCCACCTTGCCACGTCACCCTCTTATACATAGACATGTTTCTAACTTCATTACAAATCCTACATGAGTGAGCTCCTTGGTTAAGAACTTACGATTAAGTGAGGGCAGACTTTATCCCATCAGACATGCCACTCTCATTTGTTTCCTCAAACATGCAGTCTCTTGCCTCTCTAGTACCCACAATGCTTTTTAAAGATTCTTGTACATTTTGCACAAATTTAAGCTTATGATGATAATTCACAAAGACAAAAATGGATATACAGTGAATATACAAAACAAATGTGGAAAGACACTCACATTTGCCTTTGCCATTATAAGTTTGAGTGTGCAAGTCTAGGCTCACCAGGAAGTTATTTCCTCCCAGGTTTTTGACCTGATGTCAGGATAAGCTGGCCCCAGGTGGACAGTGCTACTTTGTCTAGAGCCACATGGTTTCCTCTGTTAACTAAAAGATATAGAATAGTATGCCTTTTCATTCAATTAAACTTTTATCAATAACAAATGATATCAAAACAACTAAACAGAGACATTAACTGGTATTGTCAAAACATATATAAATAGGTACAGAATTTTAGAATAATAATTTTTAAAGTAAGCAACTTGACACATTTAAGTACCTTACTTACTGATCCATAACCCTTCTTAACTGCTGCTTAATTTAACCTTGCTTTTCCTCTAGGCTTGAATAGAACTAACTCACTATAAATTTTACTTGGAGTTGGACCCTGCTTTGAGGACAGCTCAACATCATTAATCCAGGTTAATGACAAAAGTTCCTGATCATTTTTCCCCAGGCTACTGCAGCTTCTTGTTACCCTAATTAAAGAGATGGTGTTGTCATTTCTAAGATCATAGATAGAGAGTTGGAAGGGACTTTAAACATCATGTACTCCAAGCATCTCCAGTTGCAAATGAGGAAAGACCCATAGAGGGGACATGATTTGTGCAAGGTAACATAAATAGTAAGTGGAAGAGTCAGCAATCAAGGCTCCAGGCAAATACATTTTATCCAGTATTCTTTCAGCTCCACAGTGCTGCTGGTTCCTCAGCATTTCGATATTTGACTCCCATCTGACTTCACTTGGAGATAAAGAATCCCAGCCCACCTCTTTCTTTATAGTAGAATGCTTAGTTTCTTCTTCGGTTGTTTTCTCTTCTCTTAGCACTTGAAGTAATCAACCAGAGATTTTTTAGCCCCTTCCTCTTTTTCCTTTCCACTTGACTTGGTAGAAACCAAATGAGCAAAAATTATTTGACATTCAAAATTGTCCATCAGGAGCTGAATTTGGATGATTGTCTTTTTCCACTGCCAAAGAATAGATCAATTATCTAACTGCTACATGTTTACTGATTATTAAATAAACTGGTTGTCCCACAAACTTCCAACTCTTCTACACTTTTTACAACCTAGCTGCCTTCTCTCATGGAATCACACAATTTCAGAGTCAAAAGGGCTTTAGGTGCCATATAATCCCTGAACAAGAATTCCTACTACAAACATACTTGGCAAGTGGTCATCCAACTTTCCTCTGAATGCTTACAATGAACATTGTTACTTGTGTGTTTGTCCTTTGTTTTCAATGAAGGCCATGGCATCAGGGAAATGATGACATGACTTGTAGTTTACTTTGATTTGAGTGAGGGAGGGCTGTGCAAGGTCACCAGCCTCACTTTCTCCTCAAGAGCCATCTAGGCCCAGTGACCAGATATTCATCAGGATGACTGGAGATGGCCCAGGATGCAATGGGAGACCTTAGCCCTTTTAGGCTAAGGCCTTCTCATGTCCTCACTTAGAATGAGACAATGCCCATTCAGTAAATAAACCTCTTTAAGAAGTGAGTCAAGGAATGGCCTCTTTAATTATGAAAAAAAAGAAAAAAATCAAGTTTACAGTTACCATTACATTCTGGGTCATCTCCAGTCATCCGGATGAATATCTGGTCACTGGGCCCAGATGGCTCTTGAGGAGAAAGTGAGACTGGTGATCTTGAACACCCTCTCACTCAAAATCAAAGTCAACTGCAAGTCATGTCACTATTTCCCTGATGCCATGGCCCTCTTTGAAAACAAAGGACAAACACAACAACAACAATAAAGAAAACTCCTCTACCTCCTTGGGCAACCGGTTATACTTTGTTTTGGATTGCTCTAATTCAGTGGTTCTCAACCTTCCTAATGCTGCAACCCTTTAATACTTGTATGTGGACATATCTGCATGTGGGCAGACCTGCCTGGAGACAGATAAAGGAGCAGTGTCTTGGTTCCTAAGACCATCAGAAATATGTGTTTTCCAATGGTCTTAGGCGACTCCTGTGAAAGGGTCATTCGACCCCCAAAGGAGTCGTGATCCAGAGGTTAAGAACCACTGTTCTAATTAAAGCCAAGCAGAACTAGTCTGTTTCCTTTTCCATATAACAATCCTCATATTTGAAGACAATTATCATATCCTCCTAACCCCCTGCAACTCCGCTTTTTTCCATCTTTAGTTCTTGATCTTTATGTGGCATAAGCTTGAAACCCCTTATCATTTTATGGAGCCATTCTCTCATTCCTTGATTTTTTCAAGTGAATATATCTAATTACTATACAATGTTACTCCACCCCTATCCCTACCCTTTTGCTTTCTTTTATCTTTTTGAACCAGGTATAGCCTTCTAGAACCATATTCCTATCATGAGCTCTTCATCCCACCAAGTTTTAGTGTTTCTGTAAGGTCAAAATGGCCTCTTTCTGTTAGGATCTCTAGTTCATTTTGCTTATCTATACTTTGCATATAAATTTGAATTTGTAAATTAATATCTGAGGCCATGAGTTCTACTGTATACTCTTTCTTGGATTTTGTCTCTTATGAATATTTGAACATCTCTGCTGCTGTTCTTCCTTTATTGTAGTGATTCTGTGGTATCCAGCTTGGATATGCCTAGGCAGTTTTTTTTTCCTTTTCACTTAGAAGTTTTGGTTTTATTTCTAAGAAACCAAACAAATATGGCCTTATCAGCCCTTTGTTAGGTGAGCTCCATTCCTGTCCAATAATTCCTATATTTTAAGCCATAATCCTTACGCCCCCCCCTTCTCAGATACCACTTTCTTAACTAGCTATTCAATTCCTATCTTGCCTTCTCTTCTGAAGCCCTTACCATCCAGTGGTAGAAATCTTGATAATATCCCTTGGATTCCCACATGCTTCTGTTATTTGTCAAAGACTTGCAATTTGTAGCAATACTTCCTACAGTCTTTGTCAGAATTTGAAATTGTAGACAACATTTAGATGTTAGACACTTAGATATTTTCCATATGAACTGACATTAATCCAGTTCCTCCCCATTCTGCATTTGTGCGGTTGATTTTTTAACATAGTACAGAAATTATTATTATTACTAATTTCATTGATAGAAATTATGAACATATCTCACATTTAGGCATCACTTTATAGTTTTCTAAGGTTACTTACTCAAAACAGCTCCATGAAATAGCTAGTATAATTCTTATCATCTCCATTTACATATGAGAAAAGAGGCTCTAAAAGTTTAGATTTGTCCATAATAGCTGACATTTATATAGCCCTTTGAGATTCAAGAAATGCCTTCTGTGCACTGTGTCATTTATTGAGTACCCGCTATGTGCCGTGCACTATACTAGGCTCTGGGGAATAAATACAAAAATTAACCAGTCTCTATTCTTAAGAAATTTATACTCTAAAGGAAGGTATATATACAAATATATACATACCTATAGAATAAGCATGAAGACATAAAACAATTCAATACAAGATAGGTTAGGAGGGAGTGCACTAAGTAGTTGGTAGACCAGTAAATGCTTCATATAGAAAGTGGTATTTAAGCTGCATCTTGAAGGGAAAGAAATGCAACAAGGTACAGGTGAGGAGTAAGTGTATTTCAGGCACATGGGATGGGCACTGCAAAGGCATGGAAATGGAAAATAAAGTGTCTTGTGTGAGGAGCAAAGAGAAGCCTAGTTTGGCTGGATTAATAGAGTATAGGACAGGAAGTTATGTTCATTGAGGCTGGAAAGATAGGTTAGGGCCAGGTGATAAAGGACTTTACTATCTAACAAAGGAGATGATTTCAGAACAACCTAGGAAGAATTGTATGAACTGATATAAAGTGAAGTAAGCAAAACCAGGATAACAGTTTACACAATTACAGCAATATTATAAAGATAATCAATTTTTAAAGACTGATTAAAAAAAACTCTGATCAACACAATGATCGATCACAGTTCCAAAGGACTTATGATGAAATATGCTGTCCACACTCAGAGAGCTGATGAATTCAGAGTGTAAATTGAAGTATATTTTCTTCTCTTTCTTTTTCTTTATAGGGGTGGGGGTGAGGGACATAGCTAATGCAGGAATTTGTTTTGCATAATTATACATATTTGTAATAGGTTCTGTTTTCTCACCTCATTAGGTGAGAGAGGGAAAATAATACAAGATTGAAAATCAAATTGAACTTAGGATGTTTTTTTTAAGCTAATGGAAGTTTCTGTTTTATCCTGTAGCTAAGAGGGAGCCACTGGAATTCATTGAGCAGAGGATTAACATGGTCAGGTCTGCATTTAAGGAAAAGCACTTTGGCAGCAGTATGTAGGATGGACTAGAATTGTAAGAAACTTGAGGCACGGAGACCAATCAGGAAGCTAGTTCAATAATCTAGACAGATAAGAGATGATGAGAGTTTGAACTAAGGTGTTATCTGTGTGCATAGAGAGAAGGGGTTGGATTCAAGAGATGTTACAGATGTAGAAATGGCAATATTTGACAATTGATTGGATACATAGGATGAAGAAGACTGAGGAGTTGAGGATAAAACAGAGTTATGAACTGGGAGAGATAGAAGGATAATGATACCTTCAACAGAAATAGGGAAGTTTAGAAGAGAATAATGAGTCTAGTTCTAGACATGTTGAATTTGAGAAGTCTCTAGGTCATCCCATTTGAAATGTCCAATAAGCAATTGGGGAAGAGAGACTGAAATTCCAGGGAGAGACTGGCTCTAGATGTGTAGATCTATGAGTCATCTACATAGAAATGAGAATTAAAACCATGCATGTTGTTGAGAATTATTGTGTTGGTCCTTCATTTTCAAAGAGGACCATGGCATAAGGGAAAGGATGACATGACTTGCAGTTGACTTTGATTTGAGTGAGGGAGGGCTGTGCAAGGTTACCAGCCTGACTTTCTCCTCCAGAGTCATTTGGATCCAGTGACCAGATATTCATCAGGATGCCTAGAGAAGGCCCAGGATGCAAAGGGAGACCCTGGCCCTTTTAGGCTAAGTTCTTTTCAGGTTCTCACTTAGAGTGAGGTGATGCCCATTCAGTGAATAGCCCTCTTTAAGAAGTGATTGAAGGGATGGTCCCTTTAATTAGAAAAGAGAAGAAAAAATCAAGGTGGGAGGGGAAGACCCTCAGGGTTGCTGTTCCAAAGAGAAACAGTTACCATTAACATTCACTCTAAGCCAGAAGGGCCCAAAATACAGCCATTAAGTGGAGTTTGGGCAGGGACTTATTATGGTCCAATATATTAGCTTCAGAGTGAACTGGGAGAGAAGAGTAGGTTCCTACAACAAAGTCTTGAGCAATGCTTCAAAATCAGGAGCTTGATATAGATAATAAGCCAGCAAAGAAACAGCAATGAAAGAAGTAGAAATGGTATCACAAGAATAGCCCCTGTCCAAGAAGAGAGGAGGTAAAGGGCCACCAATTACTGCCTCAGATTTACTACCCGTAGAATAGATGTTTACCTGTTAGGAATAGTTTAGGTTGAGTTATTGTGTTGAGTCTTACCTGGAAGCTTGAGCATGAACTAGATGACCTTCCAAGTTTATTATCATTAAAATCATATTGATTAACTTCCTTTTTTGTCCATGACACTGGAAAGGCTGCTACTATGTTTCATGCCAGGATGAAAGGAAGAATGGATACTAAGAATGAATTAAAGATAAAAGAACTTTCCCCCTTCTGTTCCAGGTATTATGATCTTTTAAAAGATCATAAAAGAAAATTGAGGCGACCGTTCCTTTTCTTTTTTTAATTTATCCTTGGACAAAGACTTTACTGACAACTTTCCATGCAGTTAATTAAAAAGTAAAATGCAGAACACAGTGAATGGTGTTTCATACCAAAAAAAAATTCAAGTAAGTTTCAGTTGAAGGAGCTTCGGAGCTTTGTCCAAACCAACCATAAAAACTAAGCAGAAAAACTAGATCAAGGGGGCGGAGCCAAGATGGCGGCGTAGAAGCAGCAAAGCACCGCAGCTCCCACACAAATACGCTAAAAAACTCATAAAATGGGACGCTAAACAGATTTCCAAGCTCCAAAACTCTCCACCAGACAGAAAGCACTACAGGCAGCGCAGCAGGCGGGGCTCTTCGCAGCAGTCTGGGACCCACAGCTGAAACCCCGGCCGGCTCACGCCCTGGGGCATCGGACAGGGAACCGCGGCTACGGGAGAGCTGATCAGCAGCACTGGAGGCAGAGTTACCACATCTATCAGGCCAGAAGAAAAAAAGGCTAAGAGAAAG
>CM053595.1:146033918-146124886 GCA_028646575.1 Pseudocheirus occidentalis | reverse complement strand
TCCCTGCCCTGCTAGAAAGCTAGAGAGGTGTTGGAGGAGGGCATAAAAGGGAACAGATTGTGGGAGGGGTCTTACAGTGGGATCAATGTTCTGGGCTGGGGGGTAGGGACAAAAAGGGGAGAAAATTTGTAACTCAAAACCTTGTGGAAATGAATGATGTAACCAAGAAAATAAATTAAAATTAAAAAAAAAAAAAGAAAAAAGAAAAACTAGATCAAGAGGAGGAGAATTCGTTTTTAAAATAATTGCTTTTGTAACACAAAGAAAACATAAATTCTGGCCAAAAATAGTCTTGGCTAAGCAGTGTCTCTTACTGTAACTATTGCCTAATGTTCTTATTCTAACTCCCTGATGTCCTTAACACTGACTGGAGGTACCACTGTGAGAATTCATAGAGAGGGAGGCAGAGACCATGTTTGTATTGTTTAAGGGAATTCTTTCAGAGTGGCAGCACTGAAGCAAGCGTGAATTGAAATAAGGCTGGTTTGAATAGAGTCACAGCAAGATAATGTCCATTATAACTAACCTTTAACCTTGAACAAGCAAACCAAAGCATGACCTGAGAACCTTATTTTCCTCAAAAACATGTTTATAAATCTGCCTTCATCTTGCAAGGAAAGCTATAGATCTTTTTGTTGATAGGTGTGGTAGGGTCCTGTTCTTTTTGCTTCCCAAAGAGCAACTATGAAGCCTTAGCACCAGTAGAGAAGGAATGTACCCTTAGCTTTTGTTGGTACTTAGGGAGCTGCTTATTATAGCCAGTGGCTTAATTGCGCCCCCCCCCCCCGAGGTAGTGGCAAAGGCAAAGATATGAAAAAGAGGCAAACAGAAGGCAATATCTTGGCTACAAAACCTCCCTCCTTGGGCCCTACAGCCTAAATGAGCCTGTTTGGGAGCGTATGACTCATTTGGAAGTGCCCCTCTGATTCTAGGAATGGTCCATCCATTGTAAAGATAGTTTGAGTACCTTCAACATATGGCTATCAGCAAGGGAGATAAGCAATCCCCCAAAGTGTATTCAGTCTCTTACTGTCTCATCAGAGCTTCTAACATAAGGGCTGTTATACTTGTTTACTTCAGAATTTTGTCTCAGGTCATGCCTGCGTATCTATCTCATCTCTCCATTTCTTCATTACTTTCATCACCTGATTACTGCAATAGCCTTATAGATCAACTCCACCTCCAGTTTCTCCTTCTAACCCACCTCACATATTACTATAATTCTGTGTGTTACTGTGTAATCTTGGACATTTCACTTCTTTGTGATACAGTTTCTTCTTTTGTAAAATGAAATGATCTCTCCAAGGTCCTTTCCTATTCTGACATACTTTGATCTGCCTCCAACATCTCTTTCATCATGTCATTCCCCTACTTAAGAATCTACAATGACTCCCTGTTTCCTACCACAGCATCTAAACATCTGTTGTTTGGATTTCAATGCCTTCACAAGCTGACCCCACATTGGAGGATGCAGTGTAGTACAATTGTCAAAGCACTGGATGTTAGAACCTTCATTCTGATCCAGGCTGCTTTTTTTTTTCATTTATTATCTTTAGAGCATTGGACAAGCCATTTGGTGCTTCTGAGCCTCAATTTCTTCCTCTGTAAAATGAGAAGGGTGAACTTGACCTGTGGAATCCTTTCCAGCTCTAAATCTATAAGCCAATAAACATTATTTAGCTATTTACTGTTGATTTTTCATCAGGATAAATGAAGATGGTTCAGTTAAAAAAAAATTTTTTTATTCAGTGCATTCTTACAGATTGCTGGTTTTAGTAAGCTCCAGGCTTCATTCCTATGTAATTGAATTTGATACTGCTCCAAGCAAGAGAAGAGGATAGAATATTCCTTTTAGGAAGAACAAAGATCCTCAAGGTGAACCAGGAGCAGAGCAGCACTAAAGTTCTGTACATCACAGTCAAGTCTGATTTCTATTAATTTCTGATAAAGAAGGTTGGTGGTATTTAAACCAACACTACACTCACATGCACACACACACACACACACTCATACTCACACACATCCTCCAAGCAAACCTTGCAGCCTCCAGCTACAGACACTTACAGAGGGCTCATCAACTCAATGTGTCCCTCCCATGCTCCTCCTGTGCTGCTCACTGTGCTAAAGGGTCATTAGCTTCCTTGAACTTTTATTTTTTCAGCAGAGGAATGTGGAGAGGAAGAGGAGGAGAAGACACAGAATAAGAAAGACAGAGGTAAAGGCAGCTTGTCAGGTCCCCTGGCTTAGAAGAAAGTTAAAACCATACATCCCATGATGCATATCTCTCCCTTCTCCTCCTCTGTGTTTCTCTCCCCACTGCTACTTTCCCAAGTCCATGAGAGTGCCACATCCACAAGCATTTAAATGCTGAGCCTCCTATATGACCATCCGTGTGCTAAATATTATTGGAGTGTTAGGGAGCCAGAAGAAAGGCAAGCATATCAAAGAAATATCCAACGTGGCCTCTTCCTTCAGTCAGTTTATAATCTATTCAGAAACAGTGCCAGACTACACACATGGAACAATTAGGGGATAGTTCAGTGCTCATCTGTGATTTGGGTTATAAGTGCAAACAAAAGTCCATGTGAGCTGGAGTCATCAAAAGCTTCATAGAGGAGCTGGGAATTGAATTAGACTTTGTGGGACAGATAGAACTTAAATGAGTGGAGATGAGGAAAGAGCAAAATTCATATGAAGACTCAGAGGACATCTTAGTAGTAAATGAGCTTGATTGGTAGAAAGGGGCCAGATTGTGGCAGACCTTGAAAGCCTGGCAGAAAAGTATAGACTTCAGGCAGAAAATAATAGACTGCTATAGTAGAAAAATAACAGTGAAAGTAAGTGCTGTTGTGTCTATGTGCTCCATCGTACCTTCTGTCTGTAGGTGTGTGCCCATCTGCCTCAGATGTATCATCAGTAGATTGTACCAATGTTAGTAGTGGGGCTTCTTGGATCCTGGTTTTATAAAAGCTACCTTCCATCAAATATCTCAGCCTCCCACACACCTTGCACATATACCTTAATTTCCTAACTAGAAAAACCAGTGGCTAATATCTTGAGGAAACCCATTATGTAGGAAGACAAAGGGAGTGACAGAATAAGGCACTGTTGGCCCTCGTGAGGGCTTAAATTTCTAAATTTGTGTAATTAGAATCATAGATACCACAAAATTAGCCTGCTCTTCTTATGAATATCCAATGAACAAGTAGTCAGTTTGAATATAGTCAATTCTTGATTATCTGCCAAAATAAGGGGGAGTTCTGGTTACAGATAATCCAAAAGTAAGTTAGTTCTCTTTGACTTTGGAATGTCTGTGTTTGTTGTAGTTGAGATAATACTGAAAAAGAGGAGGTGACCATTCAGTCAGGGGCTCGTGAGTATCTAACATTTCAGGGTGTAGTTCTCAGCTTTTCATATTCAGGAACTCCATTTTGTCAATTCTTCTAGACGTCTTAACATCCTAGGGGATTGATTCATACTAATTTAACCAATAAACCCGAAAGCTAGTATGTAAATTTATAATGGAAGTGTACTTTTTCATTTCTCAGAATATCAGTGTCAGCTATCCAGTCTACTCCTTACCTGACATGGAGGTACTTGGGAAAATTAATAAGTAAACCCAGATTTGTTGATGAATATGGAAACCAACCATAGCTGGATGATTTGGGCTCCTTTGAATTCAGAAAATCTGAGTTCAAATTCCAACCCTACTATTTATAATCTTGTGTGTAAGTCACTTGACTTCTTAAGGTCTCAATTTTCTCATCTATAAAATGAGATAGTACCTTCAACCTTAAGTCTTGTGATTCTGTAATTGATCAGATTATATATCACTATAAATGTTCAGAATGTGTGTGTATACAGACTAGATTAAATTAATTATACAAAACTCTTTCATAGTGACTAGCATACTCATGTCCACTAGATGTGGACCATAAGATTAGAGCTGGGAAAGGGGTTACTTTTTCCCTAGGAAAATGTAACTAGATTTTAAAAATGGGAAATTCTTACTTTTGCCCTTTTCCCCTCTAGACCCTGTGCAGATCACTATCTTTGTATATATCATAATTAGATTACAGTTTTACTTACGTTACTTGCCTATTGGTTTCTATGATAAAATATGAGAGATTAGCTTTTTCTCATCAGTAAATTAAACATTACAAACTGTCTCTTAAATGAGTTTCTTATGTAGCTGACTTATAGTTTTTGTTGATTTCTTCTTCCATTTTAGTAAGTTACATTTTCTGCAAGATCCCCAAACTCAGTGCAAATCAAATGTATAGCCTATAACCTATTTGTATTCATGAACTAATACTTGAGTATAGCTATGCCTTTACTTTGGGGGAATTTCAATATTTAGAATAATGGAGTCACATGGTGATGATATAACTCAAGAAGGGCTGGAAAGTTCTCCAGGTTCCCTATTTTGTCCTCTTATTCAGGGTTTTCTCACCTCCCTTCTGTGGGCTATACATAGTCAGCCTTGACTGAGGCAGTGCAAAGAAGCCTAAGTGGATTTATCCTCTCTTTCTTTGTGATTTTTGGATCCAAAGAGGAAGATTTAGGCTTAAAAGGACTTATGCTGGTTGTCTATTTTAGGTTGTCTATGAGAGCAAAATTCAACCAGCATATCAGCAAAGGAGCTCATTTCTTTTTCTAGTTTACGATGTCAGAGCTTGAAAAGATTTCCCATGGTTAATCTTCCCTTAGATGATTGAATGTTGACTTATTTCTGACATATATTGATATTTCTTACAGTTACACACAGGATTCCTGTTGGTCCAGAAACAGTCTCTGGGCAGACTTTTCATTGCTTCCTAATGTAATTCAGATGAATGATTGTTGCCTTCCACTCCCAAACCACACCCCCTCTTCTTGGATAGTGCTGGAAAAAACCATTAAGGTCTAGGAGAGGGGAAGAAAGGAAGTAGGTCAGAAAGAAAAGCTATTGTATCTAAATGAGAAAGAAAAAAGGAAAAAAAACACAAGCCCATTTCTCTTGGAAATGGTCAGATACAGAGAAATTAAGGCAGCTTCAGAAGACAATTGAAGAAATTGAAGCAACCTTCTCAGCCCAGTATGAGAACCCCTCAATTCAGACAACATGTCTCTATTTCAGGCACACTTCCCCACCATGCACCCAAACATCCTACTTGGACATGCTACTATGACACTCAAGAATATACATATATGACAGCCAAATATGTACAAACAGTTCCTTAAATTGATATGCAGGTGTGTGCATATACCTAGATGTGTGTGCATAGAGATGTAGATAATTAGCATTTTTTCTATAACACTTATGATTTCGTTGGTATAGGGTACTCTCAGTGGAAAAACTCCCTCTGCAGTGCAGATGGTTACCTGGTCTGCAATGTATGCACATAAAAATTCACATGAAACAGGAAACATGGTGCTGTGGGTTCAGCGCCAAGGAGACTGAGTTCAATTCCTTCTGATATTTATTAGTTCTTTGGGGATTATGGTTTTTTGTTTTATGGACTAATCACTTAGCATCCCTCACTTTCTTATCTGTAAAATGGGCATACTAATATCTGTGGTATTTGCAGGATTATTGTGAGGTTCAAGTAAGAAATACATAGGACCTAAAGTACTTTGTAAATCCTTAAAGTACTATACATGTCAGCTACTATTATCTATAATTATTCTCAAAAGACACATTCCACCATAGAAATAAAGACCTGAGATGTCACCCTACCCCATACACAAATAATAATAATAATTCACATTATATAGCACTTTAGGTTACAAAGCAGTTTCCTCACAACAACCATGTCAGGCAGATAATGCAAGCGCAGCAAATGCTTTGGAGTTACTGCTCCAACTCTGATTCACAAACTGTGTCCCAAAGACAGTTTCTCCTCTAGTGGTCTAGGAGTAACCCTTAAGGGGTTATGAATGGTGTTTTTTTCCTACTAAGTAACTCATAATCCCCCAACTGGTGTACTTCTCCCTACTGATTATTAGTCAGTCAGGTTTAATTAGCTGTTAGAAAGCAGTATTTACTAAGGCAGTACAGTAAAAGTTGGTACAAACATCCCTACTAACAAGGTGCTTACTCACCCACAAGTACCTGCCAAAAGGATCCAAGGGGAAGAGGTCTCAGGCTTAGAGTAGGTGTTGTGGCAAAGGAGTAACTTGACTTACAATTCCTAGAAATCCATTTCTTCCCTTCCTGGGGCCATCATCACATTTCCCTTAGCTATCTCTGCTCCTGGTAGAGTCTGAAAGCTTCTTTCCCTTAGCTGATCCAGTTTATGCTCAGCCCCTGATATAGTTACTGCATTCAGTTCTGGGAACACTGCTAAAAAGCCAGGGAGATGTCCAGATCTTTCAGCTCTCCAAAGCTCACAGATTCCTCCTCTGGTTATGGGGGTTGGAAGTAGATTAAAGCTCTTCTCCTCCCCCTCAGCTCCTCAAGTGATTCTCTCTCAGGGGCTTGGCTAGAACTGTTCTTTGCTCTAAACTGCCAGACACCAGAATATTGGGTTTTAAACTGGCTTGCTGTTTTATAGAAAACAAGGTATGATTAGACATATATAAGTTTAATATCATTGATTCATCCATTCATTCATTAGAGGTATTCTCACCTGATATGAGGGCTAAAGTAACTTTAGTTACTTTTAGTGTGTATGTGTGATTAATTGACTTAATTGATTACCACCTTTATACAAGTATGATTATTTCCTTTTTACATAAGAGAAGGCTAAGAGCTTGAGAGATTAAGTGGCTTACCTATGCTCACACAGCTAATAAGCATCTGAGACAGAATTCAAATCTAAATCTCTTCACTATAGGCCTAGAACTTTATCCACTCTGTCATAGAGTAGACTAACCCCTGTACAAAATTCTCTAGAGGCTACCTAGCAGTTATCAAGACATGACTCCAGGCAAGAAACAGTAAGTACTTAAAGGAACAACGCTACCTGAAATTTTTCTTTCTTCTTTCTACATAAAACCAGAACTACCGGAACTGGCAGCCCCTACTTCTCTAGCATTTCTAGTCCTAGCCTGGCCTGCTGCTTGCCCAAGGTTGTTTATTTAAAGGACCTGCCACATTTTTTCCTAGTGCAGAATCTAATCATGCAGTGGTGGGCTGTCAGAGCACCCTTTGCAGTGTGGTACATGACATTTTATGGCCCCACTAGGATTATTCTGGAACATGATAAGGTTAAGAATTTAGAGATCTGAAGCTCTTCCTTAGGTTTGTGTCTTGGGTACTTTTGAGTCAGCTTATTGTCCACTGATGAGTAGGGGGGGAGGGAGAGGGAGAGGGAGAGAGGGAAAGAGGAAGAGAACAAGAATGAGAACGTAAATTAGGAAAGGTGAGAGTTAAGACATAGGAAGATGGGTGTTCGAGTCAGTAAAATAACCAAGATGCTAATATGGTTTAATTGAATACAGTGTTTCTTTCCATATATCCTAATTTATATAGACAAAGAGCAATTAGGAAATGACAAAATCTCACAGTCCATCGAGTCCAGCCTATCCCAATGAAAAATCATCCCTATGATATACTCAACAAATATCATCCAGCCTTTACTTGAGAATCTCGGGTGAGGAAGTACTCACTGCTTCCTGGGTCAGACCACTCCACTTTGAGATAACTTAATTATTAGGAAGTTTTCCATCACATCGAGTCAAAGTCTGTCTCTACACATCTCCACCCAGTGGTCCTAGTTCTAAACTATAGAACCAAGCAAACTAAGTCTAATTCCTCTTCCTTACGTGGGTTATTGTTCAGTCGTTTCAGTTATGTCTGACTCTTCATGACCCCATTTGGAGTTTTCTTGGCAGAGACACTGGAGTGGTTTTACTATTTCCTTCTCCAGCTCATTTTACAGATGAGGAAACTGAAGCAAAGAAGGTTAAGTGCCCAGGGTCACACAGCTAGTAAGTATCTGAGGCCAGATTTGATCTCAAGAAGATGAATCTTCCTGACTCCAAGCCTAGAACTCTATCTATTACGTCACCTAGCTGGCTCTTCTTACACATGAGAGCCGGCTCTTCAGATACAATATTTGAAGATATATGTGATGTACCCTCAAGCCTCTTTTTTCATGTTAAAAAAAAAACCTTATTCTTTCAGCCTCTCCTTGTATGGCATGATCTCCAGGACATTCACTAAAACTGGATACCTGTCTCTGAATACACTCAATTTTAGCACAGTCTATCCTATAATGTGATATCCTGAAACAAACATAATACTTCAAATTTCCTCTGACCAATTGAAAATGCAGTAGAACTATCGATTTCTTTATTCTGGATACTAGTTGTCTCTTAATGTGGGTTAAGAGCACATTAGCTTCTTTTTGACTACCATATCTGACTATTGACTTATTGAACACCACTATTCTACTATCATTTATACCTACTCCAGCTACATTAATCATAATTCTTCTGACATAGGATTCATAAAGGCCAATCATATCACCTTCTCTTTGCCTTGATTCTATTCCTGCTTCATAAGCCATATACATGTGACCTAATTACTTGTTTCGTCTGATTTCCTTCTCTCCAGGCTAGCTAGAAAATAAAAATAAGAATCTCTTCCTCCTTTCTCCTTCAACAAGACCTGATGGAGGGGCCTTCAACTTCAGGGCAAAGATCTCAAATTGTCACTACAATGCCAATTCATTTTCATCCCTACCCTTTATATGAGGAACCACTCCAGGAAAAGGAGGACCAAAACATCACCACCATCTTTGCCATACTAGGAAAACAAGAGACTTCCACTCTGAGGGCTAACACAAACTTATCTACACATGTGGCTACATACGTCAAAGAGAAAATGAAAAATGGCATTCTCCTAAAAAAGCTAGTGGTAGTATATAATGCAGCAAGAAAACAGTAGTGTGCTGCCCCCCAAAGGCAATAACTGCAGGAAATAACTACAAAAAATAGGTTTATAAGACCAAAAAAAAATGATAAGGATGGAAGGAGAAGAAATAAGCCAGAAAATAAAGATAGTGGAAGGATGGTAACACGACTTAAGAATTCCTTGATTTCCTCAGTTTCACTGACCTTCATCTCTGTCCCAGATCGACCATATTGTGAACCTCGTTATCACAGTAGGAGGAAAGATCATTTGCTAAAATGGAGACGGTGAAGGGAGGACTGGAGATCTGAGAATAGATCTGGAATAACCATAATAAGTAATATTAGCGTTACAATGAGAAATTTATTTTAAAGTTGAAAGTAGCATAGAAAGCCAATTTGAAGTTGGACAACAGTAATCTTTAACAGATCACAATTTTGTACCTTCCTTAGTAGCACTGGGCAGTCTTGAAAGAAAAAGTGGACTGCAGAAGGGGCAATAGTAGTTTGAGAGTTCATGTGATAAGGACAGTATTGAAGTAGTCCATTATGGGATGTAGAGTGAGAAAATAGTCTTGGAACTAGGAGCTAGCTAATGTACAGGGCAAAATTACTTTTAAGTTCTAGAAAGACTCAAGATGAAGAGTTTAGAACAATGAGATTGGTGAAAGGTAAAGACTGCTGTGTTTGGAAAGAGAATGTAGCCTCCTGATACTGAATTCCAGGTTGTGGACATGCTGTTTGGAGTGACCAGTATAGAGTGGAGATGAGAGTGTGGGGAGTCAAGGAGAAAAAGGAACTTAGAAATCAAGGAGATTGAAGTTTGTCAGTATGGACTTTGAACATGGGCTAGGTGCTAAAGCTTCTAAAAGTATGGAAATGGATCTTGGGGGACAATAGAACACAGGATGATTTGAAGCCAGTGGCCTAGACTGACAGGTGACAAGTGAAGAATGGCATATTGATTCAGTGGTCCAGAAATGATAGCAGGTGGATTACCTCTACCTTGGCCAATGAATCAGTAACATGAGAGAAAGTAAAGACTCAATAGGAGAGGGTAGTCTTCAAGGGAAGAGTTTGGTTTCTATTAGGGTAAAGCAAAGAGGTGAAGTGCAAACATAGACACTAGGATTCACCAACATGTAAATACCACAGTAGTGTTGTAAATTGTAAATGTAAATTATAAATTTATTGTTCCTGTTTATAAAGGTGTGGTCTTCCTCTTCTTTCTCCATACAGCAGTACCCCCATAGACTTTTTTCATATTCCCACTACCTCTTCCTCATCTACACATCCTTTTTCCACCTTTTTGCAAACCATGGCATTCTGTATGTCAAATAAATAAGCCTTGGCTCCTTGTCCTAGTACAAATGGGGCAGCTACATGGGTGACACAGTGAATAGAGTACTGGGCCTAGAGTCAGGAAGACTCATCTAGCTGAGTTCAAATCTGGCCTCAGACACTTATTAGCTGCATGACCCTGGGCAAATCACTTAGCCCTGTTTGCCTCCGTTTCCTCATCTGCAAAATGAGCCAGAGAAGGGAACAAAACCAAATGGTGGTTATTCTGTTCCCTGTATCCCAGTTACTTTCTTAATATATCATTTGTTGTTGTTTTTCAATCATTTTAGTCATGTCCAACTCTCCCAAATCCCATTTGGAGTTTTCTTGGCAAAGATATTGGAGTAGTTTGCTATTTCCTTCTCCAGCTCATTTTACAGATGAGGAACTGAGACAAGCAGGGTTAAGTGACTTGCCCAGGGTCACGTAGCTAGTAAGTGTCTGAGGCTAGACAGGAACTCAGAAAGATGAGTCTTCCTGTATTCTGGCCCAGTACTCTATCTGCCCAGCCACTTAGCTGCCCCTAACTTGCCTTAAGGCAGGGATTTTTCCAAGGCAGCCTGCCAATTCACATAACTCCTCCCAATCTGTAGCGTTTAAATAGCCTGAAGACAGAGGCTTTGAAATGCCATGTAATCACCCTAGCTTCCTTTATGCACTTGTGACTGGCACCACTAGGGAAGACTACCCTAGGGGCTTAGCATTCTGTGGCAATTGCTGTCCTACAGGAGTAGGCCTGGCTGTAATTCCTCTTGGAGTTTGATCTTGATCCTAAGTTTTTCTTAGAATGTGTAAATTATGGCAGCATTGAGAAACATGGCAGTCTTGGCACACTAAGCTACTTTCCCTAAGCCAAACACAATCCTGGAGTACCATTATGGTTGACAGATATCATGAGAGAAGACTAGGGATTGATGAGCCTGTTTTAACCAGTGTGTAGCCACATTGTCACTTTAGGGGAAGGGTGGGGGGAAGAGAGGGTGCAGTTAGCAGTGATTTCATTCCCTCCTGAGCAACCCATAAGTTGTTAAAACCATGACAGTGGGTGGATGGGCTACAGAGAAAGCAGTGGCTGCTCAGTGAAGGGTCCCAGCCCTCTACAAACAACTAAAACCAGTGCCGCACCATGGGGAGAGCCGCAGCAACAGGTACAGTTGCCCCTGACCTGTGTCTCCTGGCCTCAGGCCTTTCTTGATCTTTATGCCTCCTCTACTCTATGTTTTTCACCACTTGCTTTTCCATGTGTACAGGGTTTCTGTTTCTAGATGCCCGGGTCTCCTTCCTCCTGGGGGAGGTTTGATAGTATCTGCCCATTGGACAAGGCTTTAGATGAGGTGGAGGTATCAGAAGATTGAGGTGGGCCCTAAGTTTGTGACCTGCAAAATTTAATAGAATTTGCGACATGGCCTTGAAACCATAATGCATGGTTCCTCTTATGGTAAAAGCTCACTAAATTTGGATATGGTCCTGAGATCAGTCCTTTTTATATATGAAGCTTTTGGAGCTAATAATATATTAAATACTTGTCTCTGCTTTGAGATACTGAGATCAATAATACTGAGCAAAAATGAATTAAATGAAAATGGTCTCAGTTCTTTCAGATAAAAGTGCATACAACTTGTCTCAGTGAGATAGTTTTGGTGTACTCAACACGAAAATGAGATCTATGTGTAAAACATTCAGTGAACTTCCCAAATGTGTTCTTGCCCATCCTAGAACCCTTCCAACTCTGCCTAGTAATCGTTCATCCTTCAAGGTGTTTCTGCTTGATCCAGATCCTCTCCTTACATTGCACCCACTAACTAGATCCCAAACTAGCTTTGGGGGTGACAAATAATGTTCTCATATTCCTCAGTTAAAAACTGGTCATACCAAGCTTCGCCCAAATTACCCCTGGCATCTCAATTTCATCTCAGTTCCTCCAGACTCTCCTTTTCATTTCCGCCCCCACCCCCAAATCTTTTCCTTGATTATCCTATAAAGGAGCCATGAAGTAGTAGAAGGAACAGTTGGCTTGGAGTCAGAAGACCCCAAGTGGAATGGAGGCTGCAGCCCTGGCTGTGCTATTTACTAGCTTGTGGGACCCTCACTGGTCAGTTTACTTGTCTGAACCTTCATTTTTCTCATCTATAAAATGATGTTCCCCCCTCCAACACACACTGAGGATTAAATGACCTCATCCATATCATGTGTTTTGTAAGGACAACTCTTGGCTTTGTTTGTTTGTTTGTTTTATTGATGCCTTGTGTCGGCTCTTGGCATTTTTGTTTTGTTTTACTGATGCCCTGGCTTTTTTATACCGTTTCCTGATACAGAATCCACATTCCCATCCCCATCCCTTCCCCCACACACACACACACACTCACACACACACACACACTCACTGAACCTCCTCTTGTAGCAAAGATGTTGGTATTGCTTTCATCTGCTGTCCAAGCAGTCGGAGGCCAGGAATTCAATTTGTTAGTTAAAAGACACCCGGTGCTCGGTAATGATAATTGATGTCTATGCCATATAACACTTTAGATATATTGCCAAAACATTTTATGTATATTATCTTGTTTTAGCCTCACAACCCTGTAAGATAAGTACTAGGGGCATTTTATCCCCATTTTACGGATAAGGAAACTAAGGGTTAGAAAATTTAAGCAACTTGCCCAATGTCGCAAAGCTGGTAAACGTCAGAGATGGGGCTGAAACCCAGTTCTCACCTGGCACCAAGTCCAACATTCCTTTCCTAGGGCATATGGCCTCTCATGGCAAGTAGACAGAGGTAATCTGAATAGGCTAGAAACCAGATTTGAATGTCTTGGCATCCAAGGCAATATTAAAGGCTTCTAGGGTGGGCACAGTTACAGTTTTACATTTTGAGCAAAGCACAAAAGCAGGAAAAAATACAACACTGTTCAGGTCGTTCTCATCTTGTTCATTTTTAGGGGCAGATTATTAGTGCCTCGTTGGCATTCTCTAAGTTATATTCATCTGTCTGTCAGTGATTCATTTCCTGCTGATTTTTGCCCCCTGCCAGGCATTTTTCTATCTGGATATTTTGTTTAATGCCCATTGCAGTTACAGTGAAAGACTACATGGTCTTACTAATCCCAACCCTATAGTAAAAATTAGAGGGGCCCAAAATCAATTTACAGAGGGGAAAAGGAAAAACAAAGCAATCATGGGGACAGGGCAAATAACCTCTGAAAGGCTGACTTTTGGGTGGGAAACCAAAAAGTGACCTAAATATATTGTTTCTGTCTCTGCTGCACAGGTTAGCCAGGAGAGCCCAGACCAAGAGGTAGCACAAGTGAGTACGGACTAGCCTTGCTCCCTATCTTTTCCCATCCCACTCTCTCTTTCTTTCCTTATCTCTCTCTTATCTCTTCATTTCTTAAATGAGGTTTAATTTCCCTCCTTTCCTGCTTACAAAATATACTACACAGGCCAGGTCCATACTGAATGATAAAAGGCCTCACTTCAACCTGTCAACCTAACCCCATTATTCCTTTTCCAAAACCAGTACATTTTAGGATCTATACTCTAAATGTGGCTAGTCCTCTGTGAGAAGCAGTTATTTGAGGGAATTGAGTTGGGAAGGGGTTTAGTAAATCAGAGAAATCACTCACTGAAAAGCAACTGTCAATTTCTGTACCCAGTAGTGGAGTGTGAAAGGATGGAGCTGCCCATCTTCCTATTCTCCCCTGGCCACTTTAACAGCAGCACCTTTTCCCTCCACAATTTCTCCTCCCCCCACCCTCAACAAAAACAAATTAATCTAGACCATTTCACCTGTTCTCTCCTTAGGATCTAATCCTAGAGCATTAACTTGGCCACAAATCCTTATACTGCGGGCTGACAGTAAGCTGTTCAGGGTCAAACTGTGTCTGCAAAGCAAGTGGTACAAATCTCCATGATGTCAGTCCACTTGCTGGTGTCCAGAAGTGTCAGGCCATTCTTGTACCTTCCTACCCCTAGGAAAGTATGAAACTACAGATTCCTGCATAGGCTTCAAGGAAAATGCTTGACTACCCTCGGAGATAGTCTCACTCTTCCTCAGTCTCATCCCCTCTTCATTTAAAATTTTAAAGACCTCAACTATAGTTCCTTCTCCCAAATGATACAACTTCATGTTTGTTTAACTAATGCAAAAGAAAAGTGGAACCAGATGAAAATGCCAGGGAAGAGTAAACAGGCAGAATTCTTGAAGCACAGGTTCTTCCAGGGTAACCATGATATCTTCTTGTTTTCTCCCCCATAATCATCTTTCTAGATCACAGATTTTCAGTGTTTATTGCTCAGGTCTTCCCATCCAGCCCTCAGAGCCACCACAACAGGATAAGGAAAGAATTGCTCAGCCCTCAAAACTATAACCAGTGAACACCTTGGGAGAGGATGTTGGGGGGCGGGGGGTGGGAGACAGCATTGCAATCACAAACTCTCTAGTGATTTTTTTTTTCCTGTTGTGGGTCAAACTCTAATTCTACTGCTGACTCCTCCTCTCTTACTGTCTCTTCTACCTTAATTCATATGTAGTTTCCTTTGTTGATAGGACATCTCACAAAGCCTAGCACTGCACAAAGACAGAAAAGAATCAGTTTTGTATCCAAAGGAAAAACATTTCTTTCTTCTACTAAGCTAATGCCCTTTGAATAGCTCGTCCATATATCCACTCTCTTTGACCAAATCCTCCCTTGCTTTTTCCTACTGGTAATTTGGGAATAACAGTCCTCAGTTCTCCTAACAAGGAGAATACACAGACTCCTGGAGATGAGAAGGTCCCCAGAGTCCATCTAGTCCCTAACTCATGTATTTTACAGAGGAACAGGCAGAGGCCCCAGAAACGAATTGACTCACCCACGGTCACACGGCTAGCCAGCAGCAGAGCAGGCATTAGAGTCTAAAATCCCTGGATCCCCAGGGGAGTAGGCTTTCCATAAGTGGTGAGGCAGGACAGAATCCCAGCCCAGACGACCTGCTCCTCAACAATCCCTCTGTCTGGTAGGATTTGTAAGAGAATCCTGTATACTATGGTTTGTTCATTTGAAACACAGACTCTAGTAACTGGGTTATTTATACCTCTTATCGTGAAATATCCTTCAGTTTCTGTTCTTTTCCTAATTCACAGCCAATGCTTCTTTTGCTCCCTAATATTTCCAGATGTTATCCCCTCCTCTCCTATCCCCACTTCCAGACCTTTTTGTCTCAGTATCTTTGGTAGACTTCATTTGATACTTTTCATCTCATAAGATTCACAGAGCTAGAAGGCAAATGAGCTGACCAGTATTGTGCAGATAAAGAAACATCACAACCCTGGCCTTATCCCTTCCTTGGAAACATCCCCTATACCTGAAACCTGAACATGACCTAAAGGTACCCCAAAAGACACTCCTTTCCTGTTCCCCCCAATACACACAGTGTTCCCCTGCCTTAGAAGAGAGCTAGAAAGAATTCTGCCCAACCCATCTCAAGATATACTGTGCTTTTAAGATAGGATCTCAGAAACCTGGGACCTACATAGATTACTCTCTTGATACCAAACCATAACAACATTTGCCCAGAAACCATCGCAAGAAAGAATGTATATCTCTTTTTACTAACATGCGATCTGTTCTGCAGAGACTCAGAGGACAACAGAGAAAGCTGGCATTGACATGATGAAGGCAGAGCCTTCCCCCAGAGGCACCTTCCCATCCATCATCTTTCCAGTGCACACCTGGACCAAGCCTGCAGTCTGCCTGTCACCACAGTGCCAGGAAGAGGAGAGCCAATGGTGATGGGAGGAGGGGAGGGGCTGCCAGAGGGTCCTCCTGCCGGGCCCTTCCCTCTCAGATTCCTGCATGTACTAGCATCATCACCACTCCCCTCAGGGCATGGGCTCATCTCTGCAACAAGGAATTTCCCAGGAAGTTTAAAAAGAAAAAAAAGAAAAAGAAAAAAAGCACTTATCCTGTGTCAGTGACCTGGGTTTCTTTCTGACTTGCTGCTAAAATGTGGGTAATTTCCCAGGGCGGGGGACACTGTTTTCCCACATGAACTTTGACCTTAAAAAAACACACCAGCAAGTTTTCTTCTATCACACAGAGGAAGCTGCAGGCCCATATGCAGCTTTATAGACACCCCTACCCAGGCCACATGCTAAAAATAGACTCTTGCTTCTCACTATTGGGTTTCCGCTACATTTGACATTGCATGCTCCCTAATCTGGGGAAAGAAAGAGCTCGCTGCTGTAGCCCCAGACACCAAACCATAAAGTCCTTTCCTATACCAGGAATACAAGCAAGTGTATTATAGGCCAGGGAAGATGTGGACAGGAGCAATATGCCCCATCTGGTTTTCCCTGGAGGCCATTTGGTGAAGCCATCCTCTGCCCTTCACTGTTCTTAAATAGTTCCTTGGCATACATGATAATCAGTTCCAATTCTTGGTGATTTTTTTGGTGTTTTTTTTCTCCTTTTTGGGCTCCAGTGTGTTATTTTTAGAAAGGGAGCTGCTATAAATATTTATAAAGGGCAGTGGCTGGAATGAAATAACAGACTCCACAGCTGGCTCCCTCCATTCTCTCTGCCTCAGCTGACCTCCACCCTCTACCGGGATAGAGCCAAGGAAGGCCTGTGAACTGGGCCCAGTGGCTACAAATGATTTCCTATGGAAACAAGTAGAATCTGTCAGGCTGGAACAGAAATACTTATGGACAGTAGATTGTTTACATCCCCATCTACCCTGTCATCTCCCCTTTTCCATTACCCAGAAAGAATCTAGGAATGGAAATCATGGACACTTTTAGGCTGAGACCATTGCATTTCTTTAAGGCCTGGATGTGAAGGAGAAAGGGCCACAAAAAGAGATATATTAGTTGTTAAGGGGCAAGAAGGAAAATGGGAGCTGAGGAGGATAGCTGCTTTCCCAGAACTTAGGGGCTCTTGGAATTCTAAATCAAATAGCTTGTGCTCAGGAGAGCTCATGCCTCCCACTATTGTGGCTCAAGCCGTGAGGGGTCCTGACCCAAGTGAGGGAGAGCCAGAAGGTTACAAAGCCACAGTGTCAGGCCTCAAATGCTTGTCTCTGAGGCCTCCCCTGTTTATACAAGGTCATTTAGCTTCTGCAAAGTTTCCTGAGGTCTCCAGAAACTTTAAGGGTTTTTCCCTTTGCTTACCCACAGGGAGCCATCTTTGGCCCACTTTCTTCCAGTGTTTGGGTTGGGAGGGGGGATGGCAAGCCATGAGCAGAAAACAACACACTTAGCATCTAAGGCTCAAAGGAAAACTGCTACCCCTTAGAAAACCCATGTTCCTTCCTATGTTTACAAGTGTCCTGAGGATGACATCAGGATCAGGGATCAAGCATAGGGCCAGTAATATGGTACACTATAGTTTGCATTTTTGTGTAAATTACTGCTTAATTTCCCAGACTAATTTATCTTATAACACTTTAGATAAGGGTAGCAGTTCTTCTCACAGACCTTTACCTCCAGTCCATGGCCTAGTCAGCATGTGGCTTTAATCTTTTTCAGGCTCCCTGTGGATCAGCAGCAGAGGGCATAATCCTCACAAAATGACCCCATACTTAGCCTGCTCCACTTTCTCTTCAAACCAAATTTGGGAAAGACAGTGAATTGACAAGGTAAAGTTTCCTCCAACATAAAATGGAAACTTATAACTTTCTTGTCTACCTCAAAGAGTTATTGATTGGGTCAGATGAGATAACGGATAGGAAAATGCTTGGCAATGTCTAAGATGTTATATGAATATAAAGTATTGTCACATTATGGCATCTCTTCAGTGGATCCTGGAGTATATTCTTATCCCAGTTCTTATGGAGATTAGAAGTATAAGCCTTCTTACTATTTGTTTTAGGATCATTTAAATACCCAATTTGGACCTGAGGAGCATTGACTCTGGCAAAATTGACATACATAGACTATTAGCCTTAGATCACTTGCTTAAAGAGTAGAGACTCCAGCCCTAATGGCACCTCAGATTAGGTGAACTTTAGAGTCTATAAGAAGTAAGCATTGGTCCCAGTAGTGTTTTGACCAACAAAAATCTATTTCATAATATCTCAGTATCAGAAGGTCATCAGATATTAAAGGATCACCCAAGCCAATCCACCTACAAACATCTGTCACCCCTATATCATCTCTTCCATCCATACTATGCTTGAAGACCTCCACTGAAAGAACCCAGGACCCACCTGATGTTGCCCATTCTACTCTTGGAGAGCCCTAATTATTCAGAGATTTTTTTTCCTCCAATAATGAGAGCTCATCAGTATAACACTTTAAGGATTACAGATAGCTTTTTAATAAGCATCATTTGGTTTGATCCTTACACCAAGCCTAAATCTGCCTCTCTGCAGCTTCAAATAGTTGCTTCCAGGTCTGTCATTCAGCACCAAGAGAACAAGATCGATATCCCTTCTGTATGACAGTTCTTCAATTACTGAAGTCAGCTATCCAATTGCTACTCCCTTCCCCAGCAAGTCTTCTCTCCAGGCTAAACATTCCCAGCTCCTTCTGCTGATTCTTATATGACATGGTCTCCAGGTCACTAACTGAGGACCAGAGAAAGAGGTTGTGATTTGCCCAAGGTCACACATTAACAGAACCATTTGAACCCAAGTCTTTGGACTCTTTTTACTGTACCACATTCTTTTAATTTCCTTTATGCCATGGTAGAATCCAATAAATTATCCTTCTCTATGGAGAATTTTTCTGGTGATAATGTGTAAAACACTTTGCAAACCCTAAAGCACTGTATGTGTCAGTTATGTTTGTTATTATCATGCTGGTCACTCTACACTGGAGGTACTCTGCTTCTAGCCTTCCCAGCTGGTTGGTCTTTTAACTGTAGATACAGACTCAGATGAAAGCTGCTGCTCCTCTTTGATTACTCTCTGCCATATAATCACCAAGTTATCCATTACAAGAAAGTGGGTGTTAGCTCAACATTAGGACTTAATAGAATTAGAGCTGTCCAAAACTGAAATGAACTCCCTTAGAAGGTTGCTCCCTGTCACTTTCTGGTAGGGCTTTTAAAATCATTTGTCGGATATGCTGTAAATATATGCTCCCTCTCAGCTCTGGATTGAACTGAATGATGGCTGAAGTCCCTTCTGTCCCTGAGAGGCTATGATTTTAAGCCACTTCTGGCTGGAGAATGGATATGGTCCTCTCTTATGCCTGCTGAACTCTCTGGTATGGGAAGGTTTTTGTTTCCACAGGTAAGAGTGCCTTCAGGGCGGCTAGGTGGCACAGTAAATAGAGCACCAGCTCTGGAGTCAGGAGGACCTGAGTTCAAATCTGGTCTCAGACACTTAACACAAAAAAACAAGCCATGTGATCTTGGGCAAGTCACTTAACCCTAGTTGTCCTACCTTTCCCCTCCAAAAAAAGAAAAAAAAAAAGAGTGGCTTCAAAGCAATCACCCAGCCAACTGAACCTATTTGGGTACCAGATGAGCCCCCGGGCAAGAAGGGGTTCAGCTAATAGACAGTTCATTCTGGGTAAGAGGAAATCTTCCCACACAGGTGTTCTCCCTGTGCCTGTATTAGACAAAGCTGCACTCTTCATGCAGTTGATGCTGTCAACACTGTGTATGAAAAGTTGTCCTAGGGTAAATAAGTAGTATACCACACTTGTAAAAATAAGACCCCTTATCCCTGCCTCCAGCCAGCCCCCTGAGGAAATGGAAGAATTTTAGCCAGTCAGGTAGGGAAGTGCCAGGAAAAGGAACTGTCCACAGGAGGAAAATAAGAGAAGGGAGTGCCAGCACCATATCACTGTACCTTGTATGCCTGAGAGTTCTGGACACAACAGGCTTGGGCTAATGCCTCAGTACCTCTTTCTAGACCAGCCAATTTAACATTCAAATCAGCAGACACTCTCTCTGCTAAGCAATGGGCCCATCATAGTGACTTCCATTTGCTGCTCATAAAAGACTTTCTTAAGCTGAATCTGCCAGGCTGCATGTGAGCAGTGCAGGGATCCAGAAGTCTTAGCAAGGAGATGATGTTATTTTGCTTACATTAGAAAAGGATGTTTTGCCTGTTTTAGAGAAAATATGGCATACTAGATGAAGAGCTGGCCTCAAAGCCAGAAAGACCTGAGTTCTAGTCCTCCCTCCAACACCTATTTGGCCATGTAATCCTTGGTAAGGTACAACCACACAGTCTTGTAAGTAATTGTCTAAGAATATCATTTGCATTAAAGGTGCCAGCCTGCATGAGTCGTAGGAGTTTCCTCACCCAAAAGTTGCCTGTACTTGAAATTACAGGTCCTGTCCCTCTCTTCTACAAATGAATAGGAATATTCTATTGCACAATGTATCTTAGCTCTAGGAGGCTTCATTCACCAAATTGAATTAGAGTATATTCACAAAATAGAGTTCAGGTCTCTATAGTCTATATGCCAGTATGCCAATTTACATGACAACTCTTCTTCAAAGATATGGAGTATACAGATGTTCAATGTAACATTCCAATACCTTGTTGTAGACATGAGAAACTCCATAATCCCAGGGCTTCTAAGAAGATGCATCGCAGCTTACTGGTGAGAGAATTGATCCCTGAATTCAGCTGAAGCTCAGCAATCTTGTAGCAAGAAACACTTTCCCTCTAACCCTTAAGTGGTGCACCCAGGGTTGGACAGTGCAAAAATGATTGGCTGAAAATGGATATCTGTCCAAAAAAAAAGCATTAACTAGATGGCAAGTCCTTCACATTGAGAAAACATTTAAATCTCTGAAGACAGCTAAGTGGCACAGTGCATAGGACACTGACCCTGGAGTTAGAAGGACCTGAGTTCAAATTTGGTCTCAGATACCTACTAGCTGTGTGACCCTGGGCAAGTCATTTAACCCCAGTTGCCTCCAAAAAAGAATAAAGCAAAATTTAAAATGTAAATCTCAATTTAAAAAATACAGGTTTTTCCCACAGAAAGTAGGGTCTTCTAGAGGGTTAAGTGACGGTTATTGCTATGTTTACATTTATGAAGCAAATCAGGAGAAAATACTATAAATATAGATTGAAGACAGGGAGGTTATCAGAGTTCTTCAAATCCTACTATATTTAGTGCATTAATGGTCAAGATTGAAGCCAGACAAACCAATTGGGTGTTGTAGCAGGAACCATGCTGGTGTACTTGGAATGGCTGCTAGCACAAATTCTTAGATTTGCTTTGCTAGGAAAGATAGCTGTTTAAGGGGTCAACAATCTTTTTAAGTTACATGTACTAGTTCAAGGGAAAAGTTGGCATCCTGAACTTCAGAGAAAATACAAGCAGAGAAATAAAGACCAACAGACAGAGCTTTGCCTGAATCAACTATACACTTTACATACATCCCTGGATTGAGAGAACCTTTACATCTGAGCAGTCAGGGAGCTCTGGACATACAACCACTCAGAATCTCAACCAGGGAATCATAAGATCCTTCTCATAGGAAAGCCTCCAAAGCAAAATACCATCTCAGAGAGAGAAAGAGAGTGTGTGCGTGTGTGTGTATAGACACACACACACAAACATATATATATATATATATATATATCACAACCCTCCTGACTCAGTGCCTAATTAGAAATTAGCAAAAGATATGAGAGCCTTCTTACAAGCAAGCCTCCCCTTAGCAAGCTTCCCTTAATGGACTCCACATGAGGCCTATTAATGGGTAGGGAAGATCTAAAATCCCATAAACATCACTGGTGTCCACACTAAGTTCTGCATTAACATAGTGAGCCCTCAGGAATGAGGACAGTGGTACACAAGTTGCCTTAGGAGAGGCGAATGGGTCCAGGCTGAAAAATGGAACTGGTCCAAGTTTCCATGCCAGTCAGAGTGGCACTGGGTCTGCCCCTCAACTTCCAGCTTGGGTGAGATAGGGAGGTTTTTTTTTTAATAAAAAGATTGAAGACTAGGCCTAGCTTCTGGTTGAATTAGGGAGTAATGTTTGGGGGAGGGGGATGGATCTCTGCCCATCAAACCCAGGGTTATGTAAGCTAAGTGGTGCCACTTAGGATAAGACAAAAGTGGAGGCTTGCAGCTCATAGGCTCGAATACTGGTGTAACCTCAGTTTAGATTATCAAAGTTTTTCTGGAACCCTGAGTGAGATAAAGAGCTTGGATGCAGTGGGACTATATCTCAGAGTATAGGATACTAAACCCATTATGATCCCCACTGTGGCTCAGAAACACTTTAGTTAATGAAGAGTTTATTGAAATTCAGAATTAATTAGAGCCCAAGTGAAGAAACCAGCAACCAGTCTCCAAGCCTAGAGCAGGAATTTCTGCTGTAACTAAGAAAAAGTCTGGACTGGCTGAGGGAAAACTCATAAGTGACATGATCTTACTCTCCCAGTGGTTCGCAGGCATTTTATTCAAGTAGAGGCAATGTGGTGCAGCAGAAATAGTACTGGATTTGAAGCTGAAAGATCTGGGTCCAAATCCAGATTCCACCATTTATTGCCTATATGATCTTGAGTAGCTCTTTACCTTTCTGTGCTTGTTTCCCCGTGTATAAAATGAGAGATGGATTAGATTATCTTTAAGATCCCTTGCAGCTCAAAAATCCTATGACTCTATAAAGCATAACACGCTAGTGCCTATCAATCAGACAAGAATACCTCTAGGCTTCTGGTGGGGAGCAAGGTAGCTTCTTCCATAAAGAGCTAAAGGTCCTATTGTTTAGGTGAATAAGGTACTTAATCATATATTGCTTGGTCAAGACCTTAGACTTAGCACCCCCTCGGCAGAATTGAGCCCCAAGGCTAAAAGTGCTCAATGTCTCTCTAGTAGAGTTTATCCCTCTCTGCAAATCTAGATTGTGTATCAGTCCTCTTAGCCATTAGCAATGGTTATAGCCAGCTCCATGACCTCATTCTTTCAAATTGTTCCTTTCTCCACAAGGAAGGTTTTTGTGATAACTAATAGTTCCTTCCCCTTGTCCTCCTCCTCCCAAAGAAGCCCTTTATTCTCTGCCCTGAAAGGAAGGCCTCCAAAGAGTCCCCTCTATCCCTGAATTGACTGACTTCCCTCTAATCCTTATCTCTTTTAGCCATTCCAAACCCTTTCTTAAAAAAACAGCCTTTTGGCTCCCTTGGCATGAGACAGGGCAAAAGTCCAGGACTAGGAGTCAGAAGACTCAAGCTCTTCTTTTTACTGGCTTTGTGACTTTGGCAAAGTCCAAACCTCTCTGGGCCTCACTTTCCTAATCTATAAAATGGAACGTGGAATGAAGATTTCTAAGTTTTCTTCCACATCTAAAGTCTATACTACCTGCCTTCTTACATGGTAACAGTCATTAGGTGATGATGAATATCTCATATTTTATTTACTTATCCTCCTCGGCCCTACAACTGTCACCGGGCTTTTACTCTGGCCTTCACTTACCCTTTCTTCCCACATTTTCTCTCTCTTTAATTTCATTCTCAATCTTATTCCATTCTTCTTTAATGTCCTTAGATAAGGGACCTCTTGGAAAAACTTCCATGTGTTAAGAGGGGGCAGTATGGAAGGGAAGGGTCAGGTTAGAACTGAAAGGATGAGGAAGTTAGGTTCTTCAAGAGAATACACTGGTAAGCCTGATAATGGTTTTCTCCCTGAGGGGTGAAATCAGCTGATCAGAATCACAGAATGGTCACTAAAGCTAGAAGAAACTTTAGAAATCATGTCACCCGACCCCTTTATTTTATTTATAAGGAAAATGAGATGCTGAGAAATTAAGTGGGCTACTCAAAGCCCTACTACCAAGTAAACTGCAGAGCCAGGACTCAAACCTAGGTCCTCTGCCTCCAAACAAGCACAGGGCTCTGATTGCCGTGATAGGTCACACCAAGCTGGGCTTGAGGACCAAACTACTGCAAAACATAGTCACAGTGTCAGTCTTTGTATTTCGAAGGACAACCAGGTCCTCAATTTCTTCTGGATCAACTATATACATTCCTCACAATAAGTACTGGTGGGGGTGGGGGAAGCCAAAGAAGACCTAGAGAGTGGTTAGAAAAGCTCCAGGGCTGACTAAACATCAGCTTTTTTCCTCAGCCTTCTTTCATTCTTTTGACTTGCCTTGTCTGCACATCATAGGATCATAGAACGTGGAAGGGACCCTAGGGGTCACCTAGTTAAATTTCTCCACTTTACAAATGAGGAAACTGAGGCCCAGAGTAATTAAGTACATTGCCTCAGGTCATAGAGATGAGGTTCTGAACATGAATCCTCAGGCTGAGATGTGGCAGTGATTCCAGGTAGACTCCTCAAGCCCCAGATTCTTTTGGTCCTTTGTAGTTCCAGAAACTTGCCTGGGGAGCTGTCCAGGGTGTCTAGGAATGGTAGGCAGAACTCAGGGGCAGGGACTACCTTTCCCTCGGGCTTTTTTTTTTTTTTTTTTAAGGAATTTGGGTACCCTGTCAGCTATGCTTGATACCTTTTCCCTCACTAGAATCTCCATTACATCCACTTCAGTGAACCTAGATCCCCTTTTCCTTCCCATGTGGTCAATCAATCAATTTATTTATTAAGAGCCAAGTACTAGTGGCTAAAGAACAGACAAAGAGAACATGAAAGAAGAGAGCTAAAGGCAGTTGGGGGTGGGGGAAGGGGCTAAACTACAGTGGGAGTATGAGGAAGAAGATAGAAGAGCATGGAAGAGTAAGAGGATTATAAAAGGAATGGACTTCGAAGGGACATTGTAGGAGAAGTTCAAGGAAGAAATTCTTTGACCTTTAGAGATCTTTCAATCAGACTGAAAGTGTGAGACTAGTGCAAGGGCAGAATGAAGGAACAAGCATTTATTAAATGCCTACTATGTGCCAGGCATTGTGTTAAGAGCCTTACAAATATCTCATTTGATCTTCAGGGGGAAAAAAAGTGGGAGGCAAGTGCTATTATTATCCCCACTTTATAGTTGAAGAAACTGAGGTAGATAGAGGTTAAGTGACTTGCCAGGGTCACACAACCAGTAAGCGTCTGAGTCAGGATTTGAACTCAAGTCTTCCTGACTCTAGACTCAGTGCTCTATCCACTGGACCTACCTACCTCTAAGGTGATGAAAAGAGGTGATAGTGAGGGAAAGGCTAGACAGGAAAGAAAGCAACTCCAGGGCCTTTCTTTGATCCTTAAGACTAGGTTCTTTATGCTGCACTTTATATCTGTTCCTAATTACACTTTCCACCCTAATTACACACCACCCTAGAACCTGGACTACATATATTGTATATGGAACTGCAGATGGCTTAATCTTAGCGTCTATAATGACTAATATTTGTTCCTGCCCCAATCCCATCCCTTGCCTTATTAATTCACAGAATGGGAAAGTTAGACCTGGCTGCCAGGTCTGGTCCCCTCTCCAAACACTGTTCCTCAAAGGAGGAACTCCTACTCCTAACTTAATTCATATTAACCAAGGGGATTAGTAAAATTTCCTTGGAGGCTGTTTGCTTCAGAGAACACAGTTCATCTTCCATTCTTGCCCCAAGGTTTAAGAAGAGTGGGGAAGGATGATCAGAAGTCTGAGGAGATTAGGCCAATCCATGTGAACTGGAGGCCCTGAGTAAAGACAGAACAAAAAACTTATTTCATATTTATTTTCATTACATACCCTTGCTACATTCTGCCCACAGCTTACTCCTAGCCTGACTGCAAAACTGTTTATGCCTCGAGTACTGGTCTACTTTTGATATAAAGTGGGTTCTTTTTTCTCCCTTAGTTGATTTACTTTCTTAAGGAGCAAATTCAACATCATTCATAAGGTCAGATTCACAAAGCAGCTAGCCTCTAAGAGATCTGTTCAGGAGAAAAGAAGGCTTGGTGGGAGGGTGAATTGAAACATAAGGCAAGGGAGATACCAATCAATCAATTCCCTTTCCTCCACACATGTTGTATAGAGACAACTTTACTAGATGCTGTAAGGAGAGAAAAATAGAAGACTTCTATTAAATAATAAGCTAATAAAGAATAAAGAAAAAAAAACTTCTAAAACAGACACAAATTGGGGTGGGGAAGAGGATGGAGGGAGTATAAACAATAGTAAAATCAGAGCACATCATCGGTTATAGTTGAAAGAGAGGTGTCTACATTACTGGTATGAAGATGCTGGAGAGTTTGAGCAAATGGAGACTTGGTGGAATTTCTAAGATGGTTTCATAAGGAGGAAATTTTGGAGAAGAGAAAAATAAGGTAAAGATAGTTTGGTGGTTCAGTGGACAGAATGCTGGATGTGGAGTCAGGAAGACCTGAGTTCAGATTCAGACTCAGATACTTAGCTGTGTAGCCTTGGGGAAGTCACTTAATCTCTGTTTGCCTTAGTTTCCTTGACTGTAAAATGGGTATAATAATAGAACCTAGGGTTGTTGTGGGGATCAAGTAAAATAATATTTGTAAAACAGTGCAGTTGCTAGCACATATTTGGTACTTGATAAATGTGTATTTCCTTCTTAATATGAGTTTAAAATACAAAGAATAGGGAGTCTTGGGGTAGGAAACAAGGAATCAGGCATAAAATCACAAATAGATTAGTCTGACTGGCATTTTTGGTGCTTGGTTATTAGTGATTTTGAAAAACACAGCAGGGGAGATATTCTCAAACAGGTTTACTGGAAGTTTTCAACAACTGTATCACCAACAACTATAGGCACACAAAATTCACTGTTTTTCTACCTACATTTCCCATTGCCATCCTTTCCACCTCTGGGAATTCCCATATCTTCTCAGTCCCCAAAGCACCAGGTTAAAAGAATTCCGCCTCCATCTGCCACAGCTGCTCAGAGCTCCTTGGCAAACACAGGCTCCCATAAAAGCCAGATGATATGAGAATCGAATAAAACAGCAGAGATGTCTTAGTTATCATTAAGCCTGGCCCTGTCTTCATCAGGCATCTAACACAATGGCTCATGAATAGTGGTGAATAAGTGGTTATTGAGTGATTATGCAGAATATCCACACAGAGATAGGAGGGTGCTCTGGTTAGCACTCCATTGCTAAAAGTAATCTGTCCAGCCAGTACATGTCCCCTTTCTCCACTGATCCCATGCGATGCCTTTCTAAAGTTTTTACTTCAGTTGAAGAAAAAAATCTGGATGTTCCAGATAAAGGAATATCCTCCGTTAGTCACATAGGTTTTTATTTATTATAACAATAACAAACATTTATTTATAATAACAATACAATAAAATTGTATCAAATACCCCCTGTGAATAGAAGACTATGGGATACAAGATCCCTGCCCTTGTAGGAGCTTGTAATCTAATTGGGATAGGAAACTCTGAAAAAAAATTTTGTAAGACAAATAGCAATGTTATATGACACATATATATGCTTCAAGTCCTGTTCCAGTGTCTCAACATGGCATAGAGGTGGTCCTGGGTTCTTAAAGGCTATGTCAACAGGATACAAGCTACAACAAGTTCTAACATGCTGGAAAAGCTTTGAATGTGGCCCTAGCAACAGACCAAGTCTGTGTGTGCACATATGTGGGTATACATATATGTGTGTTTCTCCTATATAATACATGTGTGTATAGCAACCCGTGAAACAAAGAAAAATTTTAAATGGTACTTTCCCTTCCCTCTCATTCTATTTCTAAGTGATGCCAGAGTGTCATAAAAGGGAGCAGAAGATGCTAAGAATCACAGCTTTTAGGCTGTCAATAAACTTAATCTTACTATTGAATCTCTGGATACATGATCTCTGTCTGGTGAACAATGAATGGACATATTGCTGGAAGAACTGGATCATATCCATCTTGACATTTTTACTCTAAACAAGATCAGTTGATAAATAGAAGGGAGTCATATCTAAATGGAAGAATGACTCTCCTTGGTTCCCTGGAGAGGTAATGAAAGGAATAGGGAGAATAGGTTTTATTGAAGGTCCAAAGATAACAATAAACATGATATCATGGCTATTTGGTCATCATATTGCAGTGCCAATGATGAGCATTTGCATAAAGATCCCCATGAAAGTAACTGCAGCTTGTGCACCAACATTGACTGCTGACAGAGTGGGAAACCTGCAAAGAACTTGTTAAGACCCTCCAAATTAGGCCCACCCACCCACACTCTGATACCTACTGACATTGGTGGAAGGGTGGAAAAAGGAGAGAATAGAGAGGAATAGATGGAAAAAAACATGGTTCAGAAAGAAAGAATGAGAAAAACCAAAGACTAATTGATCACACAAAAGCCTCACACCTCTTTGAGAAAGTAATTGGTAGTCATTGGACATGGTGAGCACCAAATAACACCATAAAGAATGAAATAGAATATATATAGCCAACAAGAAAAGACTTGTTATTGATGTGCAAGTTAACCCCAAGTCAGTCATCTGTGCATAATCATACCATCAACTCATCAAAGCTAAGATCAAACTTAGTGTTGATCTTTTTTTAAGAAAAAGGAAAGATGGCGCAGTGAATAGAGCACTGGCCCTAGAGTCAGGAGGCCCTGAGTTCAAATTTGACCTCAGATGCTTAACACTTACTAGCTGTGTGACCTTGGGCAAGTCACGTAACTCCAAATTCCCTCCCTTCCCCCCCTCCAAAAAAGCCAAAAAAAGAAAAAAGAAAAAAAGTAAGAGAAAATAAGAAAAAAATAGTGTAAAATGAAAATAAACCTGACCTAGAATGACTTAAATGTGTAGTTGCCAATAAAAATGGAATATTATAATTATAAATTATAATGACATCAGTTATAATTGTATCATCCATAAATTTTTGTCACTAGAGAAAGAGCAAAAGAACCCAGAAAGTACCTTAATCAATAAACATGACTTCTTTCCCAAATGGAGATAGCTACCAAAGGCAAAGCAATAGTTAATGTTTTACTAATTGAAATTGTGTCAGATATTTCCTGTATGTAGAACATTATGGGATGTAAAGAGATCCCTGCCCTTTTAGGAGCTTACCATCTAGTTGGGTCAGAAAGCTCTGAAAATTCCCCCAAAATCAACCAATAATGATATATGATACATATCTTCCCCACTCTTACCCCTCTGCCACTTATATCTGTCACCATCTTACTTGCCAAATGAAGATGGCTACCAAAGACAATACTGAGTTAAAACATAAACTCATTTTTAAAATCTTATGCTTGAGGATGATGAACAACAGATTACAAACAGTATTTTCACATAAAGCAGAGTGAAGCAATGAAGCATTAAATAAGCTTAAAGAAAACTTGGCAAGATATCCAACTAAACAAAGTCATCCCAAGAGCATTCAAAAAGGAAAATGGAAGGACGGCTACAAACAGGAAATATATATATATATATTTCCAAAAATCACTAAACAAATTATTTTCTACATCTAGAACAGCAGAACTACAATATTTGGGCCCCAGCATCACAGTCCTGGATGTGCTTATAAAGGAGTTAAGAGACACTGAAGAGAACAAAAAAGGAAAAAGCAGCTGGATTGGATCCAGTGTATGTGGAATAGATTCCTGCTCCAGGTGAAACAATGTGTAGGGCATTGAGCGACTGATGTCTGAAGGAAGGGAAGTAGCAAAGGTATTGAAAAAATTTTAGACTTTAAAAATACCCCCAAAAGACAAATGAGAACATCATTAACTAACAACCTATGGGACTAGTCTCCTAAAGGCTTTATAAGATTAATCTATACACAAATCAACCATATTTTTATGCAAATATTAGTTAGGAATAAACAGACTTTTACTAGTGATATTCAACAGTAGACAACATCTTTCCCATTTCACAGTTAGCTGAAAAATGTAGATGGTAAAGGATCCCAACGTGCTTATGCTTTGTAGCAGAATATTACCTTATAGGGTCTTTGCTGCAAGGTGACTCCCATCCATACATCAAAATAATTCATAATTCCTAAGTAGACATCACAGAAATAACCATGTTTAACAACCTTCTGATCATAAACATCATAAACATCAAGCAGGGTAAAAACAACAACAACAGCCCAGCAGATGTATGCTGATCAAAGATATTTGCCACTGTGATGGAGGACATCTAGCGCAGAGTCCATGTTGAAGAGACATTCCTTGTAGATGATGAGGTCCTCCAGATGTTATGTCAAGAACAGAGCTGGAAGACATCTGTAATTAATCAGAATAGTTTGCCTGTCCATCCACATGAGAAAGATCAAGTGGATGAAAAATGTCTTGGACAGATTTCAATATATATATGGAGAGATATATAGTCTGTACAGCTTGTCTATATACACATACATATTATGTATGCATATATGTGAGACAGTACAGATGGACAAAAAGTTGGGCCTAGAGCTGGATTCTACAAGGAAAGCATCTTTCCCTCCTACTGTATGTTCTTGGGGAAATTAAAACACTTCTTAATTGACTTCAAGATTCTCACAAAAGCAAAGACCCATATTTCTAAACACTAGCATTCTGACAGTATTGCTGTATGGAATAGAGCGTGGAATACAACCTAAGCAGAAGAATTAGGAATGAGTGTCACACAGCAGACAATAGAGATCCATGTGGTGGGTATGAATAGGCTGCAGCATATAACCAACAGGAACAAGAATAAAAGATGTCATCAAGGAAATGTATGATAAGTAAAAAATGTGGTCTGGTCACTAAGGGACCACAAGTGAACAGCCAGAGTGGGACCCTTAAAATGGTCCCCTTCACTGGTACTCTTGAAATGTCAGGACAAAGCAAGGAAGACTGGGACTTCCTGTTGCAAACTTATGGGAGGAGGTAGACAAGAGGCTCCCAAGAAGGACAGGCAGAGAAAGGTTGCTCTCTCCATTATTTAAGGGAATTTTCATATTGATGGGATCATAGGTGCATTTGAGTAGAATGCATATTATTATTGGTATTATAGAAATTCAGAGAACGAAGAGGTCACAATAAAAAAATAAAATAATATGAATATGTTTAGCAATTTTTAAAAAATTATAGATAATGAATTTGAGTACAATAAGCCTACCTAACAAACATTAAACAACTATTATGTGCCAGGCATTGTGCTTATTGATGGAGAGACAAAGAAGAAATCATCTCTGCCCTCAGGGAGTTTTTATTCTACTAAGGAAATACAGTTGTACACATGTAAGTAAATAGGAAATATATTCAAGGTAATTTCAAGGGACAGGAAAAAATCAGGAAAGGTCTCATGGAGGAAGTGGTGAATGAACAGTGCTTTGAAAGAAACTAAGGGTTCTAAAAGGTGAGGAGGAAGTGAATTCCAGATGTTGCAAATTATTGTATGAAGTGTCAGAGGTAGGGGAGATAAAATGTCTCATTTAGAGGATAGCTGGCTGGACACTTGGCTTGAATAGTGAATGAAGAATAGATGAGAACACATTGTGGAAATTTAAATGCCAGGCTGAGGAGTTTGCACATAATCCTAGAGGCATTAAAGATTTTTGAATACAGGGGTTATGTGGACAGATCTGACCTACAATTACTTTTCCCACCTGTCTCTCACACAACCTATTCACAGCTGTTTTTAGACAAAGTTCCATTTAATATTGAGACCTGTTGTGATATCATTCTGAATAAGTTAATTTTAGCTAAACCCCCTCAAGGTGAAATGGGGTGAATAACTTAGCAGGCTGACTTTGTAAAGGGTCAGAGTTATTTTGATACAAAGTTAACCCAATACATAAAACATAAGCAAAGAAAGAAAGAAAGAAAGAGAAAGAAAGAGATGACCTCACAAACACATCTGGTACAGTAGGAAGAACATTGGTACTGGAATAAAGAAGACCTAGTTTGGGATTTCACCACAGACGCTTACTGAGATATATGACCTTGGACTTCACCTTCCTAGGCTCTGAGATCCCATCCAGTTATGAAACTATGAACTGGCAATCTTAGAAATGAAATATAGAGCACTGTGAGCAAAGCAAGTTTGTTTGAGACTACTCAAGATGCCAGCCAATGAGGTTCATTCAGATATCTAAGTCAGTTCCCCCAGTTCAAGGGATGAAGGAAGGGATGAGCAAAAAAAAAAAAAATATTCAGCCTCATTGGGTTAGAACCTGACCCATTTATTTCTGCTTATATCACTTTTTGAGTCTTTCTGACTACCTCCTTTTGCCCTAACTAATCAATTAAGGAGCATTCATTATGCACCTACTATAAACTGGCTACTGTGCTGGGAATAGAAAGAAAGAAAAAAAAAACATCCCTGAACTCAAGAAGGTTGCATTCTATCAGGGCAATCAAATCAACATGGGCGCGCACACACACACACACCTCACAAAGCAATTTGGTGTGGTGGGAGGCACAAGCAGTGGGGCAGTGGGGGTGGGGGGAGGAATCACATAAACTTCATGTAGGGGATAGCCCTTGGACTCAGCTTTGAAGGGAGTTACAGATGCTAAGAAATGTAGTGAGGAAGAAGTACTTTCCAGTAGTAGAGTATGGTCTGATAAGAGCAGAACAGCCAGCATTTCCATCGCCCTCTATCTTTCCTGTGCCTCCTTTTAACCTCCTCTCAGAGGGTGGATGGGGGTGGATAACAGGTAGGCTTGCCTAATATTCTTTTGCATATATTCACTACTCAACATTGTTCCCTGTGATCCTTAAGGGATGAGGAAGTATAAGATAATGGGAATTTGAAGATCTTCCCTGCCCCTTAGTAAGCCTAAGGGAATTTGCAGACCTTCTCTGCTTTGAAAATATATTCTGCCCCCCCCCCAATAGGCTGAATGCAGTCACATGGAGCCTGTGGTGGGAAGAGTTTGCTAAAGGGTAGAGCAGAGCCCCAGGAAACTGGAAGTCAGAGCACCTAGACATGGTTGGGAGGAGAGGATACATTTGAGGGAGACAATTAGGCTTGTCAGTAAATGTTGGTGTTTTGGGGAAGGCTAAAGGATACTGTGGCATTCTGTGCTGTTGTGGCTTATTAACTTCTTTGCTACTAAGATGGAATTGGCTTACTGGTTTGGGGATTTGGTTTTCTTATGTCTGAATAAATGTTTTGCTTCTGCCTTCTATATGAAGAGTCTGTTACATTTGTGATTGAGGTATACTGTGCAGGTATATTTATAGTGACCATTGGCACTGTAAATATTGCATTGGCACTGCAGGAAGTCTAGCACATGAAAGAATAAATCAGCTTTAAAGTCTCTTGATTCAGCTGAACTATTGGCAGACAGTAGTTACTGGTAACATTAATATTTGAAATCTACCCCTGTGCCTTCTTCTATTTCTCCACTGAGCCCCAGTGTCTCAAAAGGATATACAGCAAGGGGCGGCTAGGTTGCATAGTGAATAGAGCACTGACCCTGGAGTCAGGAGGATGTGAGTTTGAATCCAGCCTCAGACACTTGACACAAAAACTAGCCGTGTGACTTTGGGCAAGTCACTCAACCCCAATTGCCCTCCAAAAAGAAAAAAAAAGGATATACAGCAGCTAGGAATGATCCAGAAGACAAGCAATATCAGTGTATAGAGCCCTAGCTTCTTAAGATCTTAAGAATATAATATAGAGCCCATCACAGCGAAGAAAAGGCCCAAGGACCCCATTTGGGTAAAGAAGACAGTGGCTCCAACCCTGGGCTTGAAATGGCTTTTGCCTCAACACTTCTACTTCCTGTCCCCATGGGGCACATTCTCTGAAGTCACCTTAGTGAGAAAAAGCTTTCCTATGGCCTTTTCTTGACAGCAACTGAAAGAGGCATGAACCCATTGAGAGCTTCCCTCCGATTCCAGCCTGAAATACAGCCTCATTAAGCTAAGAAAACCAAGAGTTTCTAGCAAGCATGTGAATGAAGGCAATAGCTTCAAATTCCTTTCAATATGTTATGTTCCCCTGGTGAAGAGCCTGAGGAACTGAAAAGAGAAGGAATGAGAATAAATTCAAACAAGCTCTAAGGATGAAGATGCGACCAAAGACCCTCAGCACTTACAGAATTCTATTGGTCCAACTCCACAGACCCAGAGATGGAGGCATGAAGGATGTTTTGCAGGCTACTTTGCACTTCTGTGTACCCCTGACTCACTATTATACCTATTATTATATACAATTCTGTGATTCTGATTTCCTCACTGAAGGTGCTTGAACTGCCTTTTCCCTTTGTCTTTTACTCTTATTTGGGGCTAAATGCTTAAGTTCCAAAATATCCCCCCCCCAAAAAAATCTATTAATCCAGAGTGGAATTAGGATTTCAGACACAGGATTGCTGCCTCTGCAGACCGACTCTAGGATTCTGCCTCTTTCTTTTCCTCAGGGTGAATCCCAGAGTTCTATGGCCTAGTGACTGGAGCCTGAGCCTGGTCCCCAGAGTTCTAACAGCCTCTGGTGTCAGAGGTCCAGTTAGGCCCTGGTGCAGGACTCACATTCATCTTCAGTCTATCTTTGGTAAACTGGATGGCTCTGCTCAATAATAAACCTCATCTTTTCATAGTACTTTAAGGCTTACAAAAGATTTTTTTATTCTTCACAACAATTCTGTGACATAGAAAATAATTTTCATCCCCATTTTACAGATGAGGGAACTGAAGCTCAGAGAGGTCAAGTAATCTACCCATGGGATGCACAGCTGCTAAGTATCAGAAACAAGACTGAAATCCATACCTAGAACAGTACAGTGGAAAGAGAATTGAATCTGGAATGAGAGGATTTGAGTTCAACTCTTGATTGTTCTGTGACCTTTACCAATCCAGGCCTCAGTTTCCTCATCTGCTAAATGAGGAAGGAAGAAGCTAACAAGATGATTTTTAAGGTACCTCCCAGACTGGATTCTGCGGTCCTATAGAATCTCTCTTCCACACCCACCCCCTGTGCTCTGGCCCTCCTTGTCCTCCTCCCAGAACCAGGTCACTCTACTACATCCTGACTATTTCCAACCTGGGCATCTTCTGTGTGCCCTCCCCACACACCCCTTCCAAATCTAGGTCCCTTCCCCATGCCGTCTTCCTTTATTAGAATGTGAGCTCCTAGAGACTTGTAAGGGTCCACATGGCCAAAGAACAAAGATGCCATTAGTTTTGTTCATGGCCTGAACTGTTTATTTCTCTCTCCTGAACCAGTTTCCAAACCATAAAGAATACTATATATGTAGTAAACATTTAACCAGGGCTTCAAATATTGGGGCATTCTACACCTAGCAGACGGGCCAACAGGCAATTCTAGGGACTAGAACAGAGCCTAACAATGCTTTAAATACTAAATGACCAGCTTAAAGGTTGCTTGGAATCCCCGGTATAATGCCATAAAGTTTGCAAAGTGCTTTTACATCCACAGTCTTCTTTGAGCCTCACACTAAGCCTGTGGGGAAGGAACTATACTTATCACCCCTCATTTTACATATGAGGAAACTGAGACGATACTTAGTGATGATGCCCATAGCCACATAGATATTCAGGGATGGGATTTGAACCTGGGGCCTTTTGATTGCAAGTCCATCAATAGCCACTGCGCAGCACTGCCTCTGAAATGATGTCCACCGCTGAGCTCTGAAATGTAACCTGGACAGTCCAGTAGCTTTCCCCAAGTGTTGGTAATTACCATGTGTTCTATCTGAACTGTTAATGCCATGGAGTGCTGGAGCCCAGGAGGAATACTGAAGTCACAATTGAGCTTCAGGATAGGATTGAGCTGAAACACTTAATTAAAGGGCTTTCAGGAAAGGCCTTCATGGCATGGGTTGGTCACTGGCAAAATGCCCGGCCCGGGCAGTTCACTTACTGTTACTTCACTGCTACGCACCAAGGACCTGAACCTCTTGTGATGACAGCCTTGCTGTCCAGCTGTGTGGGAATTGTATTGTAACAATGTATAAAGGTAAACATGGGATTTTCCTATGTTGATCTGGGCGTCAGCCTGCTGGTGATGCCAGGATCATGGGATCAAAGATCTAATATTGAAAGGGGCTTCAGAAGCTATTTAGTGCATTTTAGATTTGAGGAAGCTGAGGCCAAGAATGTTAAGGAGCTTGCCCAAGGTCACAGAGGCAGTGGGTTAATAACAGAGGCAGATATTATGCGTTTTACAGGTCCAGGATCTATGGGACTTTCTTAGTACAGGCAGTACCAGTCCCTGGGTGTTAATTTCAGGGCAGGGAGTGGGAGGAATAAGAATTAATAATAAAAAGGAAACAGTTTTGAAGAATTAGGGAATCCAGAAAGTATGAGGAAACTAGAGAGGGGATAGTAGCATGAACACTGTAGTTCGGGGGCTTGACAGTTTTTGGCTGAATCTGGCCCTGAGCTAAGAATGGTTTTCACATTTTTAAATAAAGCCTCACACAGATTACTAGAAGAGTCTAACACAACAAAGACAAATCAGTGACAAAAGCAAGAAAGCAGGAAGTAGCCAAACAGGGTAGTTTCTTAAGCACTCAGAGCCACGTCAGAGGTAGCATTGGAGGCAGGGAGACCTGGATTCACATCCCATACCCAACACCTACTAGTTTTGTGACCACATCTACACTTCACTATAATTCAATTCAACAAGATTGTGCAGGGTGTCCCAAAAGTTGTTGTGCTAGTGTAAATCTGCACAAAGACTTTTGGGACACTCTCTCTGTATGAAAAACCTACTATGTGTGAAGCTCTGGGTTCAGAATAAAGGAAAATGAAGCAGCCCCCTGCCTTCAAGGGGCTTGGGCAAAGAATGGGGGATGCAGGAGGGAAGGGGAAAACAGTATATACATAGACAAGAAAATATATATTATAATAAATATATAATATATTATTTACATATATATACATATAACAATAAATATAAAGTAATGTTGAAGCAGGCTAGAGAGTACTTACAATAGAGGAGTCAGGGAAAACCTTGTGGGAGGTGGTTCATACACTGGGTTTTGGAGGATAACAGAGATTCTATGAAGTCTAAATAGAAGAAGAAGAGTACCCCAAGCATATGCAAAGGACTGGAGGTGGGAGATGGAATCTTGTATTCAGGGAACAGCGAAAAAAGCCAGTTTGGCTGAAACTATGATTAGGGATGACATTAATGTGAAATCAGTTTGGAAAGATAAGTTGGCTATATGACAGCTTTTAAATGCCAGCTAGAGGCAATAAGGTGGTCATTGGTGCTTCTTGAACAAAGTGACACAGTTAGTGGCTCTGAATCTCGGTATCTTTCTTTTTTTTAATTCAAAGTTATTTTATTTTCAGGTCCAAATTCTCTCCCTCCTCTTTCCTTCTCCCTACCTATTGAGAAGGCAAGAAAAACAAAACCCATTACAAATATGTGTAGTCACACAAGACAAATTTGAGCCTTAGTTCCTTGAGCTGTAAAATGAAGATTCTACCTGTACTACTGACTGACCTTCACAGACTTGTCTGGAGGCTCACACAAGATCCTGTGTATAAAGTGCCCAGCCAATCTTAAAGTGCTATGTAAAACGTCTGTTGCTCATTATGATGATTAAAAGGCCTGGAAAAGAGACACATGAGAAAGGAGTGCTGGGAAGAATCCAGAGAAGTCTCAGAATTTTGTTCTGAGTGTCCCCAAGAACAATGTCTTCCTGACATTGAAGGGTAGAACCAAGATCCCACACAACTTCCTCAAGTAACTAAAGGGCCCGTGAGAAACCATTTTGGCTTAGACTAGGGATAGAATTAAAGAGAGTTGTTTCCCTTCCTTACTCTGTGGATTAAATCTGACCCATTCTTTAAAGCCCAGCTCATATCTCCCCGCCTCCATGTATCTTTTCCCAACCCAGCCCATGGGGAGCTTTGCTTCCTCTGAACTCCTGATGCACTTCTCACACATCCCACTCACTTGCCTTTGAGTCACACATAAACTCAGTCTTATTTAACTTTCTATGTGTGTTATTTTATTTTTCTCCCAACTTGACTGTGTTCTTCCTAATGGCAGGGGCCATGTTTCAATTCAACAAGCATGCAAAGGATGTCCCATAAGTCTTTCTGACTCAAAACTGCACAAAGACTTTTGGGACACCCTGTATGAAGAACCTACTATGTATAAGGCTCTGGACTCAGAATAAAGGGCACAAAAATGAAAATGAAGCCTGTTGAGACATATACTTTTTTGTATCCACTTCCCCCCACCCCATTGTACTTAGTGAAAGACTTTATCCTTTAGGATTCCCAGAGTTTGTATTTGAACAAAACAAATACATATGGTTCAAATTATTTATATTGTTCAGCAATATGCTGTTTATGTAAAGATAGCGCTAGACCTGTGATTTCATTGCTATGGGGACTTCCCCATAAAGTAAGGCACCTTCCTTGTAATTTATGGTTTTAGAGAATTGTCTGTGGTGCACTGGGAGATTAAGTAACTCTTAATGTGTCAGAGGGAAGACCTGAAGCCAGGTCCTCTGGACTGTAAGACCAGCTCTGGAGCAGCCTCTCATGTAGGTTATATGCATATATGAATTGCTACATATTAGACAACAAAAAATGTGATGGGACCATTTTAATAAATTAAATTTAATTCAACAAAGTGATAGAAGTTTAACTTGTTTTTCAGTCACATTCAATGATTCATGACCCCATATTGGGGAGTGGTTTGCCATTTCCTTTTCCAGCTCATTCCACAGATGAGGGAACTGAGGCAAACAAGGTTAAGTTGAGGGAACTGAAGCAAAGTCACAAAATCAACAGGGTTAAGTGATCTACCCAGGCTCACACAGTAAATATCTGAGGCTGGATTTGAACTCATGAAGAAGAGTTTTCCTAATCTACTGAGCCACCTAGCTGCCTCAACCAGTCCTAGGTTGTACTAGATCTTTTAGGGACCTTCCGTTCAGCTTGGTCCTCAAAGACCAGAGTAGAAGTCAATTCTTCCATGCAAAGGTCCATGACCACCTTGAAGATACGGCTCCTTACCTAGTTGAGTTTACAGACTAGAAAGAGAAATGAATGCCACCTACTCTACTTTATGATGAATTATTCCATTTCCCCTCAGATAGGAACCACGGAAGACATTCTTGTCCAAAATGAGCCATGTGCGAGAAAGGATTCATTTGGACACCCTATTCTATTCCAATCAATATTAATCAGTTTGATATGATTCCATAGGGGTGGTGATTGTAAGCTCTGTATATTGGGCCCCAGAGCTGTGAACTACAGATTGTAAATTCATGTGCTTACTCATAGGAAGCTAACCAGACCTTCCACCTTTGTTTTTCCTTTGTTATGATGACCAAGCCCAGTGTGACATAGGTGGCTCAATTACATGGAAAGTCTCCCAACTTATTTTTGCACCTCTAGACCATTCTGTCTTGTCCAATATGAACAGGTGACCATCTTACAGCTACTTAGTCAGTGGAGATGCCACATACTTTGCCCAACCTGAGATCCCCCCACCTCTACTGACATACAATTTCTAGCTGAAGCATCATTTTTTGGCCCTCAAAATAAGGTCTATCAATCAATGGGATTCTGTACTGTGTATGGTCCTTCTAGAGTATTCTTGTATCAAATTTGGTATCAAACCCTATGAAAATAAGGCCTTGAAAGAAGGAGGCATCTCAGATTGTGAAGATCTGGGATTCAGATTCACTAAAGGGGAGCATGGACAGTTTAATACAGTGCCATTGACTCAGAGCTGTGTCTCAGTGGTTTCTCTAGCAGAATGGGCAACTACATATATTAGCCTTGTTCAACCAGAGAGAGACTCTTGAGCGTGTTTGCTTGGGTAAATCTGGTGGAGCCAGCCAGCGGGTGAGAAGGGCTGGAGTCCAAGTACAGAAAAAATTGACCATTGGCAAGACTCAGGCAAAATATTGAGAGAGTAATCATGAGCCAAATCCAAGAAGTTTCAAAACAAGAGAAATGAAAAGTAGGTCAGATACTGGAAAGGAAGAGCTAGGTCTAAGGTCTGACCCCATGAGGAAGCAGACAGGGATTGGGGTTAACTGGAATCTTTCTGTGAAGTTGGCAGCCTGGTCATCCCTAGCCATTCTTAGCCCTGCTATGGGTCATCTACTTCTAATCCTGCACTTAGAGGGGTCCTGACTTTCAAAGGTGGCTCATAAGGGAAGTATCTTGAACTTCTTCACCCCATCCCCCCAAAGGTAGCAGCTGACAGGGGAATGGCTTCAGGGTGGAAGATCATCTCTCTGAACCTTAGAACTGTAAGCCCTGACAATATCTGATCCATCTTCATATAGACCACCTTGAAGGAAGTTTTTTCTTATTTTTTTTCCATTTTAAATCCCTATCTAGTCTCATAAGTTATCATCTTTGCTTGGCTGTCCAAGAAGTTGTTTTTCCTTTTTGGTTCTGCCCATCTCTATTCAATTAACCAATCACCAAACACCATATGTGCTTTATTAGGCAAACTCTAGACATTTCTATACCATGTCACCTTGACTTTGACTTCATACTCATCCTCCTCTTGCCTCTGCTGAAGGACCTTGGACTCTGCACCTGGGACTCTGGGCTCTGCTGGGTGACCTTTCACTTTATCTTCCCTGCAACGATTTTACTTCCTGGCCATTTCAAAACCATGTGACTATACATATGAGCCCCTCCCCCTTCCAGTTTCTCTTTATGTCCTTGAGAGTAGTGACTTCCTGGCTTATTTGCTTGTCTTGCTATATCCGTTTTGCTTATCACCAGACCCAGAACATAGTCAACCCCCACCCAAAAATGCTTTATTCATCTTTTCATTCAGGTTCCAGGCACTGGGGTTGGTGCTGGGAATACAAGACAAAAACAAAGTATTTTTTGCCCTTAAGGAGCTTACAGTCTATGGGAAAAGACAATATGAACATCATGCGCTTGAAAGAGTGCATGCAAAGTAAGTGTAGAAGGATACGGACTGGACCTGTGAATTCACTGGTCAAGGGAATTCCTAATGAGGAAACTTCCCCTACTATAGTTTAAAGAATGGTCTGGAGCATTGAGCTCTTCCTGACTCAAACGCCAGTATTCTATCCACTATGCTTTGCTGACTCTCATGCAAAAGAAGTCTATCCTTGTAATAATTGGATTATATATAATAGAAAATGCAGCCTGCATGTCAGAGGAATATATAGAAAGATTTGGAATCCTACTCCATGTCTCAGGGAGACTGGAGAGCCACCTCTGTGGATAGCAGGAGGATGATTTTGGCTAGATGATTATTCCTAGCCACAGGCCACTCTTGATTTCCAATCCTTCATTCTCCTATGTTCAAAAGAAATATTGGACTGGGAATTATATCTATCTATATTACATAACATATATTTGAAGACTAAAGGTATAACAATTTTGAAAGAGTTCAAGATAAAAGTGGTTTTCTATAGGAAGAAAGTAGTTCTTTCCAGACTTGGAAGAAGCATTTTAATCTTGGCTTAACTTCCTTCTCTTCTCCACAACACACTTATTACACAAAACCCAATCATAAGTAGCCAGCAAAGATATTTATCAAAGCAAGCAATAAAATGGTCATTAAGCAAGTCATACAGATTAGCTTGGGCAATGGAATACACAAGAGTCAGGGGACTCTGACGTGGGAGCAAGATAGAATCTCAGCTCAAGGAGGGAGAGAACAATTGAATCCAAGTAATCATTCTTGGCAGTATTTGAGGATGTGCCAGATCCTCCCCAGATGTGATGGCCCCAGAGGCCATGTGTGCACCACTCAAATTTCATACCTTTTCTCCCTGGTCTCCTTCTGATTCTCTCTCCTAGAAGCTTTTTAGCCAATCAGGAATCATGTCTCTCTACATATGCAGCATCACAGGGGGCTATGATGTGTGTATGTAACTTACATACAAAACTTTGTATGTAATTTTCACACAAAGTTTGTAATTTACAAACAAGTTTGTGTGTAATTTACATACAAAACACATACAAAATAAATGAGTGAATGTGATGAGATCTAGCACCTAGGAGGGAGGGAAGGGTAGAATCTGGAGAGGTCACATGTAGGAGGTGCTACAGGAGCTGAGCTTTGAAGGAATCTCGGGATTATGAGAGGTATAGGTGAAGGAGTGCATTCATGGTGGGGAAATGTAGTTTTACCTGTGAGGAACAGCAAGAACATCAACTTGAGGAAACTTAGAGTTTTGTAAAGGAGACTAAAGTGTCATAAGACTGGAAAGGTAAGTTGGATCTAAGTTGCAAAGAGCATTACTAAACCTAAGAGTTTATACTTGAATCTAACTGAGTGGGGTACACTCTCTGCACCCTCTGTGAAGACTCCTCAGAATGAGAAGGGAGAGAAACTATCTGAAAACCTGAGATAGACTTTTGTCAGACTGGACAGACCTGAGTCCTGGGTTTATACAACCTTCCTTTGCTGTCATCTGCATTAGGCTCCTTTCAGGAGTTTTGACCTCCACCCTTGCTTGTGACCTTTTCCCCTCCCTTGCTTTGGTGTTTGCCAAATAAGGTATGGATGATACCTTGACTTCTTTTCCCACCTTCCTGCCAATAGAAGATATTGGCGGTCTTCTTTGTTATCCACCATTGGGTTAGATTTTGCACCAAGACTGAGGGCCTGCCTCCTAGCCAATGGGAGAACGGACAGCCGGGGGAGGGGGTTTGACCATTAGGGTATAAGTTCTTGTTCTGCCTTTTGTAACATGCCTCCTCTCCTTGTCCCTACCATGGAGAGAATTGCCCTCTTCCTGGGGTGGGGGGGGGGGAGAAAATAAAACTTCCTGTTCCTTCCTCAAGATGCCTCTGACTTTTGATTTTTCTTGGGTAGGGGATTTTTGGCGTCCCCGTACCCCACACATAGCGATAATAGAAAACCATGGAAATTTGTTATTCACAATTAAATTTAGAACTCTCTAAATTCTAACTACTGAGAAAACAAACGGTTCCATAATGTCAAAGTCCTGTTGATTCTCTCCCTTTCATTTCTTCCTCCATTGGAAGTTTCTAGCTCCAATGGACTGTGTCACAAAGCTTGCATCTCTACCCAGCTTCCATTTCTTCTCCCCTCCAATTCATCCTGCACATTGTTGCTAGAATAACCATCCTGGAAACATAACTTTCATCATGTTGCTTCCCTGTTCATAAATCCTCAATGTTTATTCATTATTGACAGATAAAAAAATGGGCATTCATATTCTGACTGGGCTGAAGTCAGGTTCCAGGCTACCTTTCAGAATTTATTTCCCACCATGTCCCTCTGTGAGTGTCCTTTACCCAAATAAGACTAACTAGATTACCCTTTTCTTCCTCCAAACAAGCCTTCTTTATTCTTGCTTCTGTATATTTGCCTTTGATGCTCCCTCTACATTCAATGCCCTCAACATCTCCTCTGTACCTACAGTAATCCTACCCAGTCTTGAAGGCAGAAAGGTGGTCCAGTGGATGGAACACAGGACCTAGAATTAAGAATTCCTGAGTTCAAATGTGACCTCAGACTATGTGATCTTAGACAAGTTGCTTAATCTCTCAGCTTTAATTTCCTGTATGAAGAAAGGCACTGCCTGTATCCAGAGAAAGAACTGATAAATAGATGTAAAGAATAATTATACACACACACACACACACACACACACACTTGTGTCTAATGGTAGCCATTTGGAGGGAAGAAAAAAGAAAAAAATTACATGATAATTTTGTGGCATATTTGAAAGGAATAGCAAGTCATATATAGTAGAATTGCAGCTTCATGTATATTTGTCTTTTTTATTATACTATGCTGTGAAGATGTTTATTTTCTTCCATAACTTAAAAATAAAACTTAAAAATAAATCTTTATTAAAACTTTCATCTTTTCTCCTAAAAAAAAGAAATAAGAATAGCGCCTGCCTCTAAGGGTGGGCGCTGGGAAAATTAAATGAGGGCATGTTTGGAGAGTGCCACAGAAATGTTTATTATTGTTTTAATTACTCAAGGAACCTGTTCAATCCCCTGATCCCTCCCCCCCCTCATCCATTCCTCATTCATTTCCTTCCTCTCAACTCCTACATCATGCCTTGTGTAAGGTACTCTTTTCCACCTATTTCATTACTGACTGGCAATGGGATGTAACCAAAAGTCTTGTAGACTTGGAGTCACGAGAGACTTAACTTGGAATCCCATCTGTCATACTTATTTACAGTGTGACAATGGGCAAATCATCTAGGCTTCGTGAGGTTCCATTTCCTCATTTGTAAAACGGAGATCAATATTACGTATAATGCCTACTTGTGAAACTCAAGCAAAATCATGCATATTAAATACTTTGTTATCCTTAAAAATATAAATGTCTATTAGCTCCCCTTTTATGTATATGTCATTTTTCCAATTAGATTATAAGTTTTGTGAGGGCAGGAAGCAATATTTTATAATTTTACATTGCCCCTAGGGCCTCCTATTATGTTAGCTCACTAACTGAGCCCTAATTCACCCCAAACTGGTGCTGCCTTTTACATAATTCCCAGCTCCTCCATTCTAACCTCTCCTGCTAACTCACTCTTCCTTATACTGAATCATTCCTTGCCTATCCCCTATTTCATTACATAGGTGGTAAGTATCAGAGGCAAGATTTGATAGATCCTACGATTTCAGGACCAATACTATCCCAGCTGTTCCATGATCCCATGAACATATATGGCCAATGCATTAATTTGTTCTGCTTGGCAATACTTATTTGTTACAAGGTAGGGGAGTATGGCGGGAAAAGGAAGATAACTGGGAAGGATGATGTAAAAAATGGACAAAACATTTATTTTTAAAATTAATTTTTTTCAGATCTATATTCCCTCTTTTCTACTTCCTCCCCCACAACTGAGAAAGCAAGAAAAACAACACTTCTACAATTTTTTTTCACTGGCCTTGTCCAAAAATATGTCTCAGGCTACACCTGAGTCCATCAGTTCCCTCTCAGGAGTGAGGAAGCGTGTTCCATCTTGAGTCCTCTGGATTTGTGGTCAGTCATTGTATTAATGAGAGTTCTTAAGTCTTTCAAAGTTTTGTGTTTTTACAATGCTATTATTATATGAATTGTTCATTTCATTCAGTGATATGTATTCATAAAATCATATAAGTATTCCCAGATTTCTCTAAGCCATCGTCTTGATCACTTCTTAACAACACAATAGTATTCCGTCATATACATATGCCATAACTTGTTCAGCCATTCTCCAATTGATGGGCATCTCCTCAATTTCTTATTCTTTGTCACCACAAAAAGAAGTGCTATAAGTGTTTTTGTACACATGTAGTCATTTCCTTTCTGTGATCTCTCTAGGGTATAGTTCTAGTAATGGTGTTGTCAATAAGACATTTAAAAAGAAGAAAAAAACCACTGAAAGCAACAGGTGTTGACAGTGGAGATGGAAAAGAAATGAGAGCTATAGAAGGAAGAATTAGAAAGGAAATAGACAGTTTGTCACAAGAGGTATAAAACCTTGCCAGAGCAACAAATCCCCTGATAATTCAAATAAATCAAATAGAAGGTAAGAAATGAATCACCAAGAAATATTAAAACAAAAATGGAAGACTGAAAAAATAAAAGAAAATATAAGATACCTCACAGCAAAGACAACTGATCTACAAAACAGATTAAGGAGAAAAAAATTAAGAATACTTGTACTATCTGAAGACAAAAAGAGTCCATACATCCTATTTAAAGAAATCTTAAAAGCAAATTGCTCAGATCTCTTAGGTCAAAGAAGAAATAGAATCCATCTGGTACTTCCTGAGAGAAACCCCCAAATGTAAATATCCAGGAATACCACAGCCAAAATCCAGAGCGTCCAGTTGCAAGAAATAATACTGTAAGCAGCCTGGAAGAAAGAATTCAAGTACCAAGAAGTTACAGTCAGGATCACATATAATTTATCAGCCAACACTATAAAGGAGCAGAGAACTTGGAATATGATTTTCCAAAAGGCAAAGAATAACACCCAACAAACCTGAATATAATACTACAAATTTTAAAATGGATTTTTTAATAAAATAGAGGACTTTAAAGCATTCTTGATAAGACCAGAGCTGAATAGAAAATTTGACATTCAAATGCAAGACTCAAAAGAAGCAAAAAAGTTAAGTATGAAAAAACAATGATAAAGGCCTAAACAAGTATCAAGTGCTTGCATTCAAATATGGGATATAATACATGTGTCCCTTCTGATCCTTATCATCAGCAGGGTTCATTAGACAAGCCTTAGGAGTGTTCCTATTATGTCTTGGTGATCTTAATAAAAGAACGGAATGAGGAGAGAGCATTACATTGGAGGGGAAGGGAAAGAAAGGTTAGGGAAATTTATCTCACATAACAAGGTGTGCAAGTAGGTATTTATACCAACAAGGAGGAGGGGATGAAGGGGTGTGGCTGACACTTGAGCCTCATTCTCATCTGAACTGGTTAAAAGAAGAAAGAAAATACATACACGTTGGGGTATAGAACTGCATTTTACTCAACAGGGAATTAGGAGAGAAAGGGGAGAAGGGGGGATTATAGGAAGGGTAGATAAAGGGAGGAATTAATCCTAAGCAAAACAAATTCTAAACATATGTAAAAGTATAACTCTTTTTGAGGTGGCAAAGAATGAGGATCTGAGGGGGTACTCACAAATTGGGGAATGGATGAACAAGTTACACTATATAAATGTGATGGGATACTATTATGCTAAGCTCATCATTGTAATGACCAACCAGGATTACAGGGTGTAGCGCCCTGATAGAGAAATAGAGGACTCAGAATATAGAATGAGACAAACTTTTTTTTCCTTTTTAGGACATGGCCACTGTCAAATTTTGCTCTGATCAGCTATTCACATCTGTAATGAATGTGCACATGTCTATTCTTGATGGGGATGGAGTGGGATGGGAGGGTGAGAAGGCAGCTCTTGGCTGATCAAAACACAAAAACACTTTTAAGAAATAAAATTTGAGAACTCACAATGACCAATAAACATATGATGAAATATGCTACCAAGCTCCTGGCAGAGAGATGACAGATTGAGACATAATTTTTCAGACTGTCAATGTAAAAATGTGCTTTGCTTAACTATACATGTTTGTAACAGGAGTTTTGTTTTTATTGCTTTCTCAAAGGGAAGGGGAGATGTAGGGAAGGAAAGGAGGCTGATCTTTGCTTGAGAAGAAAATAAAATTCAATTTTAAAACAACATATGAAATCATTTCTTACCTAGTTTAAGTTCTCTGCTCTTAATTTTTTAAAAACAGATTAATTTCTTTTCAAATCAAAGCTAAATTAAGATACCTTCGAATGAGTTTCAATTATTTCATGTAGGTTAATGAATCTCAATAGGAAAAGAAAATCATTTCCATACTCAAAAGTCCCACCCTTCACTTCCATCCTTCCCTAATCTTGTCCTGAAAAAACACTGGTTGCTGTCAGTAGAGCTCCAAGAGGGTCATCACTTACCTCGGTGTCCAAAACTGATGTCAGTGCTACATGGCAGGAAATCTTAAGGAGGTATTTGATAGGGTCTTAGGCTAAAAACTGGATAAAGAAAAATCCATTTAAATTCATTTGGAAAAGGCTTAAGGGAGAGATAAGAGTTATAGGCATACATCCAAACTAGTTCTCCTATTCACACTCTCCCATGTAGTTGTAATATAATTTGTACTGTCAGTACGTAATATGTGACTTGACACATATTTTAAACTCTTTGAGATTGTTCCTTTCTGTATAATCACCTCTAGTTTGCAAACTAGACGTGTGGGAGGAAAGCACTATATTTGGCATCAATAGACCTGGGTTCAAATCCCAGCTCTGACACTACTTGTGTGATTTTAGGTAAGTCATTTTCCCAATTTGGACCTCAATTTTTTTTTCAACTCTAAATTGAGACAATTGGACTAGACAAAGCACAAATGACTTGCTAATTATTGGAAGGTATAGGAATGACTTTTTAAAAAATCTGTTTGACCTCAGTTCTTCGTCTGTAAAATGAGATGGTTGGATTAAAGACAAAGTAGGTGGCCATTAATTGGTAAATCACTGAACAAACCATGAACCATTAATGTAGTGGAATATTACTGTGCCATAGCAATCTGAAGAGCTTGGAGAACCATGGGAAAACTTATATGAACTGATACAAAGTAAACAGAAACAGAAAAACAATGCATACATAATTAAAGCAATGTAAAAGGAAAGAACAACAAAGTAAAAAAAACCACCAAGTTTATCGCTATATAATTATGTAACTCATGTTCAGAGAAAACTTTCCCAACTCCTACTTGCACTGTTAGATCCCCAGAGTGTGGCTACTCTGGGATTAATCTTGAGGGGCTAAGAACCTCTTTCCTAATGCTATAGTTCATAAACTCCACTCAGTATGCTGTCCACTATGATTATCAGTTGAGAGCAATTCATCATCCAGACCTAATTAACTTTTGGAAAGGGGTGTTTATTACAATCGTATTGTAAGAATGACTAATACAAACACCCCCTTCCAAAAGTCTGTGACAGACTCTCCCACAAAGACATACAGAGCCAGGGGAAAGTGGGCTCCACCTTAGAAAGTACATGGGACCTGACTAACCACAATTCCAAAGGTCTCACAATGAAGCACACTATCCACCTCCAGATAGAGAGCTGACTCTGTGCAGATTGAAGATGCTTTTTTTCTCTTTTTTGTGTAACATAACTAATATGAGAATTTGTTTTACAGGACTATACCTATTTTCAATATATACTTTTTCTTGCCTTTCAATAGGTGAGGGAAGAGGAGGAGGAGAAGGAGAGAATTTGGAACTGAAAATGAATAGAATTTAAGAAAAAGTTAAAAAAAAAAAAGAAAACACATGTGTCAAGGGGTAATGAGGCTGGGGTTGGTAAAACAATGTCTAGGCTTCTCTTTACAGGCATTCTTAAGATGTTCCCTCTTAGGTATGTTGTCGGTTTCTGGTTTTTTGTTGTCATCTTGTTTCCCCTCCCCTCTTCCCTCCTACCTCCCACCCTGTGGGTTCTTTGTAGAACCTTGATTCTACATCTAGTCTGTCCTTGGCTTCAGATCCAGACAGTGACATAAGCTGTTTGTTCCAGGGACACTGCCAGGACTCTAATGGGAAAATGGGAAGTCCAAAATCCTCTGAACCCTTTGAAGCTCACTTGCTCTCTGACCGAAGTGGAAAGGAGGAGATCGAGGTTGGGGCTAAGGTGCTCTCTTCCCCTCTTCCCTACAAATGGTTCTTTCTCGCTAGAATATTTTTGCCTGGCTGGATACCCACTCAAACTCCTGATTCCAGTTAGCTCCCTGGTTCTATACAGGTCCCAGAGGGTGTTACAAAGTCCCTCAACAAATCAAACCTGACTTTCTGTCACACCTAGGGAAGCATTCAGGCCTTGTTCAGACCCAGTGAACATTCCCTTTACCTGATAAATGCATCAGGACATAGAATCTCATCGCTTACTTCAGGAGGGATAGGGTGATTTGGTTGATTTATTAAATCAACCCCTGCCTTTACAATTATAGTGATCAAACTTGGGCCCAGAAAAGAGTCTATTGTTTCTGCCTGTTATAATGAAAATCCCTTTAGAGCAGAGACTGTGTTCCTTTTCTATTTGTATCTCCAGCATTAAGCACAATGTCTAGTCCATAGAAAACATTTCACAATTTTTTTTCATTCATTCACATCAAAGTCTGAGCCTCTCCTCATCTGAAAAATGGGGGAAATAATACTACATTACCTACCTCACAGGGTTACAGTGTTCTGTAAACCTTACAGAACTACAAATACATGCATTGTTATTACAGTTAGTGTGACTGTTTGGGAATGGAATCTGGAAACCAAAAAGAGATATACCTCAGAGAGTCCTAGGAATTTGAGGGTGGGAGGAAGGGGAAATGAGGTTCAAAAACAGCAAGAGCTTCTCTAATCTTTTCTCCTCATTCCTAGCCCTAGATACTATCTTGATATTATCCCTAACCAAGAAAACAGTCCTCCTTAAAAATCTATGTGGGTGAGAGAGTAATTCTAGTCTGATTAGGATGGTCTAATTGAAATGCAATCAGGTTTTTATTGGAGTGTCCCAAAATTTTGCTTTAGTTTTAAGCTACTAATGGTTAAAGTTGTAAGCTACTAAAGCTTTATTTAAACTGCACCAAGACTTTTGGGACATCCTGCTTATAATACTCTTAAAATCTTATCATTGGAAAGAACCTAAAATACAATACAAGTTTTTAATTCTGCAGAATGCATTTCCTGGTTTCCTTAACTCCTAGAGCCTTTCCCTCCAAGATTATGCTGTAGAGAAAGGGTATCTTCATAGGGATTATATATGTGCATGCATATGTACATGTGTGTGCATATATAATATATATTCTTGTAATCTGTTTTATACATACCTATCTCTCTGTATGTTCATATATGTATGTGTGTGCAGATGTACATGTGTATATATCTATGTGTGTATATATATAATATATTCTTGTAATATATGTTTTACACATACCTATCTATATATTCATATACATGTATATGTTCTATGTATGTATATACATGTTGTCTTTCCGAGTAGAATGTAAACTCTACAAGGATAGGAACTATTTCATTTTCTTTTTGTATCCCCAGCACATGGAACATAGAAAGAATTTTAAAATACTTGATTGATTGATCTTGTCTAATTTCTAATCCTATATACCCATCTACTCCTTGAATTTATATTTGCCTAACAGCCTATTCCATTTTTTCAAGGCTCTGGTTGTTAGAAGCTGGGTTTTTTCTTCCTATATTGAGGTAAAATTTCCCACTCTGTAATTTCTACCTATTGGTTGTAGGACTGCTTTCTAAAGTCACACAGAACATCTAATCCTTTGACTGTATGACAGCCCTTCAAATAACTAAAGCCTATCATGTTCTTCCCCAAGTCTTCTCTTCTCCAAATTAAACATCCCCAATCCTAAAATATATAGAGAACAGAATCAAATTCATAAGAATATAAGTCATCCCCCAACTGATAAATGGTCAAAGCATATGAACAGGCAGTTTTCAGAGGAAGAAATTAATGCTATCTATAGTCATATAAAAAAATGCTCTAAATCACTATTGATTAGAGAAATGCAAATTAAAATAACTCTGAGGTACCACCTCACACCTACAAAATTGGCCAATGTGACAGAAAATGAAAATGATAAATGTTGTAGAAGACATGGGAAAATTAGAACACTAATACATTGTTGATGGAGTTGTGAACTGATCCAATCATTCAGGAGAACAATTTGGAACTATGCCCAAAGGGCTATAAAACTGTGCATACCCTTTGGTCCTGCAATACCACTACTAGGTTTGTATACCAAAGAAATCATAAAAAACGGGTAAAGGACCCACATATACAAAAATATTTATAGTAGCTCTTTTGTGGTATCAAAGAATTGGACATTGAAGGGATGCCCATCAGTTGGTGAATGGCTGAACAAGTTGTGGCCTATGAATGTAATGGAATATTATTGTGCTATAAGAAATGATGAAGCAGGTAGATTTCAGGAAAAAATCTAGAAAGATTTAAATTAACTGATGCTGAGTCAAGTGAGCAGAACCAAGAGAATATTATATATAGTAACAGTGACATCATTTGATGATCAACTATGATAGACTTAGCTCTTCTCAGCAATACAATGATCTAAGACAGTGCCAAAAGACTCATGATGGAAAATGCTATTCACATCCAGAGAAAGAATCATGAAGTCTGAATGCAGAATGAAGCCTACTATTTTCACTTTTTTTTCTTTCTCGTGGTTTTTCCTTTTTGTTCTGATTCTTCTTTCACAACATGATTTATGTGGAAATGGGTTGAATATGATTGTACATGTATAGCCTATATAAAATTCCTTGCTGTCTTGGGAAGCAGGGATGGGAAGGAGAGAGGGAGGGGAAAAAACTTGGAACTCAAAATCTTATAAAAGTGAATGTTGAAAACTATCTTTACATGTAATTGGAAAAAAATAAAATACTATTAAGTGGGGGGAAAAACCAACACCCCCAGTCACTTCAATCTTTTCCCATATAACATTGTTTCTAAATCCTTCATCCTCCTATTTGCCCTCATTGGGATGTTTTTGTTTTGTCCTAAAATATGGTCATCAGAACAGAACACAATCCTCTAAATATGTTCTAACCAGGGCAGAAGAGAGGGATTATTCTTGTCCTTGATTCAGGCATGCTACTTCTATTAATGCAGCCTAAGATTGCATTCATTTTTTGGCAGCTACATCATATGCCGCGCATAGAGGAAATTGGAATGAACTTTGATATCCATTAGATCATGGGCTGGCAAATTTTCTTAAGTCCAACACCAAGCTGCTAATCCCTATTCTGACAGGGGTGTCTGTGTGTCACTCCAAAACAGGGCAAGTACACCAGGAAGGTCACCCTATCGAAAAACAACAACAACTATCTCTCCTATATATTCCAACTATTTGCTATTCATTTGTGTTAACAAGCCCTTTTTCAAAGAATAGCTAAATTTTCTGAAGGTCTATTAAAAATTCTAAGTCTTTTTCTTTTACCTGGACTACTGGTAAACCTATTCTCCTATATCCTGTATTTGTATGATTTTCAAAAAATCTAAATATCAAACTCCATTTATCTCTGTTAAACTTTATTTGCTAATTTTCAGGCTACTGATCCAAGCTGTCAATCTTTTACTGTCTTTATTCTTTAGCCCAATGTATTAGTAACACCTTTTAATTATATATATTAATTCTCCTTCCTAGTTTGGAATTGTTCAGAGACTGGATAAATTCGTTCATTTCCTTTAACCATCAATAAGGAAAGTATTAAATAAAATAAAACCAAGTATAAGAGCCCTGAAATCTCCCATAAGATTGTCATTGGTCAGTCTATATATAGCAAGCACACTCCAGCTCACTTTCCCAGGGTCAAGCCAGCTACCTATATTCCTCCTAGTTCTACAGGTACCCTGAGGGATTTGGGAAAGTCTCTTTCAGGGGCAGCTAGGTGGGTGGTGTAGTGGAAAGAGCTCTGGGCTTAGAGTCAGGACAACCTGAGTTCACATCCAGTCTCAGGCACTTCTAGCTATGTGACCCTGGACAAGTCACTTAATCTCTGCTTGTCTCAGTTTCTTTTTCTGTAAAATGAGGGTAATAGTAGCACCTACTTCCCAAGGATGTTGTGAAGATGTGATTATCTCATTATCAGATAAGATAATAATTATAAAGTACCTAGCACACAGTAAATGCTATATAATTGTTCGTCTCCTTATTGTTATTATTTTCGCCAATGCTATAGGATCAAACCACCGCTGGCAGAGCTCTTTCTGCTGGTAGGTGCCAGTGAGTAGTGCCTCAGTTCTATTTCACTACATCATACGACTTAACTCTTACAAGCATTTGTTAACTTGGAAGATAAGGCAAAAAATTAAAGTACAAATACTTCCCCCCAGAACTCTGGGGTCACATTCTCTCTTATTCCACTTTGATTTCTGGGGAGAGTGGGCTCACATTTAGCTCAGCTCCTACATATTATTGATCACATCACATTCACACCTAGATGCTATATGACTGCTGGGTGAGTCTTTGGTTTGGTTACTGTTGGATTAAGTACTGAATACAGCTCGCAAAGAAAATTCCTACAGTATTGAGATTAGGCCGGCTATAAAACCCAGATGCTAGGAATGTGGCTATTGCTCTCCTGACTGTTCAAAACTCGTAAGGTCACAGCCTTTAACCTAAAACAGAAAAAAAAAAAAAGAAATGATGAGACAGGCAAAAGACCTAAGCCTGTATTCAAAGGCCCCATATTAGTCTTAGAGGGGAGAGCCAAAATCCTCTTCCTTATAGCAATGTCTCTTACTGGACACCTTTAGTAAAAGAGGTCAATAGATCTATTAAACGTATAACCCAAGAGAAAATGTCTGTGCCTCTGGTTGCCAGTCCTTTTTAAATGCCTCCAGTCACCTCTCACAGCTATGGATGGGTCATGTATTCTTAACCAAACAATAGAGGAAATTGCAAAAGATGAAATAGATCATTTTGATTACATAATTCTGAAAAGGTTTTGCACAAGCAAAATTAATATACCTATGATAAGAAGAGAAGTGGTCAAACGGAGAAAAATCTTTGTATCAAATTTCTCTGATAAGGGTTTGGTATCCAAGACACATAAACAGTAAGTGTATCTCTATATACACATATTGTGGGTATACATATATATGTGTATATACACACATATATCTACGTGTATATGTGTATATACATATGTGTGGTGTTGTATATAGTGTGTTTACATGCATACATATGATAGCCATTTCTAAATAGATACATGGTCAAAGGATACAAAAGTTCTCAAAATAATTGTAAAATATTCACAACCACATGAAGACTGTTCCAAATCACTACTAATCCAAAAATGCACATCAAATCAAAACAACCCTACAAATCGCCAAAAGTGACAAAGGGTGGCAGTATCAATGTTGAAGGGCTGTGGAATGATAATCACACTAATATATGTTAGTGGAGTTGTGAAATGGTACAACCATTTTGGAAAGCAATTTTAAACTATGAAAAGTAATTAAAATGTCTGTACCCTTCAAACCAGAAACTCCATTCATAGGCTTATACCCCCAAAGAAGCCACTGATAAGAAAAAAATCCCCATGAACTCCAAAATATTTGCAACAGCACTTTTTAGAATACCGAAGAATTGGAAACAAAGTAGATGCCTATTGATCAGGGAATGGCTAAAGAAATGATGGCACACAAATGTAATAAAATATTGCTATGCTTTGAGAAACAATGTAAGTGATGAATTCAGAGAAGCATGGAGAAATCTACATGAACCGGTGCAAAGTAAAATATATATACATATATATATATATATATATATATATATACACAGTAACAATAACAACATAAATATATACAAAAAATCAGAAATGAATGTAGCAAAATTATAAAGATCAAGCAGGACTCAAATGAAATTCAAGAAGTAGGGCCACTAGGTGGTGCAGTGAATAGAGCACCAGCCCTCAAGTCAAGAGGATCTGAGTTCAAATCCAGCCTCAGACACTTAATACATACTAGCTATGTGACTTTGGGCAAGTCACTTGGTCTCAATTGCCCTCCAAAAAAAAAAACTAAAAAAAAAAGAAAGACAAGAAGACACCCTCAATCCACCCCTTCACAGTGTCAGAAAGTCCAGATGTTATACACTGTACATATGTATAGATTTTTTCAATGTATTAATCAGTTGTGTTGATTTCCCCCTCTCCTTTTTTTTGTCTTTAAAAAATATTAGCTTTTATATGGGATGGTTTTCAGGGAAGCAGAGAAGGAAAGGGATACTAGGGATAACCATAATATAAAAAACAGAAGACATCAATAAAAATCTAATTTTTAAAAAAATTCTTCCATCACCAAAGAACTCCCTATTTACCATGTAGTTAGCCAGCTTGAGCCAGTCACAAAATGTCTACCAGTTCTCCAGCATATGTCCAAGACACTTCCATCTGGCATCACTATGACTGTCCCACAAGCAGGTTTTCCAGCCTCTTCTACATGAGGAATTTGTATGAGTTAAGCACCTAATGTACCCTGCATCGTTGCCAGTCGCCATTACTCACGCTTCCTCAGAGTGGATTATCCACAAAACATAAATTGAACCCCTCGACAATGAGATATCTTAGACATGGTCTATACACATAGTTTGTAGCCCGATTTTGCTTAGGCTCACTGTCATAGACTGATCTTGGCTCCATTATACTTCCTTGCAGACAAGCAGAATGACAGGTTTTTTACAAAAGGACTTGTCACTTGTATATATTCACAGCCTGAACAGTAGGCCCTGTTACGGACCCCAAGTAGAGCAAAAGACAGACAGACAGACACATGTACACACACAAATACATGCATGCACACGTACACATACATGCACACACAAGTACACACCAGCAGAAATGTACTCACCTAAAAGTTGCCAACAGAAGAAATCCCTCAGTTTTCAGACTTGGGATGAATAAATGATACCTGTCATACACATGGTACTCAAGTTTCAATATTCATTCTGACATTTGAGAATAAGGGGCCCCTGATATCAAAGCCAGATGAAGTTTACATTTTCTTCTGGCTTTTATTCCCTGGATGATAATTGCTTTGCATGGGGAACAAACAGTGAATGACAGTGATGGCAGCCACATGGCCCCTGGGGACCTGCTGTGCCTTTACGTGCTGCGGCTTCTCTCCACAGCATTGACAGCTCTGTTTATTGCCTGGTATTACATGGTAGATATGACTTATGCTGCTTGCAAGTAGATTTGTCTATTTTTCTCCTGCCTTGAGTGAAGAATTCTTGGGAGTATTCCTCTTGACACTGGGAATGGTCACTGAACCACATTGTTAACTCTACCTATGGCATTCCAGCATGGGTGAGCTAAAACCAAGTACTGTACCACCCTCCAGGCAAGACAAGGTCAGCTCCTGCTTGGAACCAAGGGGTCAAGAGTTCAAATTGGAAGCAGAAAAAGTAGAAACTGAAAAGCCGACCCAGGTTTGTAACCTCATGTCTACAAAACAGAGATGAAGGACTCAGAGAGATGAAAGATTGTTTACTGGGTAGAGATTCAGAATCAAAGAAATGTATATGAATTTAGGAAGCTGAAATCCAGGAGTGCTGGGGAGTTTGCATGTGTCTGACTCTGACTGATTCTCCAAAACATATATAATATCTCTCAGTCCTTGGTCTCTCTGCTTCTTTATATGGGGTCTAGGAACTTCTTTTAAAATGTTTTGATAACTGTTTTGATAGAATTGGTTCCCTTTGTAGTCCTATATATTTTATTTTATGCATTTCAAAACATTTTTTCAAGAAGGGATCCATAGTTTTCCCTAGAATTCCAAAGCAGTCCATGAAACAAAAAGACTCTTGGACTGGTGAAAAGAAAGAAATAAGCATTTGTTAAGCTTCTTTTAATAGCTTTTATCAATGGGATGCCATGAGTAAAATGCTGTATACAGTATCCAGGCTGACCTGTCTATTCCTGTGAGGGGTATTAATCCCAAGAGCACATGATTAAGGCTCAGAAAAAGACAGGGATTGTCAGAAGTGTGGGTCTGAGAGCTAGTTTTGATTGGGTAAATACATACTAGGCACACCCCCTACCAGTGAAACTGAGAAGGCTATCCAGAAGTTTCATTGGAACAGGGAAGTCAAAAGCTGTATTGTAAAAGGTTAAGATGAGAGTGAGAGGAGAGAAAGTGGAGGTACCTGTTGTAGGCTGCCTTAAGGACTTTATCCACAGAGGGCAGAAGTGATATAGGATGATAGTTAATAGGGTTGGAAGGATCAAAGATGAAAGGATGGGAGGTTCTTTGGAGGATCAGGGAGATATGGTCATGTTTGCAGGCAGTAGGGAAGGAGCTGGTAGGTAGGAAGAAATAGAAGATAAGTGAAACAGGAGAGGGGAGCAATCAGTTGGAGAATACAAAATGGAAAGGGATTGCTTGTGCAAAACTGGGAAGAGGTAAGGCCACATCTATGTATATGAGAAGGATGAAGGAGGATATGCAGAAGACCACCATGAAATGCTATGAAATGAAATAAGGAAGAAGGGAAAGGGCAGAGCTCTTCGTATCTAAATTGTATCAGGTTTTTTTGTTTTTTGGGGGTTTTTTTGCTTTTTTTTTTTGGTAAAATATGAGGCAAAGTTCTCAGCTGAGAGGAGTTGGGGAGAAAAAGTCATGGGAGATTTGAGTGAGGATAAAACTTTGGAGGAACCTCTATGGAGAGTGGAAACATGAGTTGATAAGAGAGTTGTAGGATTGCCTAGTAGTAGTGAGAGCCCAACTGAGAGTGTGTAACATAAACTTGCAGGTGCTCATAACCCATCTGTTTAGTGCTAGAATTTTGTTATCAATAGATGCTAAGTTTACCAATCTGTTGCTTCCAAAATCTTTTTTACTAAAAAAAAAAAAGTTTTACCGATCTCTAGTCTTCTGCAATTGCTTTAATTTCTCATGATTTATCAAGGATTATCAACAGTAGTCCCCGAAATAATGTTCAATCAGTATTTTAAGCCAATAAGGAAAATTTTGTTTTAAATTTGCTAAGTAAAGTTATCCAATTACAGAAAGACATTCAATCTACACAGAGGACATCCTGGATGGGATTTTTTTTTTTGCTTTTTGGAGGGGGGAAGGCAGGGCAATTAGGGTTAAATTACTTGCCCAAGGTCACACAGCTAGTAAGTTTTAAGTGTTTGAGGCTGGATTTGAACTCAGGTCCCCCTGACTCCAGGGCCACTGAGCTACCTAGCTGCCCCCAAATACTCTCTTCTAGCAAAGAAAAATATTTAGACAAAACCTTCAGGCAAAGGCATAGTGTCTGATGGCCTATATCAAATGTCACATCCAGGGTGCTACCTCTCTGTGAAAGGAAGTTTGTATTTATTTCATCATCCATTCTCTGGGGTAGAGTTCATAAAGATTTATGAAGCATCCACTTACAGTACAAGGTGAGGGGAAAGAGGCAAAGGTTAGATGTAATGCAAAATAATGCGATGGACTCAAACGACTTCTCACTGGTGACTTCTTACTACCGTGGGATAGAATCCACCTGAGCCTGGAGACTTAAGGTCATTTACAACAGCTTGCTGTTTGCCCTCATATTCTCTTTTCACTTATCTTAGACTTTGGGTTCTTTTAACTGTGTTAATGTTTATGTTAATGTTTATCCCATAAGAGACTGAGGACTGGAGAGCCAGATGTGAGTTCCATAACTGAGGACTGGAGATCCAGATGTGAGTTCCATAACCCTTAGGTGGGTTGATTGCATAGAGTTAGTGGGGAAGAAAAAAAAATAAGAGAAACATGAGAGAAGCTGGACGTTTTAGGGCCTTATGGCAGATTTGAGTTAGGCCAGACTGTGAAGCCTTTCTGGGACCTCAGTCCTGGGCTATGTGTCAGGGAAGGAGGAGCCCATGTCAAAAGAACTTGTGGATAGAAACCAGGCAAACTGGTTTGGGTTTTGTTTTGTTTTGTTTTTTGGTAGAAGCTGAAAGAGGTTTTTTTGATGTGAACTATGGATTAGACTTGGGTCCAGACAGAAAGGATCCTCTTTCCTCAATAATGAGCAGGAAAGCTTTTTTAAAAAGTGGGGTGGGGGGCCATTTTGAACAAGGATTAAGAATGAGGATGAAGTAGGAAGTAGGGGGGAGCCATAGGATGTGACAGAAGAGAGAACTAAGGGGTTGGTGCATATGTAACACAGTGGCAAAGATCGTTAACTTGGGACCCAATGGGAAGGGGTCCATGGGCTTCACCAGACTGCCAAAAAAGAAATTAACTCCCACCTGGGAAAGCCAGAGGATTCAGAATCAGGGTCATGTCCTGGCTTCTTTCACTTACTGCCTGTATGGCCTCACTGTTCAGTCATTCTTCAGCTGTGTTTTACTCTTCATGACCCCATTTGGAGTTTGCTTGGCAAAGACACTGGAGTGGTTTGCCATTTCCTTCTTCAGCTCATTTTGCAGATGAGGAAACTGAGGCCCTAAAAGAGGGTTAAGTGACTTGCCCAGGATCACAAAATTAGAAAGTATCTGAGGCCAGATTTGAACTTAGGAAGAGGAGTCTTCCCAGGTCCAGGCCTCTTGCTGTATCCACTGCACCACCTTGCTGCCCACATGCCACCTTGGAAAGGTCATTTAACCTCTATGGACTTGAGTTTCCTCACTTGTAAACAGAATGAGGTCGGGTTATATGACCTTTCCATGATTTTTAAGCTTTAAATGGATGATCCTGCAAAGAAGGGTCAGCATGGTGTGATGGAGAGATCAGTGAAATAAATGGGAGGGGAAAGCATGGATTCTAGTTATAGAAACTCCCTGTGTAATCTTGGGAAAATCATTTTCCTGCCAGGGACCTGTTTTCCCATCTGCAACAAAAAAAAAAGGAGGTTGGACAAAAATCATCTCAAAATTGCCTTCCAGCTCTAGAAAGTCTATGAATTCTTTGACTGACCCCTGATACTCTACCTATTGTTTCTGAATTTGAATTATATCCACAAAGTGGCTCTTGAAATTCTAATCCACGTGATAGATAAATCCCTCAATTGTAAGCCAAGAGTACTGCCCAGACACCAAGCACCCAACAGGAACCTAGCAAAGAGTTACTAGATAGCTAAAGATAACATGTCAGGTGCCAAGGTCATTTTAGCCAACAGGTCTGGGTGCTACTTGTCCCCTCCCTAAATCTTCTTCCAATGCAGACAGGGATAAGCCTACTTTGCACCTAATGTTTTTGGAGCTAGGAGCCCAGCAATCCCCACTGGGGCCTGACCACTCTGCTGAGCTGTGCACTATCATTCCCATGTCTCATTCATGTGTGATCTGAGGAAGACAGGAAAGAAACAAAGAGACAAGGTGAATGGCAGTCAAGAGACTTTACATAAGCCAGAATCCTTTTCCAAGCCATGGTTTATATACCATTAACCCAGTCCTTAAATACACCCCACAGAAATAGAATTCACACAGTCATGTGGGACTTTTTATTATGGGGTGGCCTTATTGGGGAAGCAGAGAGAAATCCAAAATGGCTGATGGGAGGCAGAGAGGGGATAGGGAAGGCTGCACCCTAAGAATGTGCCTCAGGGAGATAAAGGGCTAGAGGAAAGAATAGGAGGGGCTGTGCTAAAAAGAAAAGGGGTAACGGGGTCTGAATAAGCATAGTAGGTTGATGAAATATGTAGTGAAGGCACCCCAAAATAAACCTCACCTACTTTGCTGCAATCACTGCTTCTGATAATCTTGCTGGGTGGGTGTCTTGGGGAAGTATCCATAACAGCCCGGTAGAACAATAGTGAAATACCGTGCACTGCGTTGTGAATAGTTAAAACTGCACTGAGACTTTGGAAACCATGTAGATGGGATCTTTACTTTTGTCTGGATTTCTTGGGATATGACCTAAAATTGGACTTGTTGGGTCAATACAGCTAATCAGAAAAGAATTCTGTTCTTCATCACCATAGAGTTCAGCCTGGAGGGTTAAGGAGGAAGTGGAGGCAGGCTTCTGTCACCTTCTCCCTCTACCATCTGAACTAAAACCCATATACATTATCCCACCCATAGGCATGCAGAGTACATTTCACTGGGATGTCACCCAGGGAACATTATTTTTTATTTTAAGGTGAACATTTATAAAATACTGAATTATTAAGAATATTATTTTCATTCAATAAGCAACTAAATTTAAACTTAATTAAAAAAATAACAACTACACTTTAAAAGTAGGGCTTGGAATTGTGATTTCTTTGGTACAGGGAATTCCTAAGTGAAGCAACTCCCCCTATCAGGGCAGCTCTGTACTTTTTCTACAACCTATAGTCTTATATATTTTTTAATTAAAATTTTTTTTCAATTTAACCAATAATCTTTTTATTTAAAAAAGTATAATTCTTTATTTTCTCAACAATTACATGTAAAAACCATTTAAAACATTTGTTTTTTAAAAATGTTGAGTTCCAAATTCTCTCCCATCCTCCCTCCCCCTCCCCCATTGAGAAGACAAACAAATTGATATAGGTTGTATCAGACATAAAGTATTTCCATTATAACCTACAGTCTTAAAGAGTTAAGTAGAATGCAGAGGGTTTAAGTGATCCACCTGGGGCCACATCTATAATGTGTTGGAGGTGGGATTTGAACCCAGATCTTCTTGTTATTGAGGCTGTCTCAGTATCCACTATTCTGTGTTGCCTCTTTAAAAATAGAAACTTTGAAAATGAAAAAGCCCAATTGTTTTTGAGACATTAGCGCCTGCCTGGGCACACTTGCCATAGGCTGTATGTGTTCCCATGATCCCCACTTGTCTGGTTGGAAACCTCATCACTTTGATTTGTCCAGGCTCTTGGACTCCTTTTGTTGCTCAGAGCAAGGCTATGAAGCTTTCATCCATCATCAGGTGTGTCTTTTCCCCAGAGCTTAGTGAGGCTTTAAGCTTCCTGCTGAGTATCCAAAGAGTCAGGTTTTCTGAAGCAGCTTTGTGTTCCTGCTATTAATGATAGTATATATCTGCACAAATTCTGATTTATAGAAGCTGCTGTCATAGTGGAAACGGCACTGGTCTTGGAGTCCATAGATTCACATTCAAATCCTGGCTCTGCCACTTATTCATTGATTTGACCTTGGGCATCTGAGGCATCTTATGCAAAATGGGGATCATAACATCTGTAGGACCAGAACTTAGCACAATGCTGGGTGAGCATAGCACGATCATAGGTGAGATAATTGACTAGTTTACTTACTGAACAATTTCATGGGACTATTGTAAGCATCTGATAGAGCAAAGTATTTAAAATGCTTTGTAAGCCATAAAGATAGATGTGAATGGTTGGGTTTTTTTAATACCTATTTCTCAGTGTTATTGTAAGGAAAATGCTGGGTGAGCCTTAAAGTGCAAACTTAAGTTATTATTGCTATTTAGTCAGGAACATCCATACCCATCAAAACATCAATACTGGCCAATAGTGAGGAACCTAGACTTTCAGAAGCTCCTTAAATGTTTTGTTTTCCTCCTGTTCTGATCATTCATCCCAACACAGAAGGTAAAATATGGTAAGCATCTCTGACGCAAATCTTAGGGTCTTAGCAGAAGACTTGAGACTTTCTAGAATTTCCCCAGGCATCTTTCAGTCTCAGGCACCAGGATCCCACTGTTCTAAAGGAGACTGTGGGCACAAGGAGACCCTTAGGGTTGCAGAACTGAGACTCAAACTCTGGTTTTCTGACTCCAAGTTCAATTCTCTTTCCATTACAATGTGCCGCTGTGGCTCTCAGAACCCTTCTATTGTTGTATAAGATGGAGGTAAGGAAGAATTACATTCCAGGTGTGAGGGATGGTGTGCAAAGGCATGGAGATAAAAACAAGGCAAAATCTGCCCCATACACATAGAAGCATATTCTTCACTCTATTTTCCTGGAGAGATGCTGATGTTGTCTGCTGGGCTGCTTTCTCCCTTACATTGTCATCTGCTGTTCTGTGCTGAATTGCTAGACAGTTTTTCTGCTGAGATGTCACTGTCATCAGCTGTTTCTCTACTAACCTGCCACTGCCATCTGCTGCTTCCCCTGCAAATTACTGATAGGCTGTTTCTCCACTATCTGCTACTGCCATCTGCTGCTTTTCTGCTGAATGGCACTTGCTAGAAGGCAGGGGAGTGTTTCAAGCCTTTGTGAGCCACTCCTTAGCCTAAGGATTGTTTCTGCTCTTTTGTGACTCAGATCTATAAAAGTACCTAGCCAGCACAGCAAAAGCACTCAAATCAAATTTGCCTTTTTTAGATGTATTCTGTTTCTCATTCAGTAGAACTTACTCCAGGCTCACTTGATATTTAGAAAGTTATGAAGATATTAATTTAAATTATCATTGTATCTCTGGCATTTAGCACCAGTGCTCTGCAAGTTAGTCTGGACTTTCACTAAGCAGAACAAGAGGGGGCAAAATAGAGTTAATGACCTTTGTTCTGCATTCATGAGTCTATACTCATTGTTGCTCCTTATATATCCAACCTGAGTTCTAATCTTGGCTTTGCCATTATCTGTGTAATTTTGGGTAGAAGTCATATTAACCTTCTGGATTCATTTTTTCCTTTAAAAAATGGGAGAGTTGAACTAGGTAACTTTTAAGGTCCCTTCTAGTACTGACTTGTCAAGAAGCTATGATCTATAAGCACATGTAGTTTGGGATATGGTAGTAAGTCACAAGACAGAACACAGGAGTCCTGATTGAGCTCATAGCAGCATATAGTGAGGGCAGAGTGTTTATAGTGAATTGGCTTTGAAGGAAAAGGGAAATAGAAAATCAGCATAACAGAAGGCCCTGTTTATTGTTAGCATTGTTATCATAATCATCATTATCAAAAGCAATTAGGTACCTAAGTACACATGGTGCTGGGTACTTATGGTCATAGTCTGTCTTAGGTTGCATGCGGGGAAGAGCATTGCTCAGTGCCTTAGACATAGGTGCTTAACAAATTTTGAATTAGTTTAAGGACAAGAGTTTGCCAATGGATTCTGAAGCCACAGATTACATGGGTACTGTTGTTGTTTGCAAGGAGGGTTGGGTAACACAATCATAGAATTTTAGACCTGGAACAATCCATAGTGGGTCAAAGTCCAATGCCACTCCACCCCCATTTTACAAAAACTTCTAGTTCTGGGCAAAATATTTCTATAAATTATGAATTTTCATATAACAGCTCTATTTTTTCATTCCTTGTTGATTCATGTTCTAACACCTGAAAGGGAAAAGTAATACAGGACTTATCTGAATTTGAAACTTAATTTTTCCTGTTTGGTGACCCTATCTACATTACCAGTCTTGGTTTCATAGTTTAATAAATTTAGAGCTTGAAGGGACACCAGATGTCATCTAGTATAATCCTCTCATTTTAAAGATGAGGAGACCAAGGCCAGAGAAGTTAATGACTTGTCAAGGGCCTTATAGGTAGTTAGAGCTTCTTTCTCTGCAAAAAAAGGATGAAAACTGTTTCTTCTCTTTCTCCTTTCCCCCTCAGCCCCCATACTCGGATACTGAGAAATGACAATATGGTGATATCTATAATAATTGTCTCATAACCCTCTTACAACTTTACAAATACACACCATTGTTCACATGTGGGGATGCTGAGAGAGTGTCTGAATCAGTGCAGATTATTGTCTTGGGGGGGCGGGGAGAAACAGCTCTGAGCACATGTCCTGTCATAAGCATCTCAACAACAGGATGTGAGCCATATCCCTCTTTTATCCCAATAACTGTCATAGTATTTTACACATAATAGGCATTTATGAAGAGCTTGTTGAATTAAACTCTAAGACATATGTCACTTATCAACAGAATTAACAATATACAATTGATGAAGGAAGCTAGCCTGGTGGAAAAAATCACTAGATTATGATTACAATAACACAAGTGGAAAGGTCACTGAAAGGAAACTGAATTGGGTAATGGAAAAAACAGTGAAGATCTTGGAGAAGAGATATGAAAGCATGCTATCGTTGGGGCCCTTCTTTTCCTTGCCCATGGACCATGCTCAGTCCAGATTTCTGGTTCCAGGTAACCATGTGGAAGCTTGGAGTGAGAGAACTGCTTCCAATTAAATATGATTTGTTATTGAGGGATCTGAAGAGGAAGAAGAATCTCTTGTTTCAGCTGCAAAGCCAAAAAAGAAGCAACCTCCCCTCCCTGTCCTCCTCTCTTCCTTTCTAGCCTGTGAGGAACTATTTTAAGCTATTTCCTCAAAGTTGGGTGGGAGGATGGGCTATTGTCCCTTATCTCCCACCTAGCCTCCATGTGTCTGTGAACACATGCCCTGGTTAAGTAAGTGTGTGCCTGTGTGCCTGACTACCTTGCCTCTTTTGTGTTTGGTTCCCCCCCCCCATCTTAGATGAACAATTATCTGGGATATACATGGTAGAAGGGCAAGCTTCTGTATCAGAGAGGATGACTGCTGATAGGAGGACTGACCCAGGTCTGGCCATTTTATCAGCAGTTGTAATTGTAGTGCTGAGCAGAGGTGAAATACAAAATGCCTAATTAGCAATACTACAAACTCCTTTTTGTTCTGATGAGGTTTATACATTAGCCTCCTAGCAGACTTACCAGTAGTGATAAATTGTTACTGAATGCAACTTTAAGTTTACTTTTGTTAATTATGAATATTGTGTGCTCAGAATTCTTTTTGTGTGTAGGAATCAATGATCTGTCATGTGCCAAATTCATGTTGTACATTGAGTATGTGTTTTACTTAGTCTTTGAAGAAGTCTAGACCAAAACCATGACCTAAGCCTTATGTAATTTCTCCCTGAATCTCTGGTCAGTGTGAGAACAGAGATCCTATTCTCTCTCATTCTAGAGGCAACTTGGTGGCCCAGTGTGTAAAGCATGGCACCTGGAGTCAAGAAGACCTGAGTTCAAATCTGACCTTAGACACTTATTAGAACCCTGGACAAATCATTTATTTAGCCTCTATCTGCCTTAGTTTGTTATACAGAAGAAATTAAATCAGATTTGCCAAGCATATTGCCCTATGTAAATGATAGCTGTCATTGTTATTATAGGTCCAGTTCCTCAGATATAAACTTTTTTCATACTACATGCCTGGGTACACAACAAGGAATGGTTTAGCTTCATAGCCCCTCCAGGCCCAACAATCTCTCAGTGGTAAGGCCAACAACATCACTAACAAACAGATATGACAATGTTCAACTGGGGAAACATGCTGGTTTAATAGACAGAGTATGGAATTGTGGATATAATTATGTAAATCAAAAGGTCACCAAGAAGAAGCTGGGTTCTGAGTAATGGAAAAACCAGTGAAGGTTATGAAGAAGAGATATCAAACTCTATCTTCCCCCTCATGATACAGAGACAAAGTGCTACTAGGATATTATATAGAGTGTCAGACAAGGTTTGTGTCTCAGATGTTTTTCCTTAAATATTTTTCTTGGTTAAAAAGGAAGGTTCGGTCTAGAGGAGATATGGGGAATGATTAAGATTTACAAGTATATTTAAATGCCAATATCCTTTATCCCAGAGATCCCACTACTAGTCAGATACCCTAAGAAGTCAAAGGTAGAAAGCAAAGTCCCACATAAACCAAGATACTCATAGTCATACTTTTTTGGAGTAGCAAAGTACTGGAAATTAAATAGATAACCTATCAATTGGGGAATGGCTAAACAAATTGTGGTAGATGTATGAAACTGAGTATCACTGTACCACAAGAAATAACTATGAAGACTACAAAGAAGCACAGGAAGGTTTACATGAACTGATGCAAAGCAAAAACAACATATCCAACAATAACAATGAAAATGAAAAAGCAAAGAACAACAACAAAAACTGAATGCTGTATATATAATGACCATGCTTGGTCACAAAGAAGAAATGAGAAAATAAGTCTCCTTCACCTCTTTTCCAAGATGGGGAACTATGGGTATAGGACATCATATATACTGTTAGAAGCAGTTGGTGTGTTGGTTCATTTTGCTGAACTGCTTTTTTCTCTTTTAATTTTTAAATCATTCTCACAGGGGATAGATGTCTGGTTAAGGAAGGGAGAAGAGAATATTTGGAAATGAAAGTGATTTCAGATCAAAGGATATAAATCCATTTTAAAGCCCTTTCAAAATAAAAAAAAGGGAGAAGGAAAGATGAGCACAAAAATCAGTTGATAGGTTTAAACTAGATCACTAAGGTTCATTCAAATTTTGATTCTGTGACATACTTGTAAGTATATCTTAGTTTGAACTCTAGTTGATAAAAATTTAAAATCATTTATTTTCATGTCATAAGACCATAAATGTCATACAGGGACATAATGTCCAGCTTCTGACACTGAAGCCAAAGGGTGAATAAATGATCTGTTATAATTCTATAATCAAAGTTTTTTTTGAACCTCTGAATATTCAGCCTATGCCAGTCCTTGGGGTATTACCATCCATATAGTTACTGCCTGTGACATAACATAGTCCTTTTATTTATCTCAAAAATGGTTTCTGAGTTTCAAATGCCCCATTAGTTCTATGTTTCAGGATTTGGGGAACAAACCCAGAATCACTTCTACATGTTTCTATAGTTTCATAAACACAAATCCTATAGACCTTTTGTCTTTACAGATTGGTTTATCCTAATTTTTTGTTCTACCCTTAAGCTGAAGTTGTTTGATTGCTTGAGCTGCCCTTTCCTATACATTTTCCCATTCTTTTATATCTTTTGGGCACTGGGAAAGAGAAATTTCAGCATTCTTGGTTAGGCACATTTAGGTTTTATAGCATTAGTAGTAATAACATAGTAATTAATAACAATAATATAGTAAAATATGGTAATTAATAACAATATAATTGTCTGGATTTATATGTTTCTTAATGAGGATCTCTATTTTGTGCTTTTTGACCATAGCAGCACATTGTGTCATTATGTTAAGTGAACTTCTGAATCCCTTTCCTTATTTGTAACTCATAACCCACCACCTTAAGGTACTTTAAAACATTATTTCATAAATATATTGTCTTATACTTGCTCACATCAAAGAAGAGGGGGAGGAGAAAGAAAGAAGGAAGGAAGGAAGGAAGGAAGGAAGGAAGGAAGGAAGGAAGGAAGGAAGGAGGGAGGGAGGGAAAGAAGGAAAGAAAGATCAGTTGAATCAACTAAACAGGATTCAGTTTCTTTATCTGTAAAATGAAGTGGTGACTCAGATGATCTCTAAGGCATTTTCTCACTTTGAAAATCTGTATTATAAGTCAGCATCCTGTGAAGATTTCTGGACTCAAGTACATAGAATTTTCTGTCTTTGGGAAATTTGCCGCCAAAGACATAAGGTCAAGCTTTTATTGAACTTTCTTGTGTCTTGTGCCCCTACCTGGTAATCCCAGAAGAGCCTCTTAAACAAAACTAAGCAGTAGCTCACATGCTAGGTAGCATGGTGGTACATGCCTGTAATCAATCCCTTCTATTGGGGAGTTGAGTCTGGTGGAGTATGGGAGGTTGGGAGTTCTGAACTGCTATTTGTTAAGCCAATTAAATATCTGCAACCAAGTCCAGCACCAATATGGCAAACTTTTGAGAGTGGGGACCCACCAGGTTGCCTAAGGAGGGGCAAAAGAAACAAAGTTCTCATGCCAATCAGCAATGGAATCAGGACTGTGAGGGGCTGCTGCATTCTAGTCCAAGTGAAATAAGGAGATGCCATCTGAAAAAAAGTTATTGTATAAAGCTACTGTCAAAAGGGATTAATAAGATCATTTCTAGCAACATTTTAATGTGCATAGTAGATGAGGTATAGGACAACTGTTTCCTCCCCCACAAAAGAAATGCTTAAAACACAAAAGACTCTTAAATGCACATTGACAAATACTCAAAATGTAACTCTAATACATAACACCTCTTATACTCATTCAGGAAATTGATACTCAGACCATTAAAGCATGAAACACATTATGATATTGTTGAACATGCATTTCATATTCACTGTGATTTGCAGTGTCTAAACAACTCATTTAAGATTCCTATCATCAGAGAATCACAGAATCTTAGTCTCATAAGAGATGATAGCTCATCCATCTGGTGGTGGTCAAATTCTCTGAGAAGTAATTGCAGAAATCATTTCCTGCTAAGAAGTCAATACTTCAATTCAGTAGCTACTAACCTCTTGAGTTCATGAGGTAGCCGCCAAACCTAGAAACATCCATCTCAATATTAATGTTTGGTCACCTGTATTCAGGAAAAGGAACACAGGGCCAAGGATGCCGCCAAGAATTTGGGATCCAATCTCACCTAACTCAGCATGTGTGTTTACCATCATGTGCTTGTAGTTGGCCACCAGAGCTACCAGAAAGAAGGTAGAAAGGTTCCCTCCCCATCCATTGAGAGAACTCCAAGGGAGAGGCTGCCTGAATCCTCACTGATCTAGATGGAAAAAGAGAGTGAGAAAGGGTGGAGTCACTCCTCTGAAATCCAACTGAGGGGATGGCTCTTTGGAGCTGAGGAGCCAATCCTTTTTCCTGATGTATTCATGACATAGAGAGTTAGGGTCAACCAGGAATTCTCTTCTCACACACTCTTAAGCAAAAGGATAGAGACTACTCTCCCCATTAAAAGCCTTTTCAAATTTGATTATTTTTTTCCTTCTGGAAAGGCTTCCTACATGAGATAAGACAGGATGAGAATTAAAGAGCAACAAAGAACGAAAGGAGAAAGAGATTCCATGGGTCAGAGTCATAAGGAATTAGTGTGTTCCGGCTCATTGTCCTACTGGCCTCTGGCTCCAACCAAAGTTCACAAGAATATTAAAGAATTTCATATGGGGCGGCTAGGTGGCACAGTGAATAGAGCCCTGGCCCTGGAGGCAGGAGGACTTGAGTTCAAATTGGACACAACACTTACTAGCTGTGACCTTGGGCAAGTCACTTAACCTTAATTGCCCTGCCTTCCCCCTCCAAAAAAGCAAAAAAAAAAAAAAAAAAAGGAATTCCATAGTTATAGTATTAAAAGGAACCTCAAGTGAGCATACAGCCCTGGTCATACCCTAAGTGAGCATATAGCCCTGGTCATACCCTAGAAAGAATCCCTATTGCAACACATATGTGATGAGTAGTCAGTCATCAAACCAGACAGAATGTGGCAGAAGGGAAGACTTTCAGCAGAGGAAGGATATGGTCAAAGCACCTGGCTGAGAAGGTCATTTTTATGGCATCTTATTTAGTATCATAAGGAAGTAAGCAGAAGTCATGACAGATGCAGACCATCTGCCTTCCTGTTCCTCACAATTTCTTTAAAGCAGAGAGTATAATTGAAACCCTGCCTTACCAGACGTGGGCCTGCTACGGAAGCATGTTTATCAGTCAGGGCACTGTTAACTGTCAGCCAAGTTTCAGTCAATGACTCAATAGGCATTTATTAAATACCTACTATATGTTGATTGTTACTCTGGTTGTGGAAGATTCAACTACAAAAGGGAGACAGGTCTTGCCCTCAAGGGGCTTACATTTTATTGGGAAATACAATGTGTTCATGGCTAAGTAATTAGACAGTGCAAATATAATTGGAAAGAGATGGTCAGAACACTCCTGATGAATTGATATCATTACTGGCCCCCTCCTGCCCCTCTAGGTAAAAAAATTATAAAATATAAGCAACAGCTAACCAACACAAGACGTTAACGTCTTAAATGAGGAGAGAAGTTACATCTTTACTGAAATAACTTCAAAGTTACACTTTGTTTCTTCTTTAAGAGGTATGCAGAAATTCTTCTTTTAAGACAGATGGAATAAGAGGACAAATAGCCCCTGACTGACTGAGGGATTGACAAACCCCTGGCAGCCCTTTAGAAAGCAAGACACACCCTTTAAGGAACTGATCAGAAGATGATTTTGAGGAATGACCTTTGCTTTACTTGTTGAGTGTTTACTAACTTTGGCAGCAAAGAAGAGAGCTAACTTTGAAAGAATAACTCAGCTCTCTTCTCCATCCCCATCTCACAACATTAACCATGGTGTCTGACAGTAAAGCTACAGGTCCAAAAGGAAACACAAAGCAGAGATCCCCAAGTCAATCAAGGAATAAAGACAAGAGACAATTAAGAAGAGAATGGGTTCTATGTGTTGAGAAGAAAACAAGCCTTGGGCCATGGGAAACTGGCCTGTGTAGATTAAGAGGCCCAAGGATCCCAGGAGAGTGACCTACCTATCAAAAAGTATCACAAGAAGGGAAAGGACATCAAGACTTTAAGGTGCCAGAAGTCCCCTATGAGCTACTGGGTCGGTATTCCTAATATGTATGCCTTCCTATGCAGGTGCCTACTCTTCCCACAGGTGCTGTACATAGTTGTCAGAGAGTACGCCCTCATTTTTGGAGGGATTTTTAGTTTGATTGTTCTTATGACATTATCATTATATATGCCTCTTCACTGAGCTAATTGTGTCTACTATCTGACTTTTTAAAGATCTGTGCGCTAGTAGGGGCTTGTGAATTTATGAATATGGACCCAAAGAACCTGAAGTAGTTGTTTCCCTCTGGGGACTCAACTAGTGAGTGCAAGTTGGTGATAGCATGGAGTATTACATACACAAAATGAATACAGAGGAGTAATTGAAAGGTCTAACAACTCTGACAATCAGGGAAGGTACTTTGAAGAAAAAAGTTCTTGAACAGAGCCTTGAAGAGAGTTAGGGCATCCAAGAAGTAGAACTGAGGAGGGAGATAGATATTCTAGGTAAGGGAAAGGACATGCAAGGGCAAGAAGAAAGGACCTAGAGTGGCATCTAGGGAATAGTAACTAGGCCAATTTGGCCCAAGCATAGAGTGTAAGAAGGGAACAATGTGTAGCATAGAAAACCATTTGGAATTGTACCATATGTGGCAATAAACTCCAAATGGATCCTAGATAGAAAAGGTCAGCTCATTTAAAAATCAGAGGGAAAAGAATGGCTATACCTTTCACAACTATATTTAGAGAGAGAGTTCTTACATGAACAAGGTATAGAAGTGCTTACAAAAAGATAAAATGGACAGTTTTGATTTTATAAAGGAGAGAATAGATTTTGCACAAAGTCAGTAAGAATGAGAAAAAGAATTAATATTAAATAGCTAATAATTAAACATTTTCAGAGTAAATTTTTCTGCTAAAGGTCCAATATTCAAGACATGTAAAGCAATTATTATAAACATATAAGAACAAATACCATTCCCCAATAGATAATTGGCCCAAGGGTATGAATGAGTAGTTTTCAAATGAAGAGACACAAAGAATCTATAATTATATGGGAAATACTCCAAATCCTAATAATAAAAGAAATTTAAATTAAGACAATTTTGAATTATTTCCTACTCATAAAATTGTCAAGGATGACAACAAAAGAAAACAACAATTGGAGAGGAAAGGAGAAGCAAGGCACCTTAATATACTGTCAATGGAGTTATAAATTCACTCAACCATTCTGGGAAACAATTTGGAGCTGTAACCAAAAAGTCACTACATTGTATGTCCCTTTGACCCAGCAACACTACTATTAGGCATGTGTCCCAGGGAGGAAAAGGAAGAGGTACAGGATTTATATGTACAAGAATACTCTTAGCAGTATGTTTGGGTGGGGTTTTTTAATCATAGCATAGAACTGGGAACAAAATAAGCACCTAGCAATCAGGAAATGACTGAATAAATTGTAATATATAAATACAATAGGATATTATTGTACCATAAAAATGATGAAAACGATGGATTCAGAGAAACATGGAAAGACTTGAATGAACTGATATAGAGTGAAATGAGAAGAATCAGGAAAATAGCTATTATTTATCCAGCACTTTAAGGTTTGTGAAGCACCTTATAAATATTATGTCATTTTATCCTCACAACAATTCTGAGGTGTAGGTGCTATTAACCTGCTTTTATAGATGATGAAGAAACTGAGGCAGGCTGAGTGTAAGTGACTTGTCTATAGTCACACAGTTAGGAAATATATCTAAGGTCAAATTTGAACTCAAATGTTCCTGCCTCCAGGTCCAGCACTCTATCCAGTGTATAATCTAGCTGCCTACTTACGCCATCAGAATAATAATAATGTGAAGGAAAACAACTTTGAGACACCTCAGAAATCTGGTCACAGCAGTAAATAGTGGTGACTTCAAAGACTGATGATGAAATCTGCCTCCTATTTCTTGGCAGTAATATTCTCAAATATGACCAATGGGTTCTTGTTTTACTGAGCTATACATTTGAACTATACGTCTTTGTTAAAAAGGAAGGCTTCTGTTCTGGGATGAGGGTGGAGGAGTTGTTAGTTGGTAGTAGTAGGTACACATACATACAACACACATAAACATAAATACACACACACAGAGCATCAATAAAACATTTTTAAATGCACAGAAGGGCTGATCTTCCTGTTTGCTGAGCATAGCATGAGTCTTTAAGCCTTTCCCTGGAGGGTTATGGGATTAGATGAACCTGAGCATGGACCTTGGCCCCCTGGCTGCTGCTTCTCTTTTATTTCTTTCCTGAGTATGCTCAGCAGTTCCAAGCAGTTCCAAGACGGATGTGTCCAGCCTTAAGGGTAACATGGTGACTTCAAGAGGTCCAGAGAGTCAGAAACTTGGGGTCCCTTGGATGGGAGTTGGCAGGCATCAGGAAGAGCAGTTTTTGTCTTAGAGAAGATGAGCTCCAACAGGGATGTGACTTGCCAAAAGGTAGGGATCAAGATGAAATTGTTTTGACAATGCAGAGCTGAGGTAAATGTAAAATGTTTATTCAGCATTTTCACAAACTGTATCATGTCAATGTTTTAAGTAACAACCTGTTAATAATATTAATAGCAGTTATGTTACTGTTGCTGCTTGCTTAAGTCATCTGTTAAGACACTTGTAAGTCTTTTGTATAGAGCAGGGGTCAGCAAACTATATGGCCTCTGAGCCAAATCTAGCCCACTGCCTGTTTTTTATGAGCTGAGAATGTTTTTTTACATTTATAAATAAAATTTAATTGTATTTTAAAATGTAAAAACCGTTCTTAGCTCATGGGGCCATATAAAACAGGAGGAGGGTTAGATTTGGTCTTTTGGCTGTAGCTGGCCAATCCCTGGAGAGGAAATAAACAGCTGTCTCATTTTTTAAAGATGTACAGAATAAAACAAAAAGTGCAGACAGGGAAACAAATAGATTGATTTTGTTATTACTTTATTAATATGTACAGCATATGCTTAATTTTAAAAATTATGTAACAGTTCACAGTTCCCTGCATAATCTTCTCACTTATTCTTCTTCATATGTTGAAATGTTTGTTTGTGAATGACTGTTATGATAAAAAATATCTTTTAAAAATAAGTTGGAACCAGGTTGCAGAGGCTTCTAAATGCCAAACATAGAAATTGTGTATTTTGACCCTTTAGTATTTTAAACAGAGCAATGACTTAGTCATACTTGATCCTCAGGCAGATCCCATTTGCATTGAGCTCCTTAGATCCAGGGAGGACTAACCTCTGTTAATTTCAGTTATCTGCTACAGAAAGGCCCCAGGAAGGGGTGGGTATTAGCCTCTAGTGATGGGATCAGGATAGTAAGTGAAAAGATACAACAGAAAAGAAAAAATCTGGTCCGGGATCTCACAGTATCACCAAAGTGACAAAGCCACCTCTTTCTGACCATGCTGTATCAGAGCAAGGCGAGAACAGAGAATATACACACCATTCTCAGAAAAGGATGGTAGGGGGGAACCTATGCGAAGAAAAATTGTATTAGACAAACCACAATTCTGTCAATTTTATGCAGAAAGACCCAGACTGAAACTCCCTCAGTGCACCATGTTCCCATCTCCATCCCTAATGCCTTGGACTTGGGTATCCCAGAGAAACTAGTTCTTGACCTGCCCTGGCCTCTGAGAAATGAAACTCTAGAAAAGGAAGTGACGTTGACAAAAAGCCAGCATAACCTCATCAGGAACAGGTCATGCCAAAATAACCTCATTTCCTTTTTTTTTTTTTACAAGATTGCTAAATAAGAAGATTAGCAAAATGCTATCAATATAATTTACTTAGGTTTTTACAAAGTTTTGAATAAAATATCTCATGCTATTCTTGTGGAAAAGATGAACTTAGTATCTGGAAAAGTATGTGGAAAAGATGAACCTTTATGTCATGGACTCCTTCAGCTGTCTGGTGAAGCCTAGATCCCTTCTTAAAAATAATGTTTTTAAAGGCATAAAATAAAGCACAAAAAGTTACAGAAGATAGCAGTTATAATAAAACATAGTTATCAAAATATTTCAAAAAGAAGTTAATGGACCCCAAGTTAAAAACTCTTTTATTAGACAATTGTTGGGATTTGGACCCAGCTGAATAACTTTTCTCAAAGAATACTCCAGGCAGTCTACAGAGATCTATGTTTGACCTCAGGCTGTTTAATGCTTTTACCAATGATTTGAATAAAGGCATGCTTATCAGATATGCAGATGACACAAAGATGGACAGGTTAGTTGGAATCCTTGGATGACAGGATCCAAAGAAGTCTTAGAGGCTAGACTATTGGATGTGATCAAAGAAGGGTAAACTTAACAGAGACAATTGTAAAGTCTTGGTAGAGAAGTTCCTCATTAGAAGAGCCCTCTACAGATGAAATCCGAATTCTTACAAAAAAAGAAAAATATAGGGGGTAGCTAGATGGCACAGTGAATAAAGCACTGGCCCTGAAGTCAGGCGGACCTGAGTTCAAATCCTGCCTCAGACACTTGACACATGTACTTGACACAAGTAACTTAACCCCAATTGCTCTGTCTTCCCCCCCTCCAAAAAAACAAAAAAATATATATATGTATATGTAAGTTTTTACCATAGGGTTAAAATGTTAATTTCCCAAGCTTGAGGTGAAGGAAACATGCTTAGGCAGAAGCTTGTCTTTAAAAGATGCAAAGGTTTTAGGCTATGACGAGCTCAATGTGGGTATAATGTTAATGGAATAGGAAAATCATCCCTGTCCATTAATAGGCTTATGTAACCATGTGTCCCCTTTTCCCTTGGAGCATATGCCATGTTCCCAGGTCTAAAGGTACATAGGTAGTTCAATTATGGATGTCTTGCAGCTTTCACAACTGTGATACATCCTAAGACACATAGAGCGTATTGGGGGAGGAATTTGCCTAAGGAGGAGCTTGTTTAGGAGGAGGCTTTCACACCATTTGGTACTAAGCTAATTAGGCACTGAGTGACAATAGCTGTGGTCTTCTGGTTCTGAGCCTATCATTTGAAAATTACATATACTGGGAGACTGATATTTTACTTTGGGGGTTCACTCATGAGAAGGACCTTTTGATTTTCTGGACAGGATCTGAGTAGCCATTTGTTAAGAGCCCCCCAACTGCTCAGAGGTTTGTGCTCTCCCAATCCAGTGGTGTACGTAGGTGGTTGTATTACTTTGTTCAGACAATAGGAGCCCTGTCTGTTTAATCTCTGTGCTAGTATATACATAAAATTAAAAAAAAAACATAAAGTAAAAAACTACAAATATATACAAAGTAGTTAAACCCGAGGTGGTTTGTGAGGGACAGCATTAGCAGCTAGGAGGATTAATAAAGACTTTCTCCAGAAGAGGTTGCTTGAGCTGGGTCTTGGAGAAAAACAGGAACTCTATGAAGCAGAAGTAAGGAAAAAGTGCATTCTCAGCATTGGGGTCAACCAGTGCAGAGGTAAAGAGATGGGACACGTGTGATGTAGCACGTGAGGAACAGAGAGAAGGCCAATTTGGCTGGATTATAGAGTGTATATATGTGTGGAGTGGGGGCAGGGAGAGTGATGTCATTAAAGCTGAAAAGATAAGCTGGGTCCAGGTTGTCCAGTGGTTTAAAAGCTAAACAGAGGAGTTTGTATTTTATCCTAGAGGCAATAGGAAGTGCTGGAGTTTAGTGAGTAGGGGGCAGGACATAGCCAGATCTGTACCTGAAGAAAATTACTTTGGCAGCAATGTGTAGGATAAACTAGAGTAGAGAGAGACCTGAGAGAATAAGTTTAAGAAACTGTTGCAGTAATCCGGGCAAGAAATGATTGGGGCCTGAGCTAAGGTGGTAGCAGTATTTATAGAGAGAAGGGGATTGAATGCTATGATTGGATGTTAGGGCTATGTATGTAGAAAGGACAAGATTTAGCTACAGGTGGGGTACATAAGGTGAGGGAAAGGATGAGGATAATGCTAACCTTAAAAACCTGAAAGAATGGAAGAACAGTGCTGTCTTTGAATGAAGTAGAGAAGGTTAAAAGAAGGGGAGGTTTGGGGGAAAAGGTTTTGGACATGTGTTTTGAAATGTCTCTGGGATACCCAGTCTAATGTGTCCAAAAAAGCAATTAGCAACACAGGAGTAAAGCTTAGGGAAAAGAGGTTGGAGAAGAGGACCTTGAACAGAACCTTGGCGAAACCTACAATCAAGAGACTGTGATAACTGAGAGGAAGTAGACAGGTAAGAGAAGAACAAAAAGAGAGGAGTGTCATGGAAACACCAAGAGGAGAGAATGTCTGAAAGGAGAAGGTCATTAACAGTGTCAAATTCATCAGGGAGGTCAAAAACGATTGAGAAAATATCACTAATTTGGGCAATGAAGCAATCACTGGTAACTTTAGAGAGCAGTTTCCACTTAGTGATGAGGTTGGAAGCCAAATAGAAAGGGTTGTGAAGTGTGGAGGAGAGGAAGTGGAAGCATAGAGAACGTTTTCAAGAAGTCTTGCTCAGAAAAGGAGGAAAGATATTAAATGATAACTTGAGAGGATGGTGAGGCCTAGTGAATATTTTTTCCTTTTTAGAGTTGGGAAAACTTTGAGCATGTTTGAAGGCAGTCGAGAATAAAATAAAATAAAATAAAATAAAATAAAATAAAATAAAATAAAATAAAATAAAATAAAATAAAATACTACAGAGATTAGGGAGAGATTAAAGATTCAAGGTGGTAGAGTATGAGTAGGGAATGATAGAGTCTGCAATCTGTTAGAGAAACAGGAGAAGGCAGAATCAAGTGCATGTATAGAGGGGCTGGAGGAAGAACATCTTTTTTTCCAGATACTAAGGCAAAGGAGGATAGGGGGGATGATGTCAAGGAGTTTTTAGGTGAAAATTGGAGAAAAATTTTTTTCTTACATTAAAAAGAATGTGCTTTTTTTCAGGAAGCTTACTGCTTCCTGAGGCAAATTCTCTTTCTTGCTGTCTGATGAATCCTTGGGCAAATTGCCATCAAAACAGTAACCCCCACCTAGAGAATAACCACTTTCATCCCCCTAAATGGAGAGACGTAGTATTGACAGGAATTTCTAAATTGGATTTAAAAAAAATTTAGATAGGATATTAAATCTTCCATGAGGAATATTTACTTAATCCTTTATTTTAACATAATTAAATGCTCTTCCTCTGTCTTAACATCTAAGCAAAATCTCTTAAAACTTGAATTCTCAACATTCATATGTCACACTTAAGTTTCAAGTTGCCTTTTGTAATTTTAGTGAAACTCTTTTTGGAGAGAAGTTGCTTATTGAAACTGACCTTTCAACATTGTATTTTCTGTATTTGGGCCAGGCTACATATATATTATTTCTCCCATACCTATCACTAAAATGCTACTTTTCAGCAAAGAAAAAGGAGCATGGGAGAAAAGAGAACTTGCATAAAATGGTCCCAATTTTCTCCAAAAAGTAAGAGGCAAAGTCCTTGGCTGAGGAATAGTGGGGAAAGGAAGTTTGTGGAGAAAAGAGAGGATTTGGAATAACTTCTGTGGAGAATGGGCTAGGGAATCAATTAGAGAGGAATAAAAGGACTCCCTGGCTGCAGGGAGGACCCAGATAAAGATGGAGAACATGGTTTTTTTCTTTTCTTTTTTTTTTTGGAGGGGGGAAGGCAGGGCAATTGGGGTTAAGTGACTTGCTCAAGGTCACACAGCTAGTAAGAGTTGTGTCTTGAGGTCAAATTTTAATTGAGGTCCTCCTAACTCCAGGACCAGTGCTCTATTTACTGCACCACCTAGCAGCCCTAGAACATGAATTTTTAATGTGCCTAGTTGGTACAGTTACGAGGTTTCTTCCAACTCCATTCAACAGCAAGTAGGTAGAAGTAGGCAAGTTGGAAGGTGCAAATAATAGAGAACTGGGGTTTGGCAAGAAAGGAGCTGCGGTGGGACAAGGGGAAAGGATTTGAGACTAGAGCTGAAATAGCAAACTCCTGGATTTAGACTAGAAAGGGAAAAAAGTGAACTCAGAGTAGGATTAATATCCTGAGAAAGTATGGAGGGATTGGAGGTCCATGAACATGTTTAGGATAGGTGAGACAGAGATTTGGGATGACAAGAAGTTTCCTCAGAGTTAAGGTTAGAATTTTTCATAAAGTGGAGCATTTGTAACCCATGGTGAGATTTAATGTGTGATCATTCCTACATGTGGCTGAAGTAGGTTCAAGGAGCAGGTCATGGGATTTAAAGAGGCTAAGGAATGGAAAGGCTAGGGACTTATAAGGAATATTGATAGGAATGGAGGCAGGTAGGTGATATAGTACATAGAGCCCTGGGCCTGAAGTCAGGAAGACCTGAGTTCAAGCCAGTTTCAGATACTTACCAGCAAGTCACTTAACCTCCTTCTGCCTTAGTTTCTTCATCTGTAAGATGAAGATAATAATAGCACCTACCTCCCAAAGTTGTTGTATCAAATGAGATAATATTCATAAAGTGCTTAGTACAGGGCCTGGCACACTCAGTATGTGATTGTTCCCTTTCTCCCTTCCACCCACCAATGCTGAAGTTGGGGCAGGAATCAGGGAGGAAAGGAAGATAATGAGCTTTGTGTTCAACTCCTTGTGAAAAGAGGGGAATTGACCTAAGAGTTGGCGCACTACCAACCACCGTGATATGGGTGGTTGGAGAATTTGACTGAATGAAATTAAAAGGGGGAAAGGTTACTGAGTGATGGAGGTAAAGGGTGTGGCCCTGGAGAACAAGGAGTATTGTGATTGCCCTTGACAGCACCAGTGCGTTTGGGGGATGAGCAAAGGCACAGCTAGTGCTGTTATGAGGGCAAGCTGGGTCTCATTGAGGATTAGTACATGGGAAGAATGGGAGAGAAAGAGGCCCAGGACATAGAAGAGTTTCTTATAATGCAATGAATTTCATGAAAACACAGTGGAAAAGGTGAGCAGGATTAAAATGGGACATGGTTGTGGTGGAGTTAGGAAGGATGGAGATAGTAGCTGAGAGGCGGAGGCTGGTGTCCAGTCCAGAGAAGAGCAATCAGAATGGTGAATTATCATTCTTTTTTTCTGTGTGCTTTTTTTTGGAGGGCAATTGGGGTTAAGCAACTTGCCCAAAGTCACATGGCTAATAAGGGTGTCAAGTATTGTGTCAAGTGTTGGAGGTGGGATTTGAACTCCGGTCTGCCTGACTCCAGGGCCGGTGCTCTATTCACTGAGTCACTTAGCTGCCCCAAATCCTCATTCTTTACTGAAGATAAAAGTGTACCACTCACTAGGAGCTTCTTCTTCTCCTCCCCTCATCTCACATCATTAGAAATCTTCTCCCGCTATCTCCTCTTTCAATCAAGTCTCTGATGAAGAGACAGTCTTTTTTTTTTTACCAGTGTACACCATTGATGCCATCTCCCAGATTCTCTACCAAATTGTCTCCCACTATTTTTTATCTTCAATCTTTCCCTGTCAATTCTCCTCTCCCTGCAATGTTCCTTCCCTGCTGCCCACAAATATACCCACCCTTTTAAAATTCTCTTGATTCTACCATCCCTTCCAGCCATTGATCTATATCTCTCCACCTCTTCATAATTAAACTCATTGAAGAAGCAATGGACACTCAGTACTTCTACTTCCTGTCTCCCTTCTCTCACTTTTATAAATGCTTTGCAATCTGCCAAGCTACCAAGATCATTTAGCTGCTAAATCTAATACAATTTTCTCAATTCTCATCCTTCCTTACTCAATGAAACATTTGATACTGTTCACTTTCTCCAGCATATTCTTTCCTCCTGAGGTTTTCATGACACTTCTCTCTTCTTGTTCACCTCATACCTATCTAAACACACCTCAGACTCCTTTGCTAGAAGTGAAGCTGGGTGAAGAATCACTCATGTCATGCCCACTAATTATAAGTCTCCACCCAGACTCTATCCTGGGCCCTCTTCTCTTTTAATCTGTAGTTTCTCATTTGATAATCCCATTGCCTCTCATAACTTCAATTATCATTTTAGGCAGATGATTTCTGCATCCTATACATCCATCCCTAGCCTCTCCCCTGAGCTACAGGGCCATTGCAGAATGAAATAGGCTACCTTAGGAAGTTCTGGGTCTCTCAGTGTAGGGAGCAGAGGTTGGATGACTATGTGTTGAGTGTGTTCTAATAGGAATTCTTTTTCAGGTATAAGTTAAACTAGATGATCTCTAAGGTCCCTTCCAACTTGCAAACTTTATCATTGTGTGACTATCCTCTTGCAGACGTTGGCTTTGACCACCCTCCTTTCCTGCCCCCCAGCTCCCAGTCAGATCATGAGACTGAGCTCCCTCTCCTATAGCAGGACTATCAAGGCATCCTCAGTGTGATCAAGGCAGAGAAGTTGTCCCACACTGATATATATATGTCATTGTGCAATCAATATAGGTTCCAGGAATTCCAATCCCAACTGGTCAGATTTTACTCAAGGACCAGTTCAGAGATGGTGGTCCTAACAGAATTCTTGGGAAAGAACTGAAAGAAACAATTCCCCTAGCTTTTCACCTTCCCTTCAAGAGTGTTTAGAAAGTGAGGAATTCAAACTCTGGCACAAGTCCTGAGCATTATCACCATCCAGTACTGCTACCATTAGACCTGGTGGACCAATTGACAAGGAAGTGCATTTATATTCACCAAATTGGACCCTGGTGGGGGGAGGGGGGAGGGGAGGCAAATAAAGAAAGTGTGTGAATGGAGGACAGCTTTCTGGACCTGGTATGCCTATCATGCATATGCCTTGCTTGGTTCAGTGCCCCTCATAGCTTTTCAAAGATTCATGAATTGATTATTTCAAGACCTATTGGAGGGAGGGAAGGCACTGTAGTGGGAGCTTGTTGTGATCACATTCTCATCTACACTTGTGCTGCTACCCAGCAAACGGAATTGCTTGTAACTGTCTTCCATCATCTATGCCAGCAAAAGCTTTTGGCCAACTTGTAAATGTGCCAAGGCAAAAAGGAGGAAGTAGAGCTTCTCTGGCACAAAATAAGTTGGCAAGGAGTATTATGGATTCATAAAAGTAGGAGGTAATACTATGGTGTATGATCCCTTCCCTCAGTTTTGCAAAGTTGCTTAACACCAAGGTTTTCTCTCTTGCTATATATATAAAACTCTTGGTAGAAAATTCCTTCCACCAGGGCAGATAGGCAACTGTTTTATAACTTACAGTCATAGTTTCCATATAGTCTCCAAAGTAAGGGTTAGTGTCCCTCGCAAGGTTGTGAATTGACTCCAAGGGGACCTTAGACTAATTTCAGGGGTGCATGGGGTGTTCAGGAGGAATAGCACCTCTGGTTTGAGGGCTTGTTGAGCCCTTTTCAGGGCTGCTCATCCACCTTTGGTGTCCATCCAGTCTCCCAGCTCTCCCCTGTGGATCTAAAAAGTTGTAGCATGTGCAACAGCCATACCTGGTAAAAATATGTCAGAAGATGGGCTAAAGTAGGTTGAAAGTAAAACCTGTCAGTTGGATAGGTGGAAGTCTATCCCAAGCACGTGAAGATTTCCCCTAGTATAATGGGAAGATGGGCACAATTTGTTCCTACAGCTATGGAAGTGGCTGAAGCAGGCACTGTGGAGCACTTAGAGCTTGGTCAGATATCAAAGATGCCAAGATCATCCAGTGCATCCGGGGTCATCAATCATTGTCCTGATTTTTATCTTGCAGCTGGACTTTGATGACTTTGGAAGAGAGAGTGAAGCTGATGACTTTGTGTAATTCTGCTTCATTTAAATCCAATTCACACACAAGTCAAGACATCACCCCATGATGTCACTGGTCTTCTTAGAAAACAAAGGACAGACAAGACTTACTTCAAAGGGCATGTGATCAGTGAAGATGAGGGTGGAAGGATATGTCCCATCCCACTCTCCCTGTCATATCCAATTATGAAGCTTGTCTCCCATATAACAAAACCCAGGTTATTCTTCAACATTCTTCCACTCTGCTCTCTCTCTCTACTATGTCTCCCTTAGAGTTATTACCCACAGTGGTGTCAAGGGCAGCCAGGAAAATTCTGTACTCCCACACTCATACCTTATACCCCAGATCACTTCATGGTTTTGACAAGAACTCCTTGGAAGAAGATATCTGCATGGGACAGTGACCAGTGAGTAAAAGCCTCACCTCTACTCTAAGTTTGGAATAGGATGCTGAAGAGAGAAAAGGAAAGAAAAGATCCATATGTACAAAAATAGTTATAGTGGCCTTTTTTATAATAGTAAAGAACTGGAAACCAAGGGGGCACCTATATATTGGGCAATGGGTAAACAAATTATTATATATTAATATTATAGAATATTATTGTGCTATAAGAAATTATGCAGTGTTCAGTTTTCAGGAAAATCTGTGAAAATCAGAATGAATTGATGCAGAGTAAAACAGATAAATAATTTAAACAATAACAAAATGACAAAATGTTTTTGAAAGCTCTGATAATTCAACAACCAACCTTGATTCCAGAGGACAGAGATAACGCTTCCTACTCACTTCTTACCACAAAGATAATGAACTCAAGACGATGTAGAATAAGACATACATTTTCAGACACAGACAATGTTATGATTAGTTTTTTTTAACTATACACAGGGCATCCTAAATGATTTTATGTAATTTAAAGCTAAACTTGAAAGGTTTTCTCTTTTTTTAAAGCTTAAGTTTAAACTAAACTTAAAATTCCACTAAGACTTTTGGAATGCCTTATATATTTGTCACAAGGGTTTTGTATTCTTTTCTTTTTTCCCTGGGGAGGATGGGAAAGCAAGAGAAAAGAGAATGTCCCCCAAAAGTTCCTACTATATGCTAGGCAACAGGCTAGATGCTAAGAATATAAAAATGGTACAACAGCTACTCTCAAGAAGCTTATGTTCAACTCGTGACAACAGCAAGTACTTGTATGAGCACATACACAAAATAGAGTGAGAACGAATGTAAAGTAGTTTGGTGGCCGGCACTAACATTTGGGAGTATTAAGAAATGTTCCATGCAGAAAGGGATGCTTGAACTGAATCTTGGTGCCCCTTCTCTTAGACTAAGCCAACCTAACTTTTGTCTTACCTTCCATTCCTTTCCAGCTATTAAGGGATCTTTCTCCAATGGTGTGCTGGGGCCAGCTCTACCTGATTGAGACTTAGAAGAAACTATTGTTAAATGTTCAATATAAGCCTTTATACCGTAGAAATAGGTCATATCTATAAATTAGGGCTCAATCTATTGTTTTATAGATTGTCTAGACTTTAAAAAGTGTTATTAATGCAGATTAAACTTAAAAGTGAATGTGTATATCGCCCCCCCCATAGCACATTCCTGCCTTTCTCTCACATTTCTCCCCTCTAAAATCTTCAGTCTCTTCCTTTCCATTGGTACTTTCATCTCTGCCTTCAACAAAACACAGGAAGAGCTGATGCTTTAATGCCTGGAACTCTGGCTCTGGGGTGCCACTGACTTGATTAGTGGTGACCTTAACTGCCTCACTATATCTAGACCTTGACTCCAATCATGATTCACTACAGTCTTTGGACTTCTCACCATCAGCCATGCCATCATACACATGCATCTCTGTATTCACATTCTTCTTTCCAGTTGTGAAATCATAATCCAATAATTGCTCCTGGAAAGGATGTAACAATCTGCTCTCCTAGGACTCTCCTTATAGAGGCAGCTAAGTGGTTCAGGAGATAGAGTGCTGGACTTGTAATCAGGAAGGCCTGAGCTCAAATTTAGCCTCAAACACTTTTTAGTGGTGTGACCCTGGGAGAGGTTGTCTCAGTTTCCTCAACTGTGAAATGAAAATGATGATGATGATGATATAATAGCATCTACCTTCAAAAAAGAGAAAGGACCTGCTTATATAAAAAGATTTATAGCAGCTCTTTTTGTGTTGGAAAAGAATTGTAAATTGAGGGAATGCCCATCAATTGGGGAATGACCGAACAAGTGTAGTATGTGAATGTAATGAAATACTATAGTACTATAAGATATGACAGCAGGTGAATTTCAGAAAAACCTGGAAAAACTTATATGATCCAATGCAAAGTGAAGTGAGCAGAACCAGGGGAATGTTGTACACAGTAACAGCAATATTGGATGATGAAGAACTGTGAATGACTTAGCTATTCTCAGCTATACAATGATCCAACACAATCCCAAAGGATTCAAGATGAAACACAGATCCACCTCCAGAGAAAGAATTTATATTGCCTGAAAAGAGACTGAATCATACTATTTTTCATTTTCTTTCCTTTATTCGTTCTTTTTTTTAAGTTTGAGTTTTCTTGTACAAAATGACTGACACAGAAATGGTTTTACATGTTTGTGCATGTATAACCTATATCAGATTTTTTTTTTTTGCTATATCAGGGAAGCAGAAGAGTGGAAAAGAATGGAAGGTTAGAATTTGTAACTCAGAATTTTAAAAAATGTTAAGAGTTATTTTAACATGTAATTGGGGAAAAATAAAATATTATTTAAAAAATAATAATAGCATCTACCTCCCAGGGTTACTGTAAAGATCAAATGTGATAACATTTGTAAATCACTTAACACACTGCTTGGTACATAGTAAGCACTTAATATACACTTATTCCCTTCTCTCCTGTCTAGCCTTGTAATTTTCCAAACAAAGATGCTCCTCCCTGGCCACTCCCACCACATACATGCATACATACACACGTACATGCATGCACACACATACATACACATATGTGCGCACACAAATAAACACCAATATGCACGCATGTGCATGCATATACATACATAAACATGCACACACAAACATATGTGCATACACATGTGTGCATGCATTCCCATTTTAGAATGTAAGCTTGTTGAGAATGGGGACATGTATTTTTGCTTATGAAGTTTTATCTATAGTACTCATCAGTCTTGCTGTCCCTCTAGCAGTCACCATATTTAACTCTTTCCTTTAAAAATCAAACTTTTCAATATGCATGATGAATTCACCAACCATCCAGGTCCTCTTTAAGTGTCTGCTATATGTCCGGTACTATGCCAGGTACCAGTAACAGACACAGAAGTGAAGTGGTCCTTACCTGGAGGACCTTACAATACAGTCAGGAGAGATAGATGTGTGTGTATGTGTATGTGTATGTGTGTGTGTGTGTGTATACAGAGAGAGATATGTGTGTTTATATGTATATGTGTGCATACACAGAGATGCATGTGTTTATATGTATATGTATATATATATACACAGAGAAATGTGTGTATATGTGTGTATACACAGAGAGATGTGTGTGTATCTATATGTATATTGCTGTGTATATACACAGAGAGATATGTGTATATATGTGTGTATACACAAAGAGATGTGTGTGTTTATATGTATATGTGTATATACACAGAGGTGTGTGTATATATGTGTTTATATGTATGTGTGTGTACACAGAGATGTGTGTATATATGTGTGTGTATGCACACAGAGATGTGTGTATGTATATATGTATATATATGTGTGTGTTTTTACATACAGAGAGATGTGTATGTATATATGTATATATACTAGGTGTCCCTAAAGTCTGGACACGTAGGAAATCTCATTAATTAATTTAATTAAGTTAATATCATTAACATGGAAAATAGTCCCCAATAGTTAATGAAAGCTTTTATTCCATATGAAATTGTCATGGCTAAAATTTATGCTCATTAAATAAAATGCTGTTAAAAATTTCATCATTTCATTTCTTGAAAATATGAAAAATATAGTTAATGAAATTTCCTATGTGTCCAGACTTCAGGGACCCTGAAGTATATGTGTATATTTGTGTATATGTGTATATGTGTGTATACACATAGATGTGTATACTCGTATTAATAGGCATACACATGCATCCATCTCTCCTGACTATATTGTGTGGACGTGTGTGTGAATGAAATCACCTTAGTAGTCATGGAGAGGATGAATTAGAGTGTAAAGAGACCAGAAGCAGAGAGGCCAAGTAGAAAGCTATGGCAAAAGTCTAGGTGAGAGATGTTAAAGACCTTACCTGTTGTGGTGGCTGTGTACATGTGGGAGGCGGGGGAAGGATGGAGGCAAGAAATGCTGTGGAGGAAGAAACAATATTTGACAACTCATTGGATATGTTGGTAAAGAAGAGTGAGGAATAATATAAAATAGGGAACCATTGAGTGTTGAAATATGTCAGAGCTTATACATGCTACAGGATTTCAGTGGAGTGGGAGTATAATGAAGGCTAAAAAGGAAGGTCTGAGTCTTGAAGGATGGCCAGGGATTTGGAGAGGAAAGACTGCATCTCCTATCATTCTGTCTTGTTTCATTTTGTTCTGTATATTTCAGTCTTGCCTCCCTGACTAGACTGAACAATCTTGAGAGAAGAAGCCACGTCTTAAAGTTTAGTGTCCCTCATATCATCTAGTCCAGTGTTGAGTGTGTGGGAGATGATCAATAAACACCTTTAATTTGTTGATATATTGCAATTCTGCCCAGGGGTTAGCCAACTCTTCCCCAGAACACCAATCTTTTAACATGTTAGCCACACAGAATCATCTACATAGAAGTGTTAACTAAAGCTATGAGACTTGATTTGTGAGTAAGGAGAGGCAAAACTTTTAGGACTGCCCATAATTAGGAGAGGGAAAAAGCTACCAAAAGAGGCAGAGAAGAAATGACCAGAGGTTAAGAATCATAATAGTTTAATCTCACAGAGAAAAAGGAAGAAAAGGTATTCAATAAGTATGGAAGAATGAACAGAATCAAATTCCCCATAAGGGTCAAAGAACATGGGGACTAAGAAAATATTATTGCATTTACTGTTCAGAACATGATTGATCATGGGATTTAGAGTTGGAAAGAATCTGAGAGATCATATGCTCCAATCCCTTATTTGACAGATAAGGAAGCTGGTTCCCAGATATATTTTCTTTTTAAAATGTATTATTTATTTTTAGTTTTCACTATTCACTTCCATAAGATTTTGAGTTTCAAATTTTCTTCTCCTCCCTCTCCTCCCTCCTCCCCAAGACAGCATGCAATCTGATATAGGCTCTACTTACACATTCATATTAAACGTATTTTCACATTAGTTATGATGTAAAGAAGAATTAGAACTAATGTGAGAAACTACAAGAAAGAAGAAACAAAAGAAAAAATGAAAGAAAAAGAGCAAATAGTATGCTTGTCTGCATTTAGCCTGCAAAGTTCTTTCTCTGGATGTGGATAGCATTTTCCATACTGAGTCTTTTGGAGCTGTCTTAGATCCTTGCATTCCAGATATATTGTTCCCATGTCTCACAGTCAGCAAAGTAGCAGAGCCAGCAACTAAAAACAGTCATACTGACTTCAAGACCAGTGTTCTTTCCACTACACCACACTGAAAGAAGCTTGGCTTTCAGATTTTAGAGAAGAAAGTAAGAGACATTCACCCCCTGGAATGGAGCAAAGTATAAGGGGACTGGAAAAGAAAGAAAATAGAAGGGAGGAATAGTTGAAGGACTATCCACCAGTAGAGGAAGTAAACTTATTCTTCTCTGCTTTTGAAGGCAGAAGTTCAAATAATGGCTGACCATAATGGGTATCATTGAGCTATTTGGAATATATTGTGGCATATTGTGTGAGATGCTAGTCCATTCCCATTTTTTTAAACCAAATTTCCATCCTCTTTTCCCAACAAATTTTGTTTCATAGCAATTACTTCACCCAGTTTTTTTGTGTGTTCTGAAGTGTTATTGAACATTAAACTACTATATGAATCTAGGTCAATATCATTATTGGCATCTAATCTATGCCTTTGACTCTTTTTTCCTGCATTTTATTCAGTTCCAAATAGTTTTGATAATTATTGCTTTGTCATATGAGTAGAGACTTGGGAAAGCAAGTTCCCATTTTTTTTACCTTCAAGATGCAAACTTAAGTATCAAGATATATTGTAATATTTTAATGGGCTAAGGAGAAAGCAGGAGGAGGAAAAATACAAGCTGTGGAGATAGAATATCCTGAGTAAAACTTTACAGGGAAAGGAAGGTCACAGGAACATGGGACAGTCAGCATGATGTCATCTACAAACAAGAATGGTGTGAAGATTTCTATAAGAACTCCTCCCTCAGTTTGGGCTCTTCAGTGAACACCCTATGTGACAGTGGCAAAAAACTGTAATAAGTATAGAATTGCCTTGGTTTCTTGCCTTACTTAATCCTAATAATTGATCATTAGACAACTGCTGAACCATGTTATCACCTCTGTTGCTTTTGTCAAAGAATCTTGCATGACCATATCATGTTGTGGGAGACACCTTGTTAGAGGAGAGTCTTTAAGGTTCCACTTTTCTTGACTGATTCAAATGCTTTTTTATAGTCAACAAACAATAAACACAATGAAATTTTGCACTCTCTTCACCTTTCATTCAATTGGGTGACTAAAGGTGTGATCTACTATAGAAAATGGTTTATGGGAAGATTGTCCTTTTTTACTTTCTCTCAAGGATGCTCTAGAGCAGTGGTTCTCAATATTTCTAATGCTGTGACCCTTTAATACTCATATATGGGAGTATCTGCATGTGGGTGGACCCACCTGGAAGAGAAGCAGTGTCTCGGTTCCTAAGACCATTGAAAATATGTGTTTTCTAGGGGCAGCTAGGTGGCGCAGTGAATAGAGCACCAGCCCTGGAGTCAGGAGTACCTGAGTTCAAATCCGGCCTCAAACACTTAACACAAAAAGCTAGCCGTGTGACCTTGGGCAAGTCACTTAATCCCAACTGCCCTACAAAAACACAAAAAAAAAGAAAAAAAGAAAATATGTGTTTTCTGATGGTCTTAGGCAACCCCTGTGACCCCTGTGAAAGGGTCATTTGACCCCCAAAGGGGTCGCGACCCACAGGCTGAGAACCACTGCTCTAGAGTCTAGAGCACATGTATGGATCCTTGTAAAGCCAAGCACCAGCAGATTCCCAAAATAATGCTACTGTGAACAGCTTTTAAGATTAAGATTACACAGTAATAGTGAACACTTTGTTTATTCCATTACAAATCAAGATTCAGTACAATATTCACAATATAATATTCTCAATATTACATCTTATCACAGAAAGTCACAATATAGTGTTTATAATAGTTAACATTAGAATGGCCACACAGTTTTCACTACAGTGGCCACAATATTTAGAACAAGGAACAAAAGAAGAATCACCTGGTTTCCCTAAGGGGGAAACTCTTCTCACTTAAAGATTCAATCAATCAATTAACAAAAGAATAATCACCTGGTTTCCCTAAGGGGGAAACCCTTCTAACTTAATGATTCAATCAATCAATTCACAATATACCAATCTTCCACTCATGGGGAAACCATTAACTCAATCAGTTACCCATCTAGCAGTCAGTTACTAAGGTAGATTCCCAGTTACTAAATATCATTAGTCACTAATCCAATTCTTAGAAAACCACACAAACTTTCCACCCCTTGGTTTCCAGCAAACCTCAGTTTCATCCAAGGGGACGCCTTTTCTTCATCATGACTAAAAGGTCTCTCTGATTCCCTGGATCCTGTTCCATGGTTCCAGCTCCCTCCTGAATCTGCCAAACAATCACCTGGATTCAGAAGCAGACAACTGCCAGGTTCTCATCCAGTCCTCAGAGATAGACAGTTCCCAGGTCCTTCTCCTTGTCCCTTGTCCTTGTCCAGTTCTCAGGGCAATCCCTGGCACACACTGAAGTTCACAGGGTTCAGCACATCTCAAACCCTTCACTACTTCTCTTTCCTGGAACTCAAGGATCAGCCAGGCCATGAATAAATAAAGTCTTATCCTGTTCATGTTTCTTCTGTCTTCTAGCAGTTTAG
>CM053595.1:145999078-146033418 GCA_028646575.1 Pseudocheirus occidentalis | reverse complement strand
AGATTCTTTTTCCATCTGGGAAATTCAACTTTTTAAGACATTCTTCTCCTCATTGTCTTTCTGGGCCTCTTTTGACATTTGAGTTCATCTATTTTTTAAAGTGTTGTTTTCTTCAGTCAGGTTGTTAACTCTGTTTTCATGATTTTCTCACATCATTCTCATTTCTCTTCCCAATTTTTCCTCCACTTCTCTTATTTATTTTTCGAAGTCCTTTTTAATTGATCTATAGCTTCTAGGCATTCTTCAAGTGTCTTGGAAGCATTTGGTGTGGGAGTTCTGACTGTGTTGTCTTTCTCCAATTCCATGTTTTGATCCTTTTTGTCCACAAAAAAGGATTCTAGAGTTTTATTGCTGTTCTTATTTTGCTTCCTTTTCCTCATATTGGCCAGTCAATTAATTGGTTGGTTTTTTAGCTTTGTGGAACTCTGCTTCCAGGGGGGAAAGCTCTGTTCCAAATGGCTTGGGTTTTCCTAGCTGCTGAAGCTATTAGGGGCTGTTGCAGCACCCCCAGCTTTGGCTTGCTGAAAGCGCATCCCAGGACCACCACCCAAGACTATGATCTGGATCCAGGCCGCTCAATGCAAGAGCACTTGGCCCTGATCAACTGACTCAGCCCCCCTGCAGGGTCCCCAGGTCAGGGGCTCTGAAGCAGTCCAGTGGGGACAGCCACCAGTTACAGCAGTTCCTGCCCTTCCTCCACTGCTTCCTTGCCCTGGTGACAGATTGGCCGAACTGCTTTTCCTCCCCCAAATTTAGCTTGAAAGCTTCACTCACTTTCACTGACCTTCTCTAATCCTGGTTTGATAGATATGAAGATTGCTCTAGGTGTTATAGATCTTATCTGAAGTAGATTGATGCTGTGGCTTGGGAGGCTCAGCTCCTCCCAACCACCCTGGGGCCTGGCCGAGGTTTTGGTTTTGGGCTGGGCTGTCCTCGGCTTCAGGCCTGCTGCAATGAGCCCCTGCTGCCGAGCTGCCTAGATGTGTTCTCTGTATTTTTGTGAATTTGAGAGCCCTAGAATTTGTTTAGAGACATATTTTATGGGTTTTCAGGGTGGCTGTGTGGGAGCTGCAGAACTTTGCTGCTTCTACACCACCATCTTGGCTCCTTCTGACTCATTTTTAGTGGCCCGTTTCACAGTCCTCTGTTCCCTTCTTCCTTCCAGACCCGCCCCCCAACTGACCTCAGCTTTAACTTTGATGCTAACAAGCAGCAAAGGCAACTCATCGCAGAACTGGAAAACAAAAACAGGTAATTCTATTCACTGCAAACAAGCAGCTCCTTTGTAGATTGTACTATGACAGGTGTTCAGCCTGGCCTACAGGGCAGCAAACTCTCAGCATTGAGGAAGGAAGCACCCTTTAAAGCACTGCTTACTCAGTGCATTCATGTTTGAAGGAATGCCCCCAAATTGTCATTTCAAACATAGTTGTTAACTTATTTTTTTCCCAAGAAATTAACTCACTGTAAATAGATCTTTCTGTCCAAGTGATACATCACTTCCCCAGTGCCAGTCAGCACAGCCTCTAGTTACTCCTCTCAGAGTTTCCTATTCTCACCTTTTGTTCTCTGTTTTATCCATCCTATTTCTCATATGTTGGTTGATCTGGCCCAACCACCACCATTACATATAACCAGCAGTCTATCAAGAGGAAACTCAAGGATCATAAGTAAAATAAATCAAGATCTAGTTAAAATATTGATAGAACAGAGAACTTATTGCCCTTCTTAGAAGAGAAAGGAAACAGGATACAGGTTTAGGGCTTTTGAGGGTGAGACAATATATCTGACTGGAAAAAATGGATTAGAGCAGTCAGAAGCAGAGCATGACTAAGGACTATACTCCTAGGAGATGAGTAGCATAAGGGTTTCTCCTAAATTCTCATTGAATTCTCATTCAAAGTTCTCTTTACCCAGGGAAGAAAGGATTCACATTTCCTAGTTGCCTTTTTTCTAAACTTTAAAATCCTGAAAAATAGTACTTCTCTTGACCTTAGCTATTGTCATGGTTTTTGTCTTCAAGAAAATGTTAAATTAAATCATATTTGGAAGATATTTGTTTCATATTGAAACATTCAACACCAAGAAGAATGTTGGTGTAGGGGAGGGACAGGGTGCTTTGGTAGACAGCATTTCTGGAAAACTTCAAATGAAGGAAAACAAAGCTATGGATTCTAGAAGATGTTACCTCTTGAATAATTGTGATCATTATGCTGATTCACATTCTCCTTTCTTTCCAGAGAAATCCTTCAGGAGATTCAGCGCCTCCGCTTGGAACATGAGCAAGCTTCTCAACCAACCCCTGAGAAGGCTCAGCAGAACCCCACACTCCTGGCAGAGCTTCGGCTGCTTAGGTAAGAAGCAGGGCTCCTCACCATCCCTTATTTGTGGCCAAATTTGCTTTTCAAACTACTTTAGGTGGGGAAGTTAGCTCCTGGGAGATACAAACACTAAGATGGACTCTCGGTGCCTATTAGAAGAGTCTTTTTTTGGAACAGAAGAAGCAACTGAAGATTCAGTTCATTATATTCATTTTTAATGTTTAATTCTGTGGACTTGTAGTACACTGAATGTTAGTATTCTCTTCTTTAGTAAAGATTGTAACCCATTCATGACTTTTCATTTTCTGTAGTTCTTATCCATAGTCTTCCATAGATCACCTACCAAGGATCTCCTTGATATAGTAGAAGACTTTATAGTCTCTGAGTAAACTGGAAATATTCGTGCTCTATATTGGTCTGTTACCCATTTTGTTTTCACCATATAACCTGCCTACCTCCATTTCTTTTATACCTCCATGTAAGTCTTTAATGATATCTTAAATAAACATTCTTGCCCATAAGCCATCCTCTCAAACTGAATGAGTACATATAGAGTTAGTCCTGTCTCCCAGAGTTTCTGTGCACTAGGGGCACCTTACCTTTGTGCAGAAGTGAGAAGGCAGGCTGAGCCCTGCAGAACCAGATTTCCTCCTTAACAACTTCTTGTTACAGACATATGTACGCTGCCTTTTTTTTTGTCTCAAACAGCTCTCTATTCTAGTTGCAAAGTGCTAAGAAAAGAAAGACTTCACTGAAAGAAAGGGAAGATGATATCTTAGGGCAGAGGAATGTACAAGGGGGACATTGAGAACCTTTCAAACTTAAGGGCAGTATATTAGAGACAAGGGAGACCCACCACCTATAACCTCATAATAGTAACTGAAGACAACAGCTGATATAAGAACACAGGGCCACGTACCATCAGGCTAGGAGACAATACAAAATGTAGAGGGCCAAGATGGAAGCAGACCTGATGATGCTGCTGCTTATTCCCAGGATTCCTGGGCTCAGGATCATAGGCTTCTCCAGCAGCCTAGGTAGGACTGGTTGGTGTTTGAGGTTGTGCAAGTGGTTTGACTGGCCTGGGACATCCTCTCTCCCTCAAGCTTCCTTACTTCGTTCAGCTAGACCAGCTTACTTGCCCTGTTAGAAAGGCCCCATGTACACCAAAATGTACTGAGCAGTATTTCTTGTGACACCAAAGAACTGGAAACAAATTAGATGTCCATCAGTTGGAAAAGTAAGCAAATTGTAGTATTTGAATATAATGGAATCATTTTGTGGCTTTTGAAACATTGAATATGAAGTGCATAGAGAATCTTGGGAAAACTGATACAGACTAATGCAGAGTAAAATAAGCAGAACCAGACCTATTGATACTGTAACAGCATTGTGCAAATAGCCAACTTTAAAAGACACAAAAAACTCATTACCTTTATTTTTGTATATATGCCTCTCCTCTCCTATACCTAGAAAGCCAACAAAGAACAACAAAAAAGAAGGTAAAAGAATTTCAACCCAAGTATGACAGGATGTGCTATGTCCCCTATCCACAGTCACCCATACCTTCAAAGAGGGGAGATGAGTGGGCTTAAGGCCCGAGGCTGGTTATCTTTGTAACTATAATGACTAAGCTCTGTCCTAGAGAAGAGCTGAGAAAGTATTCCTCCCTTCCCTTCTTTGAAGAGGTGAGGAACTATGAATGTGAAACACTGCATATCCTACCAGACTCAGTCTATGTATTGGGTAGTTTGGCTGAATTGCTTTTTTTCCCCTTCTTTATCTCTGTTGTAAGGAATGACTCCCTAATAGAAGAAGGGAGGGTAATATATTTGGAAATGAATGTGATGTAAAAGCAAAAGACATTAATCGCTATCTTAAATAGGACAGAACAGGTCACACCAAACTAACATTTTTAAAAAGCAGGTTTTAACTGAGTAGATCAGGGAAATACTATAAAATTTAAGTGGATTTTGGTAAGGAATTTGATAAAAGGTCTCATGTTCTTCTTGTGGAAAATAATGGAGAGATATGGACTAGATGGGACCTGTACAACGTATGACCTGTGAGCCACTTGAGGCCCAAAGGATTTTGGGCTGCTGTCATGTGATCAGTGGTAAACAACCCTTGTTGGTCACTAGAGACAGACTGATGATGGTTGGTTGCTGCAGGTCAAATGATAGTCACCCAAAATCCTTTGGTGGGTCACATGTTGTGTTGGCCTGGACTAGATGATAATACAGTTAGATGGAGTTGGAACTGTTTGAACTCCTTGAGACTCCAAGTAGTTATTAATGAATGGTTCAGTGTCAGTGTAGCAGAAAGTCTGTAGTGGAGTGTCCCAGGAATTTCTGCTTGGTCCTGTATAACATTTAAAATCAATGACACAGATAAAGGCATTCATGGCATGCTTATCAGGTTTGTAGATGATGCAAAACTAGCAATGATAGCCAAGTCACGTCCTGAAAAACATATTGACAAGTTAGAAGATTGGGCTGAATCCAATAAGAAGAAATTCATTTTAGGTAATTGTATATTGTCTTAGCATTTGAATTTTTAAAAATCATGTTTTGCAAGTATAAGATGGGGAAGGTACAATTAGAAAGTAGTTATCAGAAAAATATCCAATAGTTGTAATAGAGCAGAAACTCGGTTATGAGTTAGTAATGTGACATCCCCAAAAAGGTAAGAGGAGCTTAGGCTTAAAGAAAAGCAGGGAACCAGGGAGGTGATGATTTTGTTATACTCTGTCCTGGTCAGTGCACATCTGGAGTACTGTGTTCAGTTCTGGCTGCCACAGTTTAGAGAGGACATTGACAAGTTGGAGAGAGTTCAGAGGAGGGTGATCAGGAAGGTGGAGCGCCTTGAGTCTGTGTGATATGAGGATCAGTTAGGTGTGGTTAGCCTGGAGAGAATGGACATAATAGCTGTTTGCAAGTATTTGGATGGCTTTTTGTGAAAGAGGGATTCAGTTTGTCCTATTCTGCCACAGACGGAAGAAGCAGGAGCAGTAGGTAAAAAAATATCAAAGAGACAAATTGATGTTGGGAAAAACTTCCTAATAATTAGAATTGTCCTTCAGTGAAATTAGCTCCTTTCTGAGGTAGTGGGGGTTTAGACAGAGGTTTGAGGACCAGTGGCAGGTATATTGTGGCAAAGATTCCTTCTGGAGTCTGGACTGGACTAGACAGCCTTTGAAAAAGGTCCCCTTGAGCTCTAAATAATGTTATGATTCTGTGAATTATAAATTTTAATTTCCCCAAAGCAGTTTTTATCCAGTGTTAAAAAACTCATTTTATAGTTTTTCAAAATGAGAATTTCAGCATGAAGAAGCAAGAGTTACTCTCTTCTTAATCCTCTTCTTAAAGATTTCTTTTCTGATAGGTTTTTTTTTTCCCTCCTGAACAGGCAGAGGAAGGATGAATTGGAACAGAGAATGTCTGCACTTCAGGAGAGCAGGCGAGAGCTGATGGTACAGCTAGAAGGGCTCATGAAGCTGCTTAAGGTAAGACCTGTGGACCTACTTAGAAATCTCTTATCCTCCCTGGGCCTTTTCTCCATCCCATAGTTGCAGTTTCTGCTCTGATTGTGATATTGGAGCAGGACTAAATTTTTTTTCCCTCCTTAATATTATTTTTTCCAATTACATGTAAAGATAATTTTCAACATTAATTTTTGTAAAATTTCTAGTCCTAAATTTTTCTCCCTCCTTTCCATCCCCAATCCCCACCCTAAGACAACCAGCTATCTGATATAGGTTATTATACACGTACAACTGTATTAAACATATTTCCACATTAATTGTGTTGTAAAAGAAGAATCAGAACAAAAGGGAGAAACCATGAGAAAGAAGAGACAAAAATAGTGAAAATAGTATGCTTCAATCTGCATTCAGACTCCATAATTCTTTCTCTGGGTGCGTATAGCATTTTCCATCATGAGTCTTTTGGAACTGTCTTGAATCATTGTATTGCTGAGAAGAGTTAAGTCTTTCAAAGCTGTTCATCATATAGTGTTGCTATTATTATGTGCAGTGTTCTCGTGGTTCTGCTCACTTCACCTAGCATCAGTTCAGATAAGTCTTTCCAGGTTTTTCTGAAGTCTGCCTGCTCATCATTTCTTATAACACAATAGTATTCCATTACATTCATATACCACAGCTTGTTCAGCCAATCCCCAGTTGATGGGCTTCCCCTCAATTTCAGGACTAAGTGTTAATTGCTTCTTGTGGGACAAGTGTTTTTAGCAAAAGCTCATTAGTTAGTGGAAATGCCCATCTCAATTAGGGAAAAAGTGAGTATTTTTAAATAAGTACAGTTTCATTACTTTTAAGTATATAAGGTAACTGGAACTAAGCTGATGACCTTGAGATAATTGCTTTAGTGACTAGATGAGAATGGCTTGTAATTAGCATATTATTTATGTATTGATTAATGCTTCTAAAATAGTGGCTCCTTATGAAAACAGTTTTCACTTAAATTGTTTTATGCATTCTGCCTACAGTTATTTACATTATTGACATATTAAATAAACATTAAGTATAATGTTTAAGCATAAACAGATACTCAAATGGATCTGCAGTCTTCAATAATGCTGACCACAACCCATCTGTCATGTCTGTTCTGTGTGATTCTTGTCATTGGGGCCATGGGGGGAGGCGCACCAAATAGTAAATATAAAGCATTACTTAACAAACCCCTTCTTCATGGATGATACAAAAAAAGAGATCAATCTGGTCCTTGTCCTAGTTAGCTTTAGGTTAGGCATATTAGATCACTGCGTAGGAGAGGGCTTATTAAAGTACCACTTTCCTTTGGGGGGAGATAATATGCTACATCACTTGGGCCTTTTTAAATAAGCACATGAGACAAGGAAAGACCATCCTGACACTTGAATGTCCTCCTTCTGACATGTCCTGGGCATTGTTCACAAAGCAATGTGTCAGCAATCCCAAAAGCAGCTTTTGCTTATACTCTTAGCTTCTGAGGGCCTATCTAACACCGTTAAGCTATGCAGGGAGAATGCTGATTCCATTGCTATTCGGATATCCCCAAATTCTCTTCTGGGGATCAGTCATACTTGCTTGGCTTACCTCACCTCCTTCAAAGAGATATTTGGGGAATGAGGAAAGATTGTGATTAACTGGGGTTATTTCAAGGTCATGATACAAATGCAGGCTTGTTCATTCAATTCAATTCAACAGATATTTTGGTTGACTGCTATGTACCCAACATTCTATTAGGTGTTTTGACAAATGCCTACCCCTAAAGGGTTTACAATCTAGCTGAGGGAAAAGGCCATATGCACATGAAACCCTTCAGCCACAAACTAGAACCTATTTGGTTCAGTGTGAAAAATGACTAATACAGACGATAAGTACTAGAACGGAGTCATATGAGGAAGCTTTGGGGAGAGGAGACAAGTTAGAATTTAAAGGAGAGGTGTAATTTGAATGGGCAGCTAGGTGGCAAAGTGGATAGTGCCAAAACTAGGGTCAGGAAGACTCATCTTCCTGAGGACAGATCTACCCTCATACACTTACTAGCTGTGTGGCCTTGTACAAGTCATTTGATCCTGTTTACCTCAGTTTCCTCATCTGTAAAATGAGCTGGAGAAGGAAATAGCAAACCACTCCAGTATCTTTACCAAGAAAACTCCATAAGGAGTCACAAAGAGTCAGACACAACTGAAATGACTGAATAACAATGAAGTAATAGCAAGGACAATAGGAAGAGCAAGAATGATCAAGATAAATTTTTCCTATCAGATGCTTGCCTACCATTGTAAACTCTGACTCTAGTTAGCCTGAGGAAACTGAAAAAAATGCAATACTGCTGAGAGTTGTACTTTAAATTTTTATTATACATTTATTTTGAGTAAGGCCTGGTTTCTTTTGACCCAAATTTATTTATTTTTCTGATTCTGGGCTTATATAACCATAAAAATTTATATGAGCAATATATTTGTGTATATATTCAACAAAATTTATTTAATACCAAATATATTCACAAGGGATTGCCCTAAATATGTTTTCTGCTCTCGAGGAGTTTTATATCAAGAATAATAAATAACTATCATTTCTATAGCACCTTATGGTTTACAAAGCACTATTTATTATCTCTTTTGAGCCTCAAAGCACTCCTAGGCAGTGAACACCATAGCTATTATCATTATTGTCTTATATAAGAGGAGACTAAGACTCAGGCTAAGGGACTTATCCATGGTCATGTGGCTAGCAGTTATTAGAGGCAGGATTTGAATCCAGCCCTACTCGGAATCCAAGTCTAATGCTTCTTCAGTTATACCAGACAACCTATATATCAGATACCCTGAATTATATGGTGAGTACCACACCCTGCACTAAAATAATTACCAGGGGTTATGGCAGTGATCTCAGAGCATCTTTCATGTATACCCTTAGCTTGTTTGGCTGTCATCAGTAAAATGAAGAGTCCTGCTTCCCCCCCGCCAAGGACTTCCCTGAAGGGAGCACTAAAACGTCATCTCAAAAACAGGATGTCTTATTTAAAGCCATACACAATGGCCCCTTTCAGACAAGGCCCAAGGTCCCCTGTTGGTTGTCAGGCAGATAGATTGTGCTTTAACCAGTCTAAAGTATCACAGGGTGGGGAACATAGACCTGTAAATGTATTTGACTCATGTCAGAATTTGGAGCCATGAGGGACTTTGAAAGCCTTGCTTCATGACAGCTTCATGTGGTCTCAGCACTAGGACATTCTGAGGGCAGAAGATTGTGGTCAAATCGACCCACTATCTCCCTATTGAGCAGTTAGAGAGTTGTTCTCAGTTATTATTCAAACACAAATGCCCATGTGACCTATAGTGAATTTTTTTAATTTCAGGAGAAATTATTTATCCTGATCTCCAACTGGGTAACCTGTCGTAGGTCCTTTTAATTCATTTGGTTGCTCTCCCTTAAGTTACCACCCCTCAGTCACAGGTCCACATGTGCTCTCCTAAATGCTCTGTAAGCACAACCACAGTGATTTTAAATACCACCATTTGGAATACTTCAGGTGCCAAGAACTCAGACTAAAATTCTTCCTCTGAAGGGTATAATTAAAGAAGGGGGGAAACTCCCTGTTAGAAAGAAGAGAAAGCCTAGATGTAGAATCAGATTTTAACTCCTTCCTATGATCTGCAGAGGCAACATACAAACAGGTCATAAAATCATTTGGTACATACTAGATGCAAAAAGACATTTTTATCCTTTTAATAGTTTGTTTCTTGTTTCTCTAGTGGACTTGCTAAGAAAAGTACATATTGGCTTTTATCTGTACTAACTAGCTACATGACCACAAATAACTCTTTGGAGCTCAATTTCCTCATCTAGAACATGAAGAAATTTGGATTAGGTTTCTTCCTTTTCCAAGAGTATAGTGTCATTTCCTCTGATTTCAATTATAATTTTATAGATGTTCTCCCACATGGGAAAAAAATTGTCCCCTAATCACCTCTGAATAATCCTGATTTTCATTTCACAAGCATATTCCACCTTTTTTTTAATGTGTAGTCTCCTTGTATTTAATTCAGTGCAATTCAATGAAACATGTATCAAGCACCATTATGTACAAGGCACTGAGAATACTAAGACAAAAATGAAACAGTCCATACCCTCTATGAACTTACATTCTAATTGGAGGTAAAGGGGAAAGAGACATAAAACATGCCTTAACAAATAGCAAATACAAGTATAACTTGTGTATAACCCACAACCCAAATTCTGTACTTAGATTCACTAAGTTCAGTCATTGTGGGGAGGGTAGGGCAGGGCAAATGCCCCAGCAAATTGTCTGGGTTTGTTTTTTAATGATTTCTTTGGTTTGTCTTGACTTCACCTAGGTTTTCCTGTAAAGTTCAAAATATCCCATCTAGGTCTCAATAGCTGCCATGGAAGCACTCAAATTAACAATATCCAATACAAGACGGTCTCTATTTCAGTTTGCAAAAAGAATGCCCCAATACCTCTCTTGCTCCCCCCCAAAAAATAAAAACCATGAAGGAGTCACATGTTTGCAAGGCAGCAGGGAATGATCCAGTAAGTAGGAAGAGATTTAAATTGAAAGGAATAATTGTGGAGGTAATCTCCCAGAGAAGACGGAAGGGCATATGATCAAATGGAAAGGTTAACATCTCTTCATCAGAGACATTCAAAGAAAAAGGAGGTGAGAGTAGGGAGTGATGTCACAAAGACTGGAAATGCAGAATAACTAATGTGACTCAACAGCCAAACTCTGTACCTGTTATGTTGAAATAGGCTGTATAAACAATCACCTTAGCAGTGCCACTGCTTCTGGGTATTTAACATAACACTAATTAAAAGTGGCAAAGATGTTTTCAAGTGTTTTCAGATAATTTTAAGTAATTCCTGATTTGAATTTACAGAGAAGGCGTTACTATCCCTGTTATGTTTAAGTGACCTCCTTCTGTTATTGTAATCCTGTGTTTATTGATCCTAAAGACTAATTGCTAACAAAGAAATTCTAAATAAGACTATTACTGTCTGTGCTGAGAAAGATGGATTTTGTGAGTTTGAATTGCAGCTTCCTTAAAAAAAAATGGCAGAGATTGCCCCATCAGACTTTCCCACGTACAATAGAAGTTCTGTCTCTAAACACCTCCCCTATTTCTCTCACCCCTTTCACATGTATACCCTCTTGAACTTTAGGTCATGCCTTCATGTTTGTCATTAGTCAAAAAAAATTGTAGTTATTTCAACCACTAGTAAAAGTATAAATCTTTTGGTACACTGAATGCTAGTTCCATGTTCTGCTGACCCAGCAGGGCTTGTTATTTAAGATCTAAACAAGAGTAGTTCTGAGGATGCAAATAGGAAGGAACCCAAAGAATAGCTCTGGAGAATTACATTTTGATTCTCTATCCACAGGAGTAGTTTCAGCCTTTCAGTGCATTCCCCTATGTCCAATTCCAGTCTGTACATGAGAGCTGAGCTTGACAAGGTCTAGAAAATGATAGTATTTTGAAATAGGTTAGATGACTCCCTTTATTGCCCATTTTTTGAAGGAAGTAATAAAATATCCGCACAGTGTGGTGTGGTTGCTTGGAAGAAAAATATTTTCCAACTACAGTGACCTCTCAACCTTTGATGGTATGGAAATCCCCATCCTTCAGTCTCAGGAAAAGACTTTGCTCCCTGCCAACTGCAAAATATCTCTCTGCTCCTAATTTCTCCTTCAAATGGAGATAGAGATACCAAAAGTTGAAAAGATGAAACCTCAAATTCTCATTCTCATTCTTTTCATTATAAGCTAGTTATTAATACCACCTTTGCCTGGCTTCCTCCCAGTTAAGTTATTGCTATGCATTCAGTTTCCTGTAACCTTAATTACCTGGGGTTGTTAGTTACACTCTCACCTAGAAACCTCTGGGTACACGACTCAGAGTAAGCTTTCTCCTTTGGATTAAGACTATTTAGCTTCCAAACTGTGTATTTCTCAGTTATTTCTTCCATACCCATACTTATTCCATCCTGGCAAGGGAAACCATGTGGTCTAGTGATAAGAGTATTGTACTTGAAGTGTGGAAAAACCTGAGTTTAAATCCCACATTTACTGATTGCGTGACCCTTGGGCAAGTCACTTAACCCCCTGAACCTCAATCTCCTCATCAACAAAACTGTACAATAATTCTTTAAAACAGTATTATTTTTGAGAATAAAATAAGTGCAAAGAACTTTACAAATCTGGAAACCGTTATATGAATTTCACATTATTAGAGGGGCAGTCTGGCATAGTCAATGAGAATTCTAGCCTTGGAGTTATTAGAACCTGAGTTCAAATCTTACCTCTGATATGCCACTACATGGCCTTTCTCAAATCTCTTCTCAGTACCCTCAGATAACTCACTTAGATGATGCTTCAGGTAAGTTGCTACTGTATTGGTGTGGGGAGTGCTGTCTTTCTACCAAGAGCAGCTGGTTGGCTAAACACAGCAGCATATCCCATCCCTGGTATTGGCTAGACTGAGGGATTGAACTTTAGTCAAGGAAAGGTTATTGGAGAAGACAAGTCTCAGTTGGGCCCTGAGGAAAGTACAGTATTAATAAACAGAAGGGGGTAAAATATTCAGACTTAGGTGGGGAAGTCAACATAAATTATAGCAAAGAAATTTTATTCAATAAGATGGTTTGGCAATTGAGATAAAATACTTAGAAAGTGATATCAAAATCCATTTTTCCTCAGGAGCAGCATCACATACTAGGAAGAGACCTAGGTTCCATTCTTAGTTTTTGCCAGTAATCAACCTTGCAACACTGGGCAAGTCATTGACTGTTTCTAGGCCTTTGTCTTGTCTTCTCTCCTATAAAATGAGGGATTTGAACTAATGATCTCTTCAGTCCTTCCCAGCTACTGTTATTGATTCATTTGGTAAGGCAGCAAAAACTGGTGCTTGGTCTGTCTTCCTGCTGCTCTCAGAGAACTTTTATTTTCTGATGTGCCTGGTTCTTCCATTCACTTCTGCCAAATGTTTATGCAAATGGGCTACCTTTCAGAGCTGCTATTAATTTATTCCTTTTCTTCCTCTGCCTTTTTTTTCCTCCATGGCCAACACCTATAGGAAGAAGAGCAAAAGCAGGCAGTAAGTGGATGACATTGCAATCACCATCTGACCCTTGCTCTTTTTGCATGACCATCCCTTTCCCTTCCAGCTAGTGTACTCCATTCCTACTCCCCATCTATAACTCAACTGGGGTTAAATTGGATTTACATAAAGGACTTAGCTTCTCTCAAAAGCTCTCATGCTAAGACCTAAAAAGTATCCCAGAGCTTTTCACAATTCCAGGTGAAAGCTTTCTAGCTTTCACCCAGTAAAGCATGTTTATAAGAAATCTAAGCTTGTTCAATTTGTGTTCACAAGTCTACATTTGTCATGTATGTGTATGTGTGTTTGATTATGCATGATCATCTGTAGATATGATTTTGAGCTCATGGTCATATAACTGTATGAGACATACCCTGTTCTCCTTTGCTGCTAGAATGACTTTATATCTACTTGAACAAGCCTTCATGTGTTTGATGGGGAGAAGGCAAAAGGTAGGGGGAATCTTAAATCTGAACATTTTTCTAAAGACAAGTATGTGTATAAAAATGAATACTTTTCATAACTGTGTCTGTGTCATTCCACAGAATTGATCAGATTTTTCTGGCTTCCCCAACTTCACTGGTAGAATTTGCTACCTAATGAAAGCTAATTTTTAATCTGCTGTCTAACCGGTTTTCCTGTTAAGAATCCTCCATCTAATGTTATTCTTGAGATATACTCCAGAGGGAGTTGTTTTGCTTTTCTGAAATGCATTATTATAGCACAGTGGGTAGTGAAGGGACCTTTTATTCCCTGAGGGACACTGACTCCACAGAAACTCAGTTGAGGCCCTACCCAAGTAAAAAGCAACTTAATTTTCTGAGATAGAAATGGAAATATAAATTACTTAGTTCATTCACTTTTTAGATTTAGAACTTGGAACATAAACTATTTGATAAAGATAATGGTCTTTTAAAATAAGCTTCAGTTCCCTATTCTAACCAGTTAAGGCTGTGAGGGGAAAAAAAGATGGAAGAGAGAGGGAGGCAGAAAAAGATTGAGTCAAAGAGGAAAACGTGAAGAAAGAAATAGGGGCTAGAATTTGGTGAGGATGGAGAATCAAAGGGAAGAAGAGAAAGAATGCTAAGGAGAGAAGTTGACTGAAAATCAAACAGAAGAAAGGAATGACAGAGAGAAGGAGAGGGAAAGTGATAGGGAAAGGGGGAGAGGGAGAAGGAGAAGGAGAGAGAAAGGGGGAGAGAGGTAGAAAAAGAAAGAGAGAGAGAGAGAGAGAGAGAGACTGTCTGCATTCTTTATCTCCCAACTACTTTGTGAATCTGAGGTGTTCAAGATCTCTTTTCCTTTAGTCCAGAACTTAATGGTGCTTAAAATTTCTAACATCTTGACCTGACCCCAAACCATTTGAGAGCTGGCTCCAAAGGGAAGAATGTCCCTGACATAGGATACTAGGACTTACATCTTAATATGGAAACTCTCAGAACTGCGTATTATGTTGTTTGTACTTCTTGATTTTAACAGGTGAAATGTTGAAGACATTTTTCTGTAAGTCAGCTGAGATCAACACATAGCCAATAGGTTCTGCATACACTAATATTCTTCTTATCATCATTGGGGGCTATTTTTCCAGTTGTGTTCAGCTCTTCATAACCTCATTTTGGGATTTTTCTTGGCAAAGATACTGGAATGGTTTTGCCATGTCCTTCTCCAGTTCATTTTAAAGATGAAGAAACTGAGGCAAACAGGGTTAAGTGACTTGCTCCAAGGTCACATAGCTAGTAAGTGTCTGAGACCAGATTTTAATTCTGTTAGGTGAGTTTTCCCGATTCCAAGCACAGAGCTCTGTCCACAGTTCCATCTAACTTCCCACTCCAACTGGATCATTTTCTCTACCAGCCTAGAGACAATCTGTAATAGCAAGAAATTAAATAACTTTACACTCAGTTTACTAACTTCACAAAGAGTTGGATGTGACTAAAAAAACAACTCGGCAATAGTTATATCTAGACTGGTGAAAATTACCACTAGTGGAATAAGTGAATTAATTAGTTAAAAAGCATTCACTATGTGCCAAGCTCAGTGATAAGTGCTAGGGATAAACATACAGAAGTAAAAACAGGCTCTGTGCTCAGGGAGTTTACATTTTAATAGAGGGGACAACACATACAGCAGGAGAGGGACATTTTGTTTTGGAAAGTCATAGAGATGGTGAATAAAGCAATAAGGGAATCAACCGATATCCCTTTTCTAATAACAGTGTGAGTAGTGACTTCATTATGGTTTCAGAACTAGAAAATAGGTGTGAGAGAGGGGAGATAAGGTTATTTTGTTTTTCAGTTGCGTACAACTCTTTGTGACCTCATTTGGGATTTCTTGATAGATACCGGAGCAGTTTGCCATTTCCTTCTCCAACTCATTTTACAGATGAGAAAACTGAGGCAAACAGGGTTAAGTGACTTGCCCAGGGTCACACAGCTAGTAAGTGTCTAGGACCAGATTTGAACTCAGAAAGAGGAGTCTTCCAGACTGCAGGCCTAATGCTGTATCCACTGCCACTAGAGGGCAAAGTAGCTGAGAGTAAAGTAAAACAAGGCTAGAGCTGGCTAGGATTCAGAGGACTTTGTAAAGCACTCGTCAGTCAGAAACTGAGCTCATTCACTACATCAAAAAAATCAGAAAACTGGAATTCTCTCTCTCGTGCATGGATGTGTTTAGACTTCCCTCGTTTTTCTCTCCTGAGGTATTGGGGACATGATTGTTGTTCTACAGATAAAAATGGAAGATTTCTGAAGAACAGAAGCTGAATCAAATGTAATTAGAAATTAGGGCTTTCTGACTGTGGCATAGAGAATATGGTTCATTGAGTTGATACAAGGCAGTCAGTAAGGCTCAAGTATGAGCCCCAAATTTCATCTACCTTCAAAATGTAGGAAAATAGTAACCTCAGCAAACATGAGATAACACCAAGGGCTTTCAAAGAGTATAGTTATCCAGGAAAAAAAAAAGTTATAGATTAGGAGCAGCGCATTCTACAGTAGAACTTTGACGGTATTGCTGTGGTTATGTCTCTTCTCAGTCTCTGCCTTTTTAAAACTGAAGCACGATCATGACCCTGTAGGAATTGAAGAGAATAAGGTAATAACTTGTGCTGCAGTGGAACAACCAGAAATAAGAGGGATGCTGAATAGTAACTACTACAGATTTGAAAGTATTATGGAAGCTATGTGTATTGGTTTTTTATCTGTCTTGTCAATTTTTTTTCTCATGTTTTAGGTGACACTTCCACTTCAACTGACAATTCTTTATTTTTAATTTTTTCCTGTACCTAGATTTTCTAATTAAGGGTAAAGCCAGTTGGCCATTTATATCCGTTCTTCACTGTATAGTTGGGCTTTGATGGGGTCACCACTACTTGGGACCTGATCTTCAGGCTTAAAATTAAGTCCAGGAACTAGATTTTTATCAGTTTCATCTAGATTCTTAAGTTGTATTCATATTAACCAAAATCACAAAGAAAGAAACCATAATGATAATTTATTATTTTATAATGGAGGATGTGATATGCCTAGCTGGAAAATCGATTTCAAGTCATCTGCTCAGGTAGGTAGGCTCACTTGAAAACTAAATTATGGAGGATAAATTTGTATTAAATGGATGCTGCACAAAAGATATTTGTATATAGCTTGGAATATTGCTGTGCTACAAGTTAGAAGTGTTTCTAGCTAAAGAATGGGTATTTGCCATTTGGAACCAGATAACCCTCTCTCTCCTCTACTGCTCATTGATAGAGCAGAAGAAGTACTTGTTAAGGGCCTGCCATGTGCCAAGCATCGTGCTAAGTGCTAGGCATGCAAAGAAAGGTGAAAGACACAATCCAACAGAGGAGACAACATGCAAACAAATATATACAAGCAAACTATGTGCAGGATAAATAGGAAATGATCAGCGAGAATGCTCTAGAATTAAGGATTGGGAAAGGCTTTCCTGTGAGATTTTAGCTGAGACTTGAAGAAACTCAGGGAAACCAGGAGGTAGCGATAAGGGAGAGCATTCCAGACTTGGGAGAGAGCTAGCCCAGGAAATGGAGTGACTTATTTGGGGACCAACAAGGAAGCCAGGGATACTGGATCAAAAAGAAAGGGGAAGAGGAGTATAAGGTATGAGAAGACAGGAAGGAAGGTTATGAAGGGCTTTGAATGCCCAACAGTGGATTTTTTAAAAGTGTGTAACCATTTTAATACATTCAGAAAGAGTTAACAGAACAAAATAACAAGGATAGTCTGTCAGGAGAAACTTTTCTGTGGATGGAAACCCCTGTGGCCCCCCTTGGAGGAGTGGTGCAGGTGGCTTCTGGCCAGGGGCCCAACAAGGGAAGGGTCTGGTCATTCAAACAGTGGATTTTGTATATGATTTTGGAGATGATAGGGAGTCACTGAAGTTTATTGAGTAGGGGAGTGACCTAATCAGACCTGTACTTTAAAGAAAATTTGGTTGTTGAATGGAGGATGTATTACAGTAGGGAGAGACCTAATAATGCAAGAAGCCTTCCTCCCACACCTCCAGTAGATTATTGCCGTGGTTCAGGTATGAGGCTGCACCAGGGTAATGGCAGTATCAGAGGAGGAGAGATGTTGCAAAAGTAAAATCAACAGGTCTTGGCAACAGATTGGATGTGGGGGTGAAAGGTAGTGCGGAGTCAGGGATGACCCCTAGATTCTTCATGCCTGAGTGACTCAGAGGATGATGTTGCAGTGGTCATAGAGAAGTGTGGAAGGGGAGAAAGATAATGAGTTCAGTTTTAGACATATTGAGTTTCAGATGTCTGCTAGACGTCCAGTTTGTGATGCCCAAAAAAGCATTTGAAGATACAGTTTTGGAGGTCAGAGAGGTTCTAGCTCTTTTTAAATATTCCTTACTAGGCACACCAGATGCTTCTGCCATTAAAAATCTTATGACAAAACTTATCTTTCATTAGTTACATTTTAGGGTGGTTGCTTCCTGGCAACATAATCTTCATCAGTAAGTTATCTCCAAATCACAATGTAAAATGAGTTATTTCTGGGAAGCTTCCTGTAAATGACTAATCTCCATTTTGTGTTAACTGCACTGGATGGGGGAAGGAATCAGAACAAGGAGTCTAACAGAATAGATAAAGTCTGGCAGATGCCAGGGGTCAGGCAAACTGAAATAAAGTGCCAGAGTAGCGGACAGAGCTAAAAGAATAAGGCAGATTCTGCATTTCAGGCAAAAGGTTAAGTCCAAGAAAGTCAGCTGAAGAAGGAAAGAATTGGGCAAAGTCCATAGTGTAGGAGAGGAGAGAGAATAAGTAAGAGACCTGCTCAGGAACAAATGATGCTTCCAGTTACCTCTATTCCTAGTGCTGAAGCTATTTGCTTTCTGCCATTTTTTTTCTGCTTGCTGAAGATAGGAATGCCAAGCCAACATGTGTTAGTCATAGATAGATGAAACATTTAAGCCCTTACTGGGGGCAGCTAGGTGGCAGAGTAGATAGAGTGCCAGGCCAAGAGTTAGGAAGATTCATCTTCCTGAGTTCAAATCTAGTCTCAGACACTGTCTAGTTGTGTGACCCTGGACAAATCACTTAACCCTGTTTGCCTCAGTTTCCTCAGCTGTAAAAGGAGCTGGAGAAGGAATGGCAAGCCACTCCAGTATCTCTGCCAAGAAAATCCTAAATGGGGTCATGAAACATCACAGGTGATGTGGGACACACGTGGTTATGGGGACATGACTGACAACTGAACAAAAATATTCTGCTCACTGTACTACTAAGTACAGAAAGAAGATGCAAATACAAGCAAAAAAGACAACTTCTGCCCTTAAGGAACTTACGTGCTAATGGAGGAAGACAAAACATAAGAATATTGAAAGAGTGGGGAAGAGGGACAGAGGGCACCAGGGGCGTGTCAAGGAGACTGTAGGAAGTGTCATAGAAGCCCAGTTCCTGGCAAAATAAAACAAGAGACTCACCCTCTCAGAGTGCAAGCTTCCAGTGGGGTGGAGATGGTCAGACAGTAGGGCCATAACAAAGGCTATGAAATGCCATGAAGGCCTGGTTCCTAACAAGTTAAGGTAAAAGGCTCACCTATGAGAGCCAGGGGGGAGCCATAGTTAAAAAAAAAGTTGGAGTTCTTGCAAGGGAAACATACCTCTGAGTTTTGCAGAAATAGAGGATTGGATTTTATTGACTTGGTTCCAACAGTTCCTTGAGGACAATTGTTCATCATCTTATATTGTGTTGGTTTTATTTCCCTAATTACAGTATATGTTCTTAAAGAGCAAGGACTAAATTGTATGTTAGGATCTGGGTCTGCCCTCTCCTTCCATAGCAGAGGCCTCTCATGTTTGTTTTCTCTCTCTCTCTCTCTCTCTCTTTCTCTCTCTCTCTCTCTCTCTCTCTCTCTCTCTCTCTCTCTTTCTCTCCCTCTCTCCCCCCTCCCCCCTCCCCAGAAAGGTGAAGAACTCATTCAATATGTCATTAAAAATAAGTATCTATTTCCCCTCATGCCAGTGATTTTTAGACGTTTATAAAGCAATCAGTGACTTATAATACAAATAATAAGGGTAAAAATGAGAAGGGTTTTATAGTCTTTTAAAGTTTATGACGCTCTGCAAGATAGGTAGTACAAGTACTAGTATCTCCATTTTACCGATAAGGGAACTAAGGTTCCGAGAATTGGTGACTTAGCCGGAGCCACAAAGTAAGTGCTGTTACGTGGAGTCAAACCAAGAACTTTAAGAGCTATGCTTTTTAATACTAAATCACACTGAAACTGGATCTATGAGGAGCCTGCATTCCATTTGGAAGACGTAAGAGAGACAAATAGAAAAACTATATTTGGGATTAGACGTGGACCTAATATGAAGTGATGGCTTTTAGGTTGTGCCATATTTTGGTTGCCTTTTTAAGACTGTCAGTAATGCATTTAGAGATTCACTCAGTGACTTTATGGTTCCCTAACCAGAAGATATTTGAATATAGTTCTTCTTCCTGACTAGAACACACCCAACATGTTTTGGGATAACAGATACATACTCCTGAGACAATGAATATTTCACACCTTTCCTTGCCTCCACACACTTCTCTGTGTCCTCATATGGATGAGTCATTCCTAAAGAGCTCCCCTGGGTTTAAATCTTGGCTCTGGTACTTATTAACTGTGACCCTGTCCTAGCATCCCTTCTTACAGTTTTATAAACTCTGATATGCTTTTAAAATATAGCAACAGTTTATACTAACAGTAAGGGAAATGCCATTTCTTCCCTGTTCAATTCCCAGATTGTCATGGTGTTCCCTGCTGGGCTCTTTTAGGAACTGGATTATCTGCTCTCTGTACTTCATTTCCAAGCTAGCAGTCTGACAGAGAGGATGGACTCTATAGTCAAGTGTTTCTTTAGGTGCTCTCCTAAATGTCTTGAAGAGCATTGACTCCCCCTCCTGAGCCTTATGAGTCTGCCTAAACCAATTGCTGTCATGCTTCAGCCCAGCAGAGGCCCTTCTACACCAAGAACCCTACTTTGCAAAACCCTTCACCAACTCCTACAATTTTTATTTGAGTCAATGCATGATCCAGAGCATCCTGACTTAGTGACTTAAGAAGGCCAGTCCAGCTCACAAAGACCAGGCAGATCAGTCATGGTGAGAGTGCCAGGTACAAGGGCCTCTTGTTCTCCCTAGGCTACAAGACCCAAGTATATCTCAGACACCCCTGGAACAATCATACTTTTGCAAAACTCAGTCACCAACGACGCAGTCTCTTTTTCTATTTAGATTTCTTCTTTTGTCTTCAGCCTGGCTTTCCCAGACTTGTTCGAGGTTCACAGGAACACTGGCTTCTCAAAGTCTCTCTACATTTCATTCCTTCCTCAACCACTGAATAGCTATGTGAACTTGGAGAAGTCATTTAACCTTTGAATCTTATTTGTAAAATCTGGATAATAGCACCAACTTCTTTGGGTGATAGTCAAGATTGAATGAGACTATATGAAGACTGAAGCACTAAGATATTAATGATATTTTAATATAATACTAATACCATGTCTTCCTCAGAAAATTCCTTCCTAAACTGAATTGTTCTTCCGCAGGCAGCTAGGTGCTATGCTGGATAGATCACTGGTTCTGGAGTCAGGAAGAACAAGTCCAGCCTCAGACACTGACTAAGCTATGTGACCCTAGGGAAATCACTTACCCTCAGTCTGCCTCAGCTTCCTCAGCTGTGAAATGGAGATAGAATAGCACTTGCCATCTGGGATTGTCAGGAGGATCAAACATATATTTGTAATGTGCTTAGCACAGAGCCTGGCAAATAGCAGGTGACCGAAAAATGCTTGTTTCCTTCCTCCCTCCAGTGATAACCCAAGGATAGAACTATTGTGTCCATTTTTCTTGGGATCCAGGTAAATCTAAAGGTATCCAATATACTGAGTGTTATCTAGTAGACTGAGTGGGGTATGGACAGAAGACTGAGAGTCTGTAAAACAGGTTCATTCTCCACAATAATGCTACAGCCTTTAGCTATAATAATCCCAAGAAACCTGTAGTTGAGAACATCTCCCGCTCCAGTAGAATGGAAGGTGGACCTGATCTATTGATTCAAATACCTCTTCCCCTACATTGATCAAGAACAGGGTTCACTCTTGGCTACAATCAAATACTTGTGGACCCAAGGCAGACCACGCTGAGTAAACATTATAATACAAGGCAAAAAAACCCAAATGATCTCTGGCCTAGGATAAGAACCACTGTCGCTTGTAATAACTGACTGATTGATCACCAAGGTTCTAGACAATCTTAGCCAACTTCTCTGGATTAACGTGGCCTACCTGATTTTCTGTACTCACTTGTTATTTATAGCCCTGTAATTGACCCCTTGTCTGCCTGCTCTGCCCCATCATACCAGATTCCTTCTGCATAGTAAAGCTGCCAGGCCTGGCCTGCCCCCTTTATCATTTTTGCTTTAAAATATCAGGAACCTAGAACTCAACAATGAAGAATAAATTGGATTTGGTTAGGTGAAGAGGAAAGGAATGACAATAGCTGACATTTGCTAAATTCATCATAGTTTCCAAAGTGTATGTGTGTTGACTCCCACAGAAATGAGAGTCAACATTAACATATTCATGACTGAGGAGACATTCCTGACTAGAGTGGAAGATGTTGACTGGTAAGTAGTAGGAAATAATTAGAAAAATATGGATTGGTATTAAGTTATGAAGAGCCATAAATGCCCCAGTCAGAGAAGATGGTAGGGAACAGGAGTCAATATAAATTGGGCTAGCAATATAATACAGCATCTTCTACAGGAGTATGAAGTGACCCTGGATTTGTTTTAACTGAGCACAAAATACCATTAAGCATGTGAATACAAGTTCCACAAAATGTTTGTCTTCTGAAGACCCAAATAGCTAACTATGAAAATGCTCATCCCTAGAAAGTGGGCCACTAAGTGATTTTTTGATCACAGAACTCATAAAGATATAAATTGTAAAAGGATTTGTTTGTTCTGTATTGGTGGAGAGAGGACCTCTACTAATGGAACCTCACATTGCAAGAGTGGATGGGGAGGGTCAAAGAAGAAAGTGGAATCTAGTAGTCTATTTTGGGCAACCAAGGCATGAATTTAGAGGAGTCTAAGCAATGATAGCTATAATGGGAATGGACTGAAAAGTATACAATAGAAAAGCATGCCATAGAATTTCAAAGGAAAAATACTAAAATATGGTGATGGACTTTACAGCAAAGAGAAAGATCTCAACCTAAGGAACTGGGTAAATTGTGGAGCCTATTAACCTGTTTTTATACATGTTTTCCAACCTCCTACTGGACATTTCCAAAGAATCATGAGTTGTAGAGTTGAAAGTTATGTTAGAAATCATCCAGTTCAACTTCCCACCATGTACAAGAATCCCTATAATACCAGTCCTGGCACAGAGTTCTCCAACCTTTATTTGAACACTTCTGGTGACAGGGAACTTTTTATTTTATGAGGTAGCACATTCCACTTATGAACAGCTCTAATTGGTAGAAAATTGTTCCTTACATTGAGCTAGTCTACTTTCTTGAGCCATATATCATTTGGTCTATTCAGCTGTCCAAATTATGCAGATTAAATCTAATCTTTTTTCCACATGGCAGCTCTTAAGGTCAGCTACCCTGTCCCTCCCTAAATCTTTCCTTTTCTATGCTAACTGTCTGATATGGTTTCCAAACCCTTCATCATTGTGGCCATCTTTTCTGTATTCCAGTTTGTTTTAGAGGAGTAGATAGGACTGAGGTTTTGATAAAAAAGACAGAAGCTAGAATATAAGTCTTATACTCTTCATGATAGTTGAAGCTCTGAGAATGAATAAGCTCACCAAAAGTGCGCTTAATTTCTTCTACACTAGTGAGACTTTATGAAAGGAGGTCTGAGGTCTGAGGGCTAACCCTCAGGGGAAACCCGAAGTTAGGAAATTAGAGGAGGAAATGGAGCCAGGGAAGGGGCTGCCCTAGAGGCAGGAAGACAACCAAAGTAATATCATAGAAACCAAGAGATTTTCAAGAAAGCAGTCAGTGTCCAATAAGAAAATTACAAAGGAAAAGCCCATTGGATTTGATTAATAAAGAGGTGGCAAGTGAATGAGAATGCAGTTTCAATAGAGAAGGTGGGAACATAAGCCAGATTACAGGGAGATTCTAAAGAGTGGGTAGGGAGGAAATATGTGGTAGATATAAACCACTGGCTAGAGCTACTTCTTTGCCAATTTTCCCTTCTCCTCTTGGACATTAGTCTCATGACCCTGTCTCTTCAGAAAAAAATTGTTCAAGGATTTATCCACCATTTAGCAGGGTTAGCTCTGACTTAGTGTAGATGACTACACTGCAGTTGCTTTACATTGTGTGGCATAACAGACTCTGGCTTTGATCTCTGGGTAGGAACAGAGAAGTTAAGTGACTTGAATATATGTAATGACCCTAGCAGCCCCTTCCATTCTACAAAATAAAGAAGGCCCAGGGAAGCTCAAAACCTCTGAGGCACTCTGTCCAAATAACAAACAATAATGACCAAAAGCCCCATTCTCTCAGGAGTATACCTGTACTGGCAATGAACTACTTCCTGTCAAGCCATTTGGGGTGTTCCAACAAAACAGAAAAGTAGGCAGTTGGGAAATAAGGAAAACCCCTTGAAATTTCTAATCACCAGTATACAATTCTTATAAGAAAGAAACTTCAACTGGTAGAAATGAGAAATGAAAATCATTACAGAACAGAAAAAAGAAATAAATGGAACAAACAAATCAGAAACAAAGGAAAGGAACTTTGTCTTAGATGCCTCCCCAACAGGATCTGAGTAAGGAGATTGACCCTTTGTCCAGCTTGACACCCTTTATAGGGTCTCTCTCACTTAGTCTATATCTATAAATGAATTACCTTAATTAAGACTTAAAATCAGTGGTCTTAGTATTGACCCATTGGCTAAACCTTATTTTTACTTCAGTATCTTGATCTAGGCAAGTTATTTACTCCCTCTAGGCCTCTACCCATATCTATAAAGAGGAGAGGGAGGAGGGAGTGGAACTAAATTATTTCTAAGATTCCTTTTAATTTTAACATTTAATAATTGTGTGATCCTCAGCTCTGCCCTTCCCTTTCTTTATAGGAAGCCCATTTTTCAGATATAAAAGTGTCCCCAAGGTATTATTGACTGGGTTCTTCTTTTGTTCCTTTGAAATCCTCTGCCCTGACTTCCTTGCCAGTAAATTTAATAAAGCTTGGGTTCTCTTTCAGGCAGCATTCATGCCAGCCTCCTGTCTCCTGCTTTTTTTCCCTATACTGGTCTAAGTGTTCTAAGACATCATCAGCTGTTTCCACCATGCCTTTCTCTGGCTTATCTCTGTGATCCTAAGCCAAAGACCATTCTGGCAAGAGGGAAGGATTCCTTGGCACTCTCTGCTTGGCTTTGCTCCAGCAGCCAGCCCCCTTTCTCAGCTCTGCTTTGGCTGAAAACTAAATGTGACCCTTTACTGAGAAAGCTTCTGTAGTTATCTCAATTCATGACATTGATTCCAACCCTAGAGTAATAGATTTATGCCAATAATGGCTTACATTTATATTGCTCTTCAAGGTTTGTAAAGTGCTTATTTCATTCAGTCCTCACAATTGTCCTCTGTGGAGTAATTGCTGTTATTAATCCCAGATTACAGATGAGGAAACTGAGTCTCAGAGAGGTTAAGTGACTTGAATAGGTGTAATGACCCCAGTAGTCCCTTTCATCCTACAAAATAAAGAAGGCCCAGGGAAGCTCAAAACCCCTGAGGCACTTTGCCCAAATAAGACAGACAGTAATGACCCAAAGCTCCATTCTTTCAGGAGACTTTGAGTATCAAGTAACCACCAAATGCTCTAGAGTCTTCCCTGGCTTCTTTACATCCCACTAGCATGAATCACCACCAGTCCTTAGTGGTGAGGGCTCCTTACTACCTTCCCCCAATGCCTAGTCTTGCTTGACCCAGAGATGAACCCTATAAAAACTCTCTAGGCTTTACTGATTAGAGAATTTCCATTTCTTCCAGTGCTCCAGCCAGGTGATCAGCATCACCTGTGTCCTGGCAGACATCCTCCCAAACTGCCCTTATATTATATTTCCTCAATAAAACCAACGTCCTTCACTATCTTGTTGTGTGCTCCATGTTTCCTTATGCTAAACTCTAGGTATTATAAGTATTCCTAAACCTGAATTTGAGGGGGATTAGGGAAATTTCAACTCCAGAGCATTCTTAAAGGTTCTGAGTTCCTCTGATGATCATCTAGGTAGTTAAAAAATGTTTAAGTAGTATCGCTTCAAGAGGGAGAGAGAACGAACAATTGGTGGAATCACCTTGTCAAGGTGGTGATAACTGAGCTGTTCTGAAGGAAGCTAGAGATGCTAAGAGGTACATGTGAGGAGGGTGTACAAACTTGAGAGAAGTGCCTTTGCATGAGTTCAGAATATTAAAATAACAAGAGAGGTACATAGGAGCCATGTTAAATTAAAAAAACATTAAGTACTTGTTATCTACTAGACACTGTTCGAGGCACAGATACGAATCCAAAAAACAATACAATCCCTGCTGTTAAGGAACTTACATTCTAACAGGAAAAGATAATAATTAGAAAGGACTAGAGGTCAAAGGAAGAGCATTTTGAACTGAAAGTCAGTGGTTGGTGAATGCAGTCATCAGCATTTGATTGATTCTTCCTTTCCAGGAATGATAGAGTTAATTTGATTGCTGTTTCCAGAACAAGAAGTGAAGGGGTCAGGAAAGAGAATTTAACTGTACCTGTGTATTAGCAGCCACACTGGCACACAGGGTGGGCTGCTAGCACAGGTTCTTTAATCTGCTTTTCTGAAGTAAAGACAGCTCTAAAGGAGTTAATGATCTTCCTTTAATTAACAGATAGATAAGTAGAAAGAAGTGAATATCCAAGAAAGAATCCTGTCTAAACAGAGTAATAGATACCTATCACAAAGAAATATTTTTCCCATGAGTGAGGCCCAAAGTAAAATACCAACCTTCCGGTCTATATAATTTTCAACTAACAGGCTTAGAGCCAGAAGGCATCACAACCCATGTGACTCAGGGCCAAAAGGTGTGAAAGCCTTCCAGCAAGCCTTCCCTTAGGCAAGTTCCTTCCCCAAAGCAATATAAATCTCCCTGAATATATATAGTTTTCACCTGATGGGCTCAGTGTGACTCAGGATGTGTCACAGCTGTGAACTAGGCCAGAGCTCAAAGCAGCAAGATATCCATGATTGAAATACCTTAGACCTGGGCCTATGTTCCAAGGGAAAAAGGAACACATGTGGTCACATAGGCCTGTTAATGAACAAGGAAGAGCTTATATGCTACTAACCCTACAGCCTTCATAGTAGTCTATACCGGAGGGCTCTGGAAGTACCTAGATATGATAAAGTTTCATTATCAAAAGCTCACGTTGGGTCTCTAACCTCCCTGTCAGGTCAGAGTTTGGTGACTGGGTCCTGAGCTTCAGCCCTGTGAACTACCTGAATTACAAAATTTGCAGAAGTGGCTGGAAATGCAATTTTAACATAATGGCCTATTTCCTGGATTACAAGGATGAGAGTTAATGGAAATATCAGGAGTTATGGAGGAGTGAAGGGGAGTGCTGGATCCTTCCCTACTCCACACTGAACCAAAATGGGCAACCAAGATTTGAACTGAGATCCAGAATCCAAATCAAAAGGTTTTCTCTCACAAACCACCTATCTCTTGGCTCAGAACAAGCTTCCTATAACCTGACTTAGAAATAAGAATTTCTTTCTGGGCCAGGAGATAGGTGGTTTGTAGGAGAAAGCCTCATTCAGATCTCAATTCAAGTCTCAGTTGTCCATTTACCACCTCTGTAACCTTAAACAATTTCCTTCTCCTTTCTGGGCCTCAATTTCCCTTCCCACAAAATTTTGGGGATGGAGCTAGATGGTCCTCAAAGGCTCTGCTAGCTTAAAATGGAAGGAAAAGACCTGGTTTGGGCTAGAGAGAGAGGATCTCAGTTTTAAGTCTTATCTCATTGTGATCTTGGACATCCTATCTTGCTATGGTTTAGAAGAATGAAAATTCAAAAATAATAGGGTCTACCCACAAAAGGATAGCTGGAATAACCAACTCTGCTGCCCTTCCCCCTCCCCCCCCAGGAAAGAACTTGATTTTCATAGAATGTTGAGTAATTTACCTCTCCTTGTGCAGTACAAGATTTACTGGATTTTTTGAGCCAGCACCCACACCCCTGTTGGAATCCAGACTACATCATTTACAACATGTGTGACCTTGGACAAAGTCAGTTCCTGCTCTCTCAACTCCAATATCCTCATCTGTAAAATGAAAGGGTTGGACTTGATGGTGTCTAAATGGTGTCCCATTTCTAAAATGGCAATATTACATGAAATGATGCTCAGGGAAAAAAAATAAACCAACCTATAAAGTCATTAAGTTAACCTTATAGAGTCCTTCAGAGAAATCTTCCCAACCTGCCAAAAAAAAAAAAAAAGAAAAGAAAGAAAAGAAAAAGGAAAAGCCCACAAAAACTAAACTTCAAAGGGCTGGCTCAGCTGTAAGGCAATTCCATCATGAAAACTTCACCTACATTGACATAACTTATAAACCCCTAACAGCTGTACATAGTCCAAGAACATGGGGGAATTTCAGGCCAATTCAGTCCAGCTCCCCACGCCAGCTGTGTCCCACAGCCCATGAGAAACAGTTTGGAAATGTTACAGAAGTCCAGCACTGGGAGCTTAACTATTTTTTAAAGAGTGTGCCTATTTTTAAAGAAGTTGGAAAAGTTGCTAAGATCTGTGGAATGGTAGATGAGCTTGGAAAAATGGAAGGTCCCTGGACAGCCTAACTTGACCCCCACATTATTGTCATTAGGGGAAACTGCTTTGGGTATTATTGCCTGTGAGTTCATGTTTCAGTCCTTGTGTGATCTGAGAGCTGATTCTCATTTGCCTGGGGGTGTCTGCAAGTGTAGTTTGGGCTTAGGAGGAGAGAAATGGAGACATTAGGGCTAAGTGGGAAAAGACCCTGGCTGATCATGGATTTGGGACATCACTGTTAGTCTTCTTGGCTCTGCTTTTAACTGTGTTTCCAGTCAAGTCCTTCCCTGGATCTCAGTTTCTCTGTGTAGTTAGAGGGTTTTCACTAGATAATCCCTAAAGGTAAGCATTTATTAAGCTCCTATTGTGTGCTAGGTCCTATGCTGAGAGCTGAGGATACAAAGAAAGGCAAAGAATATTTCTGCTCTTGTGGAGCTCACAGTCTTTGGGGAGACAACTGGCAACCAACTACATACAGACAAACCCTTTGTCGTTCAGTCATTTCAGACGTGTCTAACTCTCCATGACCCCTTTTGGGATTTTCTTGGCAAAGAAACCGGAGTGGTTTAACCTTTCCTTCTCCAGATAATTTTACAGATAAAGAAACTGAGGCTAAAAATACAGGGAGTGGGGAGATGGGAGTACCTTCAAGGAACAGCAAGGAGGCCATTGTGGGAGTAAGGTATAAAAAGATTGAAGGGGGGGAGGTTGAGTTTGTGAAAGGCATGTCATCCTACCTCTGATGCAGTGTGATGCTTACTAATCTGAAGAATGAATTGAAGCAGACCTCAAGGGTCTCTTCCAGTTAGTTCATTTCCCCAGGAATGTGTATGGCTCTCTTGGATGTATCTTTATGTTTGGGATAGTGATGGGGATATATGTATATTTCCAGTTACTTGTAGAAGTCAGTCAACAGGGCAACCCTCTTTCTAAGTTAGCACCTCTCATAGACCCCTTGTTTTCTCAAAGCATTTTCTGGAGTATCCAAGGAAATTAGGGAGCCCTTACATGAGAATATGCCTTCATCTCTTCCTTCCCAGAGCTTCAACCTCACTCCCACCCAGTCTCAGCTGCTATATGATCTTTTGGGGGTTAGTACATAGGGGAGAGGACCCTTCTTCCCCCAACTTGATCCATTTCAATAAAAATAGTAAGACCTTTAAAAAACAAAACTCAGGTCCTAGGGTGAGAACTAAAGGAGAAGCATAAGGGCACAGTAGCAGCATATCACTTTGGCAGCTGTGTGGAAAATGAGAAGCTGAGAGAGGTGAGAAACTTGAAGCAAGGAAGCAAATTAGGAGTTGATTCTAATTAGTTGGATAAGTAGACTCGTCTAAGTCTAGGAAAAATGCGATAAGGATGAGAAATAAGATAGATACTTTGTGAGTAGAGAGAAGGGCTTGAATGCAAGGTATGTTGTAAAAGTAGAATAGAGAAGTCTTGGAAATTGACTGAGTCTATGATGGAGGTGGGAGTGAAGCAAGGAAGACATCAAAGGTTACAAAAGGAGGTGACTGAGACAAGAGGAAATAGAGGTTGTAATGCAAGGTGGCAGATTTGACCTTATAATTATCACTGTGACTTGCTGGAAGAAATGTCACTGAAACTTATGTCTGGACCATGGCTCTACATTGGTATGCTTTATTCAAAAGAAACAAGGTAGACAATGGAGTGGAGAGAATTTTATACTAAAAAGTTATATTCATGTGAGACTGTCCAGGAAACCAGAGAGAAGAAAAATACGTGGTGGCAGGTGTGGATAGGAAAAAGACAATGGTAGCTTGGCATACCCTTTAGAGGGCAAAGCTTCAAGGACATTGCTCAATATAGTAAAAGTAATTTGGTGAAAGGCAATGGTGGTAGAAACAGAAGTGATTTTTGTCATTGTAATGCAATACAAGCCATGTGGACAGAGTGAGAAAAAAAAAGATGAGCAGTTTGGGAAACAGAACACAACCCTGGCACTGAGGCATGATAGAATAGTGATGGGGGATTTCAATTATCTAAATATTTATCTGCTGAAGTTCCCCTCCCTCTCTCTCCCCCCTCCAAAAGCAGAGCACCTAATAACTTCTTGATTCACTTTTGTGATAAGGAGAAATCCCATTCTGGATCTGATTTTCACTGAAAGAGAGGAACTGTTTGCTGGATTGAAATTATGGAGATTCCAGGAAGCAGAGACCACTCTCTCATGGGATTTGTGATAAAGGGAAAGAAGAAATATGGGCATAATACTCTGTCATGTACCCTATATTTTTGGGAAAGCAGATTTCCAGGCTTTCAGAGAAAATTTAGGTAGAAGACAATGAACTGCAAAGCTACTGGAGAGGTCACCCTAGGACAGTCAAGAGATGCTCAGGAATGAAATTCAGAAAATACAAAAGAAAATAATTACAGTGTGGAGGAAAAAAGAACTTGTTCAAAGAGACAGATGGTGGTGGACAGGGAAGTCACCAGTCAATTTATAATTTAAGAAATGTACAGAAGATGGAAGCCAGGTCAAGAAATAGAGAATATAAGATCATACTGAATCCTATAAAATTATCAAGAGTGCTGAAGATGAGAATTGAACTGAGGCTGGTGAGAGAGGGTAAAGACAGAAGGAAGCATTGGATTTGTTTGTTTGTTTGACTGTAACTGAGTGGGGAGGACAAAAGAAAAGGACAGGACCTTTGGGATTGATGGGACCATGATAACTGCCAACAGAAAGAAAGCAGAACTGCCCAATTCTTGTTCTACTTCTGTTTTCTCTCCTACAGAACATGATCTTTGCACTGGAAATAAAAGTACAAAAAAAAAACTAGCAGGGTGTCAATACCCAAGATAAGTAATGCAAAAACATCTTGTACAGTAAGAAAACATCTTGTACATGATCGAATCAAATAACTTGACCCAAATCAATCATAGCCTCATATCCAGAAAGAATTGATTGATGTGATTGCTTAGCCACCATCAGTGATATCTGATGACATGGAAGACAGGAGAGATAATACAAAAATCAAAGAAAGGCAAATAATACTGATTTTTAAAAGGGGTGGTACAGAATTTGCAAACCATAGTGGCAATTGCAAAAAGTCAGCATGACTTCTTCATCAAGAGTAAGTCATCATTAGGGTGGCTAGGTGGTGCAGTGAATAGAGCACTGGCCCTGAAGTCAGAAAGACCTGAGTTCAAATCCAACCTTAACACTTAGTAGCCATGTGACCTTGGGCAAATCACTTAACCCCAATTGCCCTGCCTTTCCCCCCCTCTAAAAAAAAAAAAAGAAAAAGAAGAAGAGTTTGTTGTCATGGATCTTTGTTCCATCAGTCAAGTATTATTTTTTAAGTCGCTAGACTATGCCAGGGATTGTGTTAAGAACTGGGGCTACAAAGAAAGGAACAACGCTGTACTAAGGAAAAGGGATACAATGAAAGGCAAAAATAAAGTCTTCTGCCTTCAAGGAGCTAATGTTCTAAGAGGGGAAAAGTATAACAAAGTATGAGCAACTACATTCATATAAGAAGTATAGAATGTAAATCTCAGAGGGGGGGTAATATAGAGATCACCTCAGAAGGCACTAACTGTGGGAAATGCCAGAAAAGGCCACTCACGGGAGGTAAGATTTGTACTGGGTCTTGAAGGAAGCCAAGAGACAGAAGTGAGGAGGAAGAGCAATCGGGGCATGAAGGACGCTAGCACAAAGGCAGCCAGGAGACAGCCTACTAATAGATAAGGAGACATTGAAAATTAGTGAGAGAGTGGAGCAGTCTGCCTGAGAAGACAGAATGGGATGGGATCAAGGGTGCACAGCATAGGGTTTGCTTTGGCAAAGAGAAAGGCCACCTCTTCATGTGAAACAGAGATAAAGGACAAGATAATGGGAAAAGACATTTGAGTAATGTGAGATGTGAAGGAGGGGAAAAGAGAGAGCTCTTCACAAATAGCCTTAAGTTTTCGCTGAAATATGAGGCAAGATCCTCAGCTGACAGAGTAGGGAAAGGGGATGCTTGGGATACTTGAGCAGGGAAAGGTTCAGGATAGCTGCTTTGATGAGTAGGATAATGAATCACTTATAAAATGATTGCCTTGTGCTATGAAGGCTCAGTTGAAATTTTGCAACATAGATTTGTATCTGACCCAGTTGTGTACTAAAAGTCTAATAATAGGTACAGAGTCAACTGGTGTTTGAAGCATTTGGCAAAGAAATTGGAAACCAGGCAAGAGCTTTGTTAGTAGAATATTGGAGAAATGGTGGTAGTGGAGGGGGGTGGTGAACAGTTAGACAACAGTTCTGAAAAAGCATGAAGGTTTTAGTTAACAGTAATTTCATTTTCATTCAATAGTGTCATGTGGTAACTAAAAAATCTCAATGCGCTTTGGGGCACTCATTAAGAGAGCCATGGTTTCCAGGAATGGGGAAATGATAATCCCTCATTAAACCCCATCTTGAGCATCTTGTTCAGTTCTAGGCACCTTGAGATATAGAAAGAATGACACTGAAAAGGTGAGAAGCTTTCAGAAGATGGCAGCCAGGATGTTGAAGGACCTAGAAGCCATATCAATTGAAGGAACTTGTCATGTTTGCCCTAAAGAAGAAATGACTCATGGGGTATATGATAGTGTTTTTCAAGTATTTAAAGAGTCATCATATAGAAAAAGAACTAGACTATCACCCCAGAAGATAGAGCCAAGAGTAATGATATATGGAAGTTGTAAAGAGGCAAATTTAAGCCCAATGTCAGGAAAAATTTTCTAACAATTAGAACAATAACAGTTGGGAATTCCTCTCATGTATGAGTTGGACTAGATGACTGCCGAGGACCACCAAAGCCTCAAAAATCTATATTTCTGTGCTTTTTGGTACTATGACTGCCAGGATGGTTGGTGGTATCCTCAAAAGACATAGGGAAGTTTGGAGGGGGAATAGGCTTGAGGGGAAATATTGCAAGTAGTTCCATATTTGCATATGTTACATTTGAAATACCTGAAGACATCTATGTGGAGACATCTAGCCTCTCAGGATTGGTAGCAACATATGGTTGTCATGGGTCACGAGGCATAAGAAAATGACGTATCTCACCACATGAAGACATAGACAAATGTACAGATATTTTGTATGCCTTTCAAAATGTACCCAAGAATTGAAATTTTTAAAGCTTGGTATAAAGGTGAAGTAAACAAGTTTCCCATTTTAAAAGTTACTTTTAAAATCAAAAGATGTAACAGTCAAGTAGGTCTGAACATGGCTTTTCAGCAGGAGTCATATTTCTCTCCATATAGATATTCACCATCTTTAGTGTAAAAGCAATAAGCAAAACCAAATTATATCTCACTTCAAATCACTTGAAAAATTTCAATATAAATCTATTCCTCTTTCTTTATATGATTCTGTTTAATGGATGGTATAATTTCTTAATTTCCTACTCATGTTTTAATAGTTTAGCGGTGGGGGACATAATTAACAACATTTCCAATGCTAAGCAAAGAGCTTTATATTTTGGCCTAAAGACAGTAAGGAGCCACTGAATTTTATTTAATAGGGGAGTGAGACCTTCATGGTTAGACCTTCACTTCTGGAAAGTCACTTTGGCAGATGTGTGCATGATTGATTGATATGGGGAGAGACTTGAGTCAGGGAGACTGATTAGAAGACTATTATAATATAGAAGGGAGTGGATATGGGAGACATTGTGGTGATAGAAATTCCTAGAGCTGGCATCTGTTTGAATATATGGGGGTAAGCAAAAGTGAGTTGAGGCTGACCCCAAGTTTATAAATCTTGGTAACTGGTAGAATGATGGCATTCTAGATAGAAATAGGAACATTCAAAAGTGGAACAGGGAAAGAAGATATTCATTCCTGAACATCACATGACTCATTCTGTGCTATCTTTTTTTTTAATTTTAATTTATTTTCTTGGTTACATCATTCCTTTCCAGAAGGTTTTGAGTTACAGATTTTCTCCCCTTTTTGCCCCTACCCCCCAGCCCAGAACATTGATCCCACTGTAAGGCCCCTCCCACAATCTGTTCCCTTTTATGCCCTCGTCCAACACCCCTCTAGCTTTCTAGCAGGGCAGGGAGGG
>CM053595.1:145979514-145998578 GCA_028646575.1 Pseudocheirus occidentalis | reverse complement strand
CAGATAATGCTCCCCTCTGTCCTGCGGGGGAACGAAAAGGGGGTAAAGGACTGGGGACTGAGGGCAGAACAGCGGTAGCCGCGGCAGAAAATGGCAGCCTGGCACGACCCTTCGCCCCCCCCTTCCCTCCTCCCCTCCCTGGCTGGCCCGGCCCGGCCCCCTCCAGGCCCTCGGCCCCCCTGCGGGGGCGGGGGACCCTGTAGGGCCTCCCAGGGGTGGGGTGACTGGAGGAAAGAGGCGGAGGAGGAAATCTCTCGGGGAGGGGGTATCTATTGGTCGCGGGAGCTGGAAGGGGGGCACTGAGGAAGGGCTGAGTTCGCTCTGGCCCTTACCTCCCCCCCTTGGCCACCTGTGGCTCAGGGTGCGGGGTAGGAGCCGGGATTTGGAAAGACGCGGAGATTGGGGTGGGGGTGATCTGTCTCTCCCCCACCCTCACTCGACTTTAGTTCTAACCCCCACCCCAGGACGGAACCCCCATCTCGGGTTCGAGGGGCGTTTGGAGCTGCTCTGGGGTTGTCGAGAGTCCTGCCCCAGGCCCAGCCTTCCCCACCCCCTCCCGGCCTACGGAGCTCTGCGCGGCGCCGCAGTGTAGCGGGTGGGGTGGGGGGGACAGGACGGGGGAGGCGGATGAGGATTCTCTCCCCCCCCCATCTGAAGTCTATCGGAGAGACTGGGGGATGGGGAAGCAGGAAAATGCGGGGGTGACCGGGGAAGGGAAACGGGGCCCTGCCGGGTGTTTGGGGGCCTCGAAGTGGGAGCTGCTGGGCCTCTCCCGGGGGTCGCTTCCCCCGCCCCCCGTTTCTCCTGCAGCAGCCTCCGCCTCCACCCCCAACCCCCAAACAACACACACGCACGCACACACAGACACACAGACACACAGACACACACGCTGGAGCTGGTGCAGACGTGTCCTTGAACGCTTCGCATCTGCACAGTGAAGGACGAGGCCTTGCGCAGGGGGGAAGAAGCGTTTGGGCCCCTCTGCCCCAGAGCCCCTGGTCTCTCGCCTCCTCCCAGGGAAAGCCGACTGGGCCCAAGCCCAGAAGGAATCTCTCACCAATTCCTAGTGCTGTTGCTCATTCCCCATCCCTTCTACGCACCTCTCAAGCACCCCCTCCCCCAATCCCGAGGCGGGGGCTGAGTTGGCACAATCCCAAAGCCTTACCCCTCCTTCTGCCCATTCCCCCAGTTCCTAACTCCGAGCTTTACTCTGCCTATGGTACTGTGGCTTGAAAACTGCTTTTTTTCTGGGCCATGGTCCCAGCTCCCAAGGCCCCCTTCTCTTTTCTTTTCTCCCACTTATTACGCCCACCTTCTTTCCTTCTCTTCTACTCTCTAATTCCCCCCCCCTTTCTACTACCTATCCTCCCTTTTCTTTTTTCCTTTACTTTTCCCCTCTTCTTTAAATCACTTTTCAGTTGATGGACCCAAGGGTACAGGTGAGAGTGATGCCCCAATAACTTAAGTCCCCTCCCCCTGGTCTCCTTAAACATATAGTACCCCAAGATACTCTTCTGCTTCCAACTGGGCATAATCTAGTGGAGGATCCAGCATTGATGGGAAAGAACTCAACAAAATTATGGTCAAGGAGACATCAACCCCTACAATAAAGACAGGCAAGTGAGATTCGTGCCTCATACTCTCTTGCCCAATGCATCCTGCTTTGACCAAAGCTGGTATCAGTGTCCTGTGGGGAAGCATCCCTGCCTTATGGCTCAGGATACAGGGGAAATGTTTCAGGACACCCTGATCTCCATCTTCCACCATTGGCCAGTCACTTGTATTCAGTGAAGAACTGGCTCTTCTGAGCTTGATGAGTTTGGACAAGCCTGGAGCTAGTATAGATTTTTTCAGCAGTGCAATTGTACCATACCTTAGGGACCAAAGGAGTGCCATTTGGACTAGATGGCTGTCTTCTCTTTTAGGGTTCATCAGGGTGCTTTCCTATCATTGTCTCAAAGGAGCTTCCTTAGCCATTCCATCCCTATCTCTCATTCTTGGGGCTTAAGTGATCTAGAAGAAATGTTACATGGTGGTCCTCCTGGCTCAACTAGGGGAAGGATGCAGGCAGCACATGCGATTCTTTCCCCCCCCCCCCCCCCCGCCCCTCCCTTTACCTCAGCTCTGCTTTATGCTACCACCAATAATCTAATGAGGCTGCTTTGGGGAAACTTTGTAATTTTTTTTAAAAGTGTGTGCTTGTGGATGTGCATATGGTCCAGAGGCCAGGTTTGCGCCCCCCCCACCCATTTCCCTTTAAGGTCCCCTCCTACCCCATTTGGGTTCTGACCCTTACCCTCAAACTACTCCTGCTCTGAGTCCCTCTTGCTCTATTTCTACAAAGCCTTTTCTTCAGCTATCTGTCTACCAGTGTAACAGGTGTTACTTAGGAAAACTTTAAGCTGTTAGTCCTTTCAGGGTCAACTAGAAGATCTTCTTGACCCAGAGAATAAAATCTCTACTCACAAATGGAATAGGTTGGTTAATGAGGAAGTTACCCTCTAGCCTTCAGGTAGAGGTGGAATAGTCACTGAGAGGATTCCTGCCTTGAATAGGAGATGGGACTAGGCGTCTTATAAGCCCTTCTCAGTTTGAAGGTTCTGATTCCTAATGTTGGAATAACAGGTACTGCTATTGTTAGGGAAAGTTTTTGTACAGGAGACTATGTGGGGTGTCCTTGGAATCAGACTCCTAAGAAGTGCCACAACTGCCTCCCCAATCTGGCTCTGCATACTTCTGTTTGTATATGTATATTTGGTCTCTCTGCATGTGAAGGTTGGTTTTTACATATATTCCAGTACCTTTCCCTATTTGTGTGTCTGTCAACACATGTATTATTTCACACCTGCTTTTCTGGTTTGTTTCTATACAAGGATATCTATGATTCCAGTGTTTGTGTCTTTAAATATGATTGGCTGAGGAATGTATGTACTGTACTAGGGAATGCTAAAAGGGACTCTGTTATCATCCTGTCTAACCTCCTCATTTTACAGATGAGGAACCTGAATTCCCAGAGAGGTGAAATCTCTCGTTCAAGAACACGAAGCAAATTAGTAGGAGAGGCAGGACTTGAACCCAGAGCCCCTGATTTTCAGTTGAAGGTGACTTTCCACCACATTGTGCTGCTTTTTATCTAAGTTGGTCTGCAAAGAATGAGCTCAGGGTTGGGAGTGAGATGACATGGGATCTAATACTGGCTCTGTTACTAAGCTATGGGTCACTGGGTAAACCATTAAATATCTTTAGGGCTTGGTTTCTCCATCTAGAAAATGGGGACCATAGAGTTCAGAGGAGGAAAGGAGCTTCGAGGATATTTAGTCCCATATCATCCAATAATCTCTGATTAACCAATCTCTAAAGGTTGTTAGGAGGAAGAAGTGAAAGCATTATGTCAACATGGTTATTATTTCATGGGTTTTCATTACAATCTTACATGACTGACAGATTCTGTTTCTCTAATACCTTGGCTTTTCCACTGCTCTGTGGTCTCCTATGACCATGTCAACTTAAGGAATCCAGCAATCCCAGCCCTGGCAATTCTTAACAGACTGCAGTGACTTGGAAAAGCTGAATCTTTCCATCAGTGCCATTTTTCTATAAACTCAAGCTTTGGCACTTCTTAGCTATGTGACTGTGGGCAAGTCATTTGATCTTTCTAAGGTTCAGTTTCCACATCTGTAGAATGGGGCTAACAACACTTGTACTATCTCCCTCAGGGCTGTTGTGAGGAAGGTTCTTTCTTATCCTTAAGCCTCTATGTCAGTATGAATTATTTTATCAATTACAATAATTTGTATTATTTCTTGGGCATCTCTTTTGCTGTAAAGCACTGTGGAGAATACAAAAAGGAGTAGAGAGAATCCCTCCTACCATGGAGCTCGCAACTCATTAGGAAGACAACATGTGTAGGCTGTTATACCAGATAACAGGTGATATGTACCAGCTGAGGAGTCTAGGTAGGTGTTGTCCATAATGTCAAAGGAGGGAGAGAATCCTTTCAGCAAAAGGATCTAGGAAGCCCTTGTGGATGTAGGATTTGAGCTGAGCCATGAACGTTTGGTCATGAGGAAAAAAAAAACTGTTGCTTTTCTGATAATGCTATGAGGTTGGCAGAGGAAAGTTTCCAACTCTGTGGGATAGGTAGTGCAAGTGGTTTATCCTCATCTTACAGATGGAGAAACCAAGACTCTAGGAGGCTAAGTGACTTGCTAAGATGGCTAATGTCTATGGCAGGATTTCAAACTGGGGCTTCTAGCTTTAGATCCTAAGTTCTTTTTCTGTGCATCACATTAACTCTAAGGACTTCAGTAAGCAGAATGGTTGTGGGAAAAGAATTTCAGGTGGGGAAAACACTATGTTTGCCCCATACCAAGTAGATCAGTATGTTGTACCTTGAGTGCATAGTGACTATAAAAATGTGTCCCATCCATAAGTCCTTGCACAAACTGCAAGATTTAAGATGGACACAATAGCTGTCTTCAAGTATTTGCTGTGCTGTTGTGTGGAAGAGAGATTGAGCTCATTGGGCTCAGCCTTAGGGAACAAAACCGGGGGCGATGGGTAGAAGTTCTAAAGAGGCAAATTTAGGTTAAACTTCCTAATAATTAGAACTGTACAAACATGAAGCTGGCTGCCTTAAGAACTGGTGGACAGGCTTTCCTTAAAAGTCTTCAGGCAAAGGCTAGATTCTTGTTCAGGTATGGGGTAAACAAGACAGCCTCTAAGATTCGTTCCAGCTAGGAGATTCAGTGATTCTGTGTATCCTTATACATATTGGGGTATGTGTGTGTGTGTGTATGTGTGTGTGTTCATCACAAAGTCCAGCAAAGGGCTTATTTGGGGCAAAATCCTTGGGAACTCATTTCCCAGAGAGAACAGTCAGTGGATAGCCCCATTCCTAATACACTGTATGGTGGTGTTTGAGCTTAGCCTGGGATTAATTTTCTCCTCTTGGTGCTCTGTCCCCCCTTATTTTCCTACACTGGAAAGATGGTTCCCTCTTCCTGGCTTTCAGGCCCTGGTTCCTCAGGCTTGAGACTTAGTCAGGCCTAGCATGTAGCTACATTTTTCCTGTTTAAGGCACACAGAAAACATGGTCGGAGGCAGTTCCTTGACTAGTCAGTCCCCTCCTGGGTTCATTTCTGATCCAGATAAATTTGGATGCTAGAAATAGCAAAATGCCACCTCCTGCTTCCCCCTTACACTTGGAGTCATTAGAACACAAGAGCTCTGGAGTTTGTTCTGAAAACAAGAGAAAGCATTAACCATTCTGTGGGGCCTTCGATCCCACTTCCCAGATGGATAAGGGGAAGAAGGAGGGGAGGTCAATGTTCTTGAAGTCCACTAAACCTGGCCCCAACTTTCTACTTGGGTTTGCAGCTTTCTGCTGGGCCTTGGGTCAAATGAGGAACTGACTTGACCTGCTCTCAAAGATCCCTTCCCACACAGGCCCTTCCTGCTGACGCAGCAGGAGGCAGCTTCCAAGGGCAGCCAGCTTTCTGCATTCCTGGCATGGAGCGACCCTCATCTGGTTGGGGAGGGGGGCAGCTGAAAGAAGGTGGAATGGCAAGATCAAGAGAGGAGCTCCCCTTCTCCCTCCTACCCCATCTCCCCTTTCCACTCTCCCACTTGCCCCTGTAATGACTGAGTGTGTTTGTTACCACACAAGAGAGGTCTTCAAATTATTCCTCTGGCAATGAGAGAAGCTGGATTAAATTTTATCTGGAGGACCCCATGAGTTGTTTACATTTGAGATGTGGGCAGATAGGCAAAGCAGGTCAGGAACTCATGTGGCCTTCATGGAAGGCTGGGTGTGTAAGTGTACATATATGCTTTGGTGTGTCCATGTGGAATCCTAATAGTAAAATAAAGACTTCAAATTCCTCCTCCTTTCATACAACCTGTAGGACACAGTTTTAGCCTTGACTCCTTCTGTCTACCCAAGGGGCACTAGAGAGAAGGTCTCATCCAATAGATCTCCTGTATGTGCTTAGGAATCATAACAGTACTTGATGCTGAAATGCTTATAATGTTCTTTCCCATATTCAGCCTCAGGCACATGGAGGTTAGAGGTATGTTAGCCTCTCTTTACAGAGGGATAAACTGAGGGTCAGGGAAGTTAAGTGATAGATTATAGGATGCAGATGTAGATTAAATGGAGGTTGCAGGATGTCAGAACTGGTAGGGACTTCCCCAAATCCTAGAAAAGGACAGAGCTGGGAAACTGTCAGTTTTTTATTCAATGTAATAAACATTTACTAAGCATTCACTGTATGCCAGGCCCTGTGCTAGGCACCAGGAATACAGAGGTAGAAATTAATAGTAACATCTTCAAAATGCTTATGTTCAGTGGAGGAAATATTACGTACTTTGATTATTGTGTACAAAACATAGAGAGAAGTACAAAGTAATTTTGGTAGAGGAGGGGAGCATAAGGAGAAAGCATTAGCAAAAGTCCAGGACTTTTCCCATTACCCCTCTGCTGACACTGATGGACCCTGCACATATAGGTCTCTATTGTATAAAAATAGGGGTTTCCCTGAGAGAGAGCCAGCCTCGGAATCAGAAAGGCCTGGTTTCTAGTTCTGCTTCTTATATGCTGATTGTGATCCCGAATATAGCTTCTCAATGTTCCCATTTAACTCTTGAGACTTGTAAACTGCAGAGGAAGTACTAACATGCATTAATAAAAGGAGTTCCTTATCTCAGAATTCCCTATACCAATAAAATTGCAGGTCTGGGCCAAAATATTCTTATTCTCTCATAATTCTGTCTCTCTGTCTCCGTCTCTCTGTTTCTGTCTCTCCCTCCCATTTTTCTCTCTTTTTCTTTTTCCCTTTTTCTTCCCCTCCCCCCATCTCTTTCTCTCTCTCTCATATATATATATATATATTTGGGTCAGATCTACAATTTTGTTGGCACAGGGAACTTCCAGCATGGAAGCATGTTAATTCATCTGTAACTTATAGATTTTGAGAGTTGCTTGAGCCAGTGAATTGCCCAGGGTCACCCAGATCCTCTGGGTCAGAGACAGAATTTGAACAGGACTTCTGACTTTGCTGCCTCTCCAGATTTCTGTGGATGTCTACATATAGACTTTAGGGAATATGTGTTTATCTGGACACTGTGTCCACGGGAGCTAGATTGTGTATTTTTAAATGTGAGGCATCTGTTGTCCAGGACAGATGTGACAGTGTATAATGTAGAAATGGTTTTATATATATATGCGCCAAGTGTATAGATTTACCTAGTATGAGAGTATCTAATGTAGAGAATCAGAGTACAGGAAGGCACTTGGAAAAGTTACTTGGAGAAGTCATTTAATCCATCCTTTAACCAGAGTGCCATGATCTGGAACAGATGAAAATAAATATTCATCCTTTATCCTCATTAAGTGTATTATTGATACTCTTAAAAAAATTCATCTTCATTTCTCTATGGTTCCCTTCCCATCCTGTCCCTGTAGAGACCTCCCTTAAAACAGCCAAGTCCAGCTAAGGAGAAGAAATGAGCACATTAGCTATATCCAAAAACATGTGTGTTATCAATATCTAGATAGATAGATAGATAGATAGATAGATAGATAGATAGATAGATAGATAGATGGATAAATAATTTCACACCTATAGCCTACCAGTCTCTCTGCTATCATTTCTCTGAAGTCACGATTGGTTATTGAATTGATCAGAATTTTGGAATGCTTCGGTCCTGTTTTTCTCTACATGGATGTGTTCATCATGTATGTTGTTCTCCTGGTTCTGCTTATGTGTCTTGCCATCCAATCCTAGATGTTCAGGTATGGGAGACTACATAACCCATTTTGACTTGACAGCTCTTAATGTCAGCAGGTTCCCCTTTGCATTAGCTTGAGTCCTTCATGCTGTTCACCATGTTCCTTGTGTTCAGTCCTCAGAGGAGGCAGAGCCCAGATAGTTTACATGCTAGTGGGAAGCTGCCCTGCAGAGCCCCCTTGCTATGGTTAGTGGAAGGCTAGGAAAGGGGGAAGAATTACTTCTCTCTCTCTCTCTCTCTCTCTCTCTCTATTTCTCTCTCTCTCTTTCTCACACACGCACACACACACGCACACGCACACACACACGCACACACCAGCAGAATGTGCAAGATGGCTCTATGCTGGACTGTGTTGGGAAGTAGTGTAACTCCTATGAAGGGATAGAGCTGGACAGCTTGTCCCAGTGGTGATTCTTTCACAGGGCTGCAGTAGGAGTAAAATGGAAAGAGCACGTGTTTAGACTCAGAAGACCTGGTGCTTAATCCTGGTTTTGCCACTAATTTGCTTTGTGACCTTGGGAAGGTGATATAACCTCTCTGAGATTCAGCTTCCTTGTGTTACCAGGATCAGTGCATTGTAACCCTAAGGCACTATATAAATGTGAATTTATAGTAATAGTACTTGCCCTCCCCCCATTTCTCTCCCATATAACCTGCCATGCTCCTCCTTTGGCAGCACAGTTAGTGTAATGTTAAGCCTTGTAAGCAGGGAGCCGACCCACATTCTTAATGACAGCGGGTATTTTCCTCAGTGGGCAATTTGCTAGACCACTCCTGAACTTGAAGGACAGACTTTGAGCTTGTGAAGTCTTTTTTCTGTGAAGTCTTGACTTCTTTAGTCTTTTCCTAATTCATGTATTATGACCATTTAATCATCTTTGTGGTCCTCTGAACCATCTCCCAGTTATGGATACAGCCTTCTAGAAAAAGAACTGACCAGTACTAAGATAGATAAAGCAGGCAAGGATTAGCTTCTGTTTCTCCTATATGTGACGCGACTTTTCTGCTTTATGTTGGCAAGAATATTTTTTCAAATGTGCCCCATAGGCACTGATGCTTTGGTGGTAGCTGGACACTAAACTCAGAAAAGGAACATGATCTGTGGTGAGTCTAAGCACTCAGATGTTTTCAGGCTATCCCATACTCAGCTTCCTGGAGTGTGTTTGGGGAGTTGGAGAAGAAGGACTTGTGTGCAATTTATTCAGTTGTAGTTCAGTCATTCTCAGTCTTGTCTCCATTTGAGGTTTTCTTGGCAAAGATCCTAGAGTAGTTTGTCACTTCTTTCTCATTCTATAAATGAAGAAACTGAGGCAAAAAGAGTTAAGTGACTTGTCCAAGGTCTAAGGAAATGTCTGAGGCCAGATTTGAACTCAGGAAGATGATGAGTCTTCCTGACTCCAAGCCTGACATTCTACCCACTGTACCACCTAGCTGCCCGTCTAAGCAGAGAGAAAATCTGTATGTTCTAAGACAGAAGACGTTGAGAGAAGAGGTCCCTTCTTTTCCTTAGCTTGGATTTCATATTGTTAGCATTTTCCCAGACTGAAAGAGTACATATATAGTGTTATGCTCTTATCTATGTGCTGTAGTTTTAGGTTAAAATAACAATAACAATAATTTGCATTTCCTGTTCATATTCACCTGTGGTCCACTCTGACCCCTGATCTTTTCAGCCTTGTTTGCTTATATGTAGCCTTTCACTACATAGCTTCCTTTCTCTAAGTGTATATCATTGAACTAATTCCTTTTTATATTTATTCTCTTTGCTTTTGCATCAGACTTTACCCCACCTTTCTTTCTAATGCTAATCCTAAACTTACAGGTTCTAGCCCACCACCCCCATATTGATGGATCTAACATTGAACCCAGGACTTCTCCTTTGGGGCCATTAAAAAAGGGTGAATTCCTTCAAGAAAACGAAGTAGATTCTTGACTCTCAGGCTTCCTGGCCATTTGGAGCATGATCCAGCCCCCATCTGAATCTGCTCCCTGCCACATGGCAGTGGTTAGCAGACAACTAGCTTGCAATAGCAAGTGGGACTGCTTTGATGATCATGGTTCAAAAGATGAGCTTGTGGAGAAGAAGGAACTGGCAGAGACTGAATGAATTTTTTGCCTTTTTAGTGAAATTCCTTCCCACTCCTACAATGACCTTTGAAGTAGATAGGTTGGGGGGTGCTGAATCAAGCTAAGGAAATGTATGAGACAATTTAAATCTAATCAACAAACCAGGTGTGGTGTCAATGACTGGTGCATCTGACTTTGAAAGAAATTCAAAGGTAGAATTAGAGAAGGTATGGCAAAAACATGTAACTTGTTCTTATAAACAGCCACAGCTTGTGATATTGGACAACTGGTGGATTACCAGTATGAGCCCCCCTCCCCACCCACCCTTGTTCTTAACAAGGGTTTTATATCCAGAGAGGATCCTGGGAGTTAAAGACAGACCACTGAGACTTCCTTTCTTGCCAGGCAAGCTGATGAAATCTATAGTAAAGGGTAAGGTCACTGAATATTTATACAGTTCAACCTACTGGGGAAAGGGCTGCTTCAAGAAGAAATCATTCCTGATTAATTTGCTAGAATTTTCTAAAGGGATAAAATCAGCATGTGGAGAAAGATGAATCAATTTAGGTCTTTGAAAGCCTTTGACAAGGTTCCATTCTAGAAATGGGGGAGGGTAAGAGCAGGGAGCACTGTTTGGTCATGGGGAGAGAAAACCCAAAACACCTTCTCTGGCCAGAGATGAGATGGACAGCAGGGGCCCTCCAGAGAGTCCACAGTGGCATCTCTGTACTTGCAGATGAGATAATCTCAGTAAAGAATATTGCAAATCTTAAAGTGCTTTAGCTATGACTATCACTGAGCTCTTCCAAGTGATGAAATGAGTAGCTGAAGGGTATAAACTGCAGGAAAGCCTCGCAAGGCTGTGAATGAAAGGGTGGCGGACTATGTACAAGGGAAGGAATGTGATGGCAGGGGAAAAGGAGGGAGATCATCACAATTGTGCTTAGAGAATGATGGGCTCTGAACTGTCAGTTCTGACTCAGAAATGGGACCTAGGAGTAATGGTAGACACATCTCTGGAGACCTCAGCCCAGCGTTCAGGTTCAGCCAAGAAAAGCCATCAAATCTCTTAGTTGTCCTTGGGAAGGCCATTGGAAACAAAACAGAAAACATGTGACCTGCCCTCTTGCTGTATGTATGAGAGTCAAATTGCTTTCACTTTAGTTGTGTGGTGTATATATATCAGCCATATTTGAAGGAATAATAATGATCCCTGATGTTTCTATCACACTTCAGGAGTTACAAAACGCTATATATCCATTAATTCATTTGAGCCTTAACAACCACCCTTTGCAGGAAGTGCTACAGGTCTCACGATTCCATTTTACAGATGAGGAAACTGAGGCCTACAATAGTGAAGTGACTTGACAAAGGTGATGCAGATGAGTGGTGGCCCAGGCAGGATTTGAATCTGTGTCCATTTATTTCAAACCCAAAACTTCTTCCCACTTCACCATACTGCCATCCTCAGGGGGCTGGTGGTAGAGCTGAAGGTTATGTATGCTGATTGGTATCATTAGAACAAACTTAGACTGACTATTGAAATGGTAAGGTGATGGTAAATCAGGGCAATTGCCACGGCCATCTTTTGTGAAGGACTCGGAGCTGCTGCTGCTGCTGCTGCTGCTGCTGCTGGGGTAGGCTGGGATGGGGGGGTAGACTAGTGACTCAGAGAGGCAGCGGTTGGGAAGGAGAAGGTGGCTGCTAAAAAAGACCTCCCCACACAATCAGCCCTGTCATTGGGGCTGGCTGCCTGGCAACAACACCCACTCCTCTGGTTCTGCCACCTACCACCCCCTACCACCCGTTAGGCTGAAGTTTGCCCTTTAGTAATCTCTTTTCCCCTTCAAGGATGCCCTTGATGTTGATCAGCATCCTGGTTTCACCCAGATACAGAATGTTGGTGGGGGAAGGAAGGAGAAGACAGATGGTATCCTGTGATCAGCCCCAGGCTCTACACCCCTCTTGGGATGGCCCCAGATGCAAAGAGGATGAGTTTGGACCCAAAAAGTACTACTTCTGGCAGGCATAGTAAAGATTCAGAAGTTATTGACTAAGTCATTCTGAATCATTAAAGGAAACTAGGGTGATTGTGGGAAATCCCTATCATTCTGTCATTAACATCTGAGGGGGCAGGAAGACATACCTTTTTGTCTCATGTCCTTTCCTATCACAGAGGCAATTTTCTTACTCTGGTCTAACTTCTCTCTCTACTCCCTACTGCACCCCCAGTGTTTCAGATGCACACTGGGCTTTACCTGAGATGAATCCCATGTATGCACTGGGCCTCTGTGGGTGTTTTTTTCTTTTTCAAAGAAATGGATTTTGGTCCTATAGATTTAGAGGAAGAAGGGACTTTAGAGGTCATTGAGTTCACCTGTCCCCACTTTTATAATAAAGGAAGCTCAGTCATCAAGGGTTTAAGTGACTTGTCCAAGGATTTGTAAGTAGTTAGTAGCAAAGTCAGGATTCAAACTCGAGCTGAGTGGACTGTGACTCCTGAATCCATTGTGGAACTCTGGGGCTGAATGGAAAGAAGTCAGAGAAAAAGATATTCTTCCCTGGACCACTTTAGCACCTTCAAGAGGCAGCCCAACATAGTAGAAAAGCACTGAATAGAAAGGGAAGGAGGAAAGAAAGGAAGGAAAAAAGGAAAGAAGAAAGGAAGAGAGAGAGAGGAAGGGAGAGAGGGAGGGAGGGACAAAGGGAAGAAGGAAGGGAGGGAGGGAAGAAGAAAGAAGGGAGGGAGGGAGGGAAGAAGGAAGGGACCAAGGGAGGAGGGGAAGAAGGAAGGAAGGGGAGGAAGAAAGAGGGGAGGGAGGAAGAGAGGGAATTAGGAAGGGAGGGAGGAATGAAAGAAGGGAAGAAGGAAGGGAGAAAATGGAAGAAGAAAGGGAGGGAGGAGGGGCGGCTAGGTGGCGCAGTGAATAGAGCACCGGCCTTGGAGTCAGGAGTACCTGAGTTCAAATCTGGCCTCAGACACTTAACATGCACACACACACAAACTAGCCGTGTGACCTTGGGCAAGTCACTTAACCCCAACTGCCCTCAAAAAAAAAAAGAAAGAAAGAAAAGAAAGGGAGGGAGGGAAGAAAAAAGGGAGGGAAGGAAGCAAGGAAGGAGAAAGGAAAAAAGGAGAAAGTATTAAATAAATGCCTACTATGTGCTGTTTATAAAGCATGCTGGGTGTTGTGTTAAATGCTTTATAAACAGCTAATTTAATCCTCACAACCATCCTGCAAGGTACATGCTGTTACTATTTCCATTTCACAATTAAGGAAACTGGCTGACAGAGGTTGTGACTTGCCCAGGGCCACACAGCTAGTAAGTGTCTGAGGCCACTTGGCCTTCCAGTCCTCTGCCTTTGCACCACTTTGATGCCTGCTGCCGAAGGGGAATTAGGAGACTTGGCTGTTCTGTTCTGGACTCAGTCCCTAACGTCCTTCATGCCCTGGGGTAAAGTCACTTAAATATTAAGTGTAAAACAAGGCTAGACTGGATACTGGAGGCCCTGCCCTCCCCACCTGAATTATTTGACTATCTTGTAATTCTGTATTTATTTCGTCTAGACTTACATATACATGTTGTTTTGCCTGATAGCAACTAAGGATCTTGAGATGAAAGATGAGGGGTTTTTTTTTTTTGTCTTTGTGTCTCTCCAGCCTAGCATAGAGCCTGGCACATAGTGGTTGTATGATTAATGTTTTTTGATCAATTGGTAGATATGCAATAGAGTGTGAGATCAGGTATCAATAGAGTGTGAGATCAGGACCTGAGGTGGACCGCCCTCTGTGACCTTGGGCAAATCACTCTACTGGGACTCAGTTTCCTCATGCGTAAAATGAGATGGTTGTACTTAAATAGTCCTTGAGGTCTCTATGACCTTCACATCTGTGTTCTTGACTTTCTGGGCCCACACTCAACTGCCTATTTGTCTCATATGGCTTTAGAAAAATGGTCATCCCCACGGACTGCAGAGTCCCACCCTAACCTTCTGAGTCTAGAGCTGAGACTGTTCTTCTTCCCTAGTGCCCTGGGGCTCGGCAGTGGCTGTGGCTATACTTTGGCTCCCAAATGAGAGGAGCAATGGGCTTGAAACCACAGGCCTGGAAGCTGGCACACAGTGATTACTTCTAATAGTTTTATTACCATCAACAATGTGGTTATTGCTGCCACCAGCTCCCTGACAGTGGCTCTCCTCCCAGATGCTGGTGGCCGAGGGGCCTGGCCTACTGTGGCCACACAGGCTGGGAAGTCCAATAAGGCTTACTAATTGAGTCTGGGTTTTTCTCCTGTCTGCACCATTCTGTCTGCATAAGAATATTAGAGCTGGAAAGGACTTCAGAGATAATCCAGCCCAACCCACTCATTTCACAGATGAGGAGACAGAAGCCCAGCAAGGGAGGTGGTTAAGAATTAGTGGCTCATAGATTTATGATTGTAAGGGACCCCAGAGACCACCAAGTTCAACTCCTTCATTTTACAAATGAGGAAACTGATGCTGAGAGAAGTTAAGTGACTTATTCAGGGTCACACAACTAGTAAGTATCTGAAATAGGATTTTAACTTAGCTCTCTCTCTCCCTTTCTTTCTCTCTTTCTTTCTTTCATCTTTTTGTAGAGGGGAAAGCAGGGCAATTGGGGTTAATGACTTGCCCAAGATCACAGAGAGGTGTTAAGTATCTGAGATTGGCTGTAAACTCAGGTCCTCCAGACTCCAGGACTGGTTTTCTACTCACTGCACCCCCTAGCTGCCCCATGTTTCTATTTTTTTTTTTAACTCAGGTCTTTCTGACTCTGGGATCATTGTTTCATCCCATATGCCATATAACTAGCCCAGTGCCATACAATTAAATGGTAATTGAGCTGTGACTAAAAACCAGGTCTCCCAGTTTCTAACCTAGTGAACAGCCCTCACTTCACTTTCTCTTGGTCACTGTAGTTCCTTCCCAGGAGCCTTGGTAACTAGTGTTTGACTCAATTCTATTAAAAAATCCCTTAGACATTTATTCGTTGTTGTTTAGTCAACTCTTTTTGACCCCATTTGGGGTTTTCCTGGCAAAGATACTGGAGGGTTTTGCCATTTCCTTCTCCAGTTCATTTTACAGGTGAGGAAACTAAGGCAAACAGGGTTAAGTGACTTGCCCAGGGTCACACAGCTAGGAAGTTTTTGAGGCCAGATTTGAACTCAGGAAGAGGAGTCTTCCACCTGACTGCCCATTCATTTATCAAGCACCTGCTATCAGCCAGGCACTGCGCTGGATGGGGATAGGCAGGCCATAAAAGTAAAAATAAAAATAAGAAAGCTCCTAGCCTTGAGGAAACTTAAAATAATTGGCTGGAAGGACTCGGATTTTGTTGTAGGAAATGTTTGCAGTGGGGAAGGACCTGGGAAGAGGGACAATTGGTTCTTTGAATTCAAATCTTGGAAGTAGTATCTCAGGGATAGGGTAGAGGGAGCCAGAGAAAGTGATTGATAGGCACCAGGAGTGTTGGAGATGTGATACATTCCCATGAGGATTGCCAGGAGTCACATAATAGGAGAGACTTGGAATCAGTCATAGACTGTTAGAGCTGGAGGGGGCTTTTGAGGTCATTTAAACCTGAGCTGGCTGGGCTTAGTCATGTGCATAGCCACTCTTCTGCTTGAACCAGATGTAGTGGGAAGAGCTCTGGGAGGGCATGGAAGCAGGAAAAAGGAAAGATAGAAAGCTTATGTGGAACCTTAGCCACATGGTGTTTGTCTTGTCAATCTCAGGAGTCCTACCTAAAATCAAATGAATATTTTAGGTACAGTTCTAACCCCTAGGGCTAACTGGATAGGTGACATTGGATGAGTTACCGGGCCTCAGTTTCTACTTCAGTGACTTAAGGAAGTTGAACTAGATCCCTGAGGGGCCTTTCTGTTCTAAATTCTATGAGTCTATACCACTAACCCTCTCTGGTCTTGGTCTGAAAAGTGCCAAATGTCTCATGTAATCTGGGAATGGATTGGGAGTCTTGACGTGTCTGCCTTAGCAACCTCCTCTTAGATCCCAGTCTGATAAATGAGGTAGATGATTAAACTGGATCATGACTACAATTTTTGGTCAGAGACGAGGTGTGATTCTAAAGTAAGATGATGCATTTAAGGAGGTAGAACAGGGACTTGAGATTCAGAGGGCCTCTAAGGCTTATAATCAATATGACCTTGAGCAGGCTTCTTAATTCTCCTGGAACTCAGTTTCCTCATTGAAAAAATAGGAGCATTGGACTAGGTGGTATCCTGTGATCAGCCCCAGGCTCTCAGACCCTCTTCCAGCTCAAATTCTATAGTTGTATGACTTTTCTCATGAGGCAACTTGGTGGAACCGTTAGAACTCAGGACTTGGGCTAGATTTAAATCCTGCCGTAGACTCTTACTCTCTTTGTAACCAGGCTTCAACCTGTCTGAGCTTCAGTTTCTTCATCTGGAAAATGACGGTAATAGTCCACACCTGATAGGGTTGTTATGAAAGTCAAGTGAGATGATACAGGAGTGTGAGTTCACAGGCAGCTCCCAAAGTGGTATTAGTTGCGAAATGTTCTGGGAACAGGTAGCATCACCTACCTGTTATCACAGGAATAAGTACCAAGCTTCCTAGGTGACTACTTTGGAGGGGAGAGCATTTGTTTGGACAAATATGCACATTGTGGCCAGAACTCCCTTGCTTTCTTACTCCCTCCAGGTGCCCTCTCAGTCCTGCACCCCTGATCCACCTTGGCCTGGTCAGCTGAAGCTGGGTACACCCACTCTTTATTTTTTTGCTGTGATCCTTGCTACTGCTATTGGGCCTTGTTGGTCCCCAACCCAGTTCCACTTATTATGCCTGGATGGCAACTCTTGCTGAGGGGTGTCCAAGTGAGAGGATTGATTTTGTTTTTGAAAGAGAGCAAATATGTGCTAAGCTGCTGTTTGTCTCAATCAGGTTTGGCAGGGAGAGAGGTGAGACAGAAAGGACATAGGAAGGGGGACAAGAGGAAGAAAAGTTGCTGAAGGTCCTTTGAGGAATGGAGCCAGCCCCTCTGAGGTGAAATCATGTGACTTTGATGGGACAGGAACTTTCTACAGTTATAGTAAGCTCTGTAGGCCCACAAGGGAAGAGTAAATTCTTTTCAGGGCCCACTAGGGACTGGAACTCTGCAAGGCTATCCAATCCATGAGTCAGTAAAAACAAAACAAAAATCCACAACATTTATTAAGTGTGTACTATCTGCCAGATACTGCATTAAGTGCCAGGGATACAGAAAGAGGCAAAAACCAATGCTTGCCCTCAAGGAGTTTACAATCTAATTGATCAAGGATTGTAAACAGACATTTAGTGGCCTCAGGTCTTCTAGCAAAGGTCAGATTATAACTTGTGTAATTTGGAGTGTATATCAATTAATCAATAAGCACTTAATAAGCATTTACTCTGTACTAAGCATTGTGCTAGAGATAAAAAAGCAAAAAATGACACTACCTCACCTCAAGTACCTTACATTATACTCAAGGGAAAACACTCTGCATGTATATAAGTAGATATAAAATATTTTCAGAGGCAGCTGGGTGACTCAGACCATTGGGCGTGGAGTCAAGAAGATGTGAATTCAAATCCAGCCTCAGACACTTAGTAGTTGTGTGACCTTGGGCAAGTCACTTAACCCTGTTTGCCTCAGTTTCCTCAGCTATAAAAATGAGCTAGAAAGGAAATAACAAACCATTCTAGTATCTTTGCCAATAAAACCCCAAATAGGGTCACAAAGAGTTGAACTGAAATGACTGAATGATAACATATGTGCATGTGCATATATATGTGTGCATGTGTACATACACATGTATACACACACATACATACATACACACACACACACACAAAATAAAGACAAAGTAATTTCATGGTGGGAAGCACGAGCAAGAAAGACTTCATGTAGCTCAGCCTCGACGGAACCTAGGGATTCTAAGAGATAGGGAAAAGGAGGAAAGCATTCCAGGATTGAGAAAAGCCCAGGAAAAGACCCCAAGATAGGAAATAGAATGTGAGTATGTGAGGAAATGTGAGAAATAGAAAGTAGTATGTGAAGAAACAGCAAGAAAGCTAGTCTGGCTATAGAGAGCATGAAGGGGTATGATGTATAAAGCCGGGAAAGAGAGGTTGAGTCAGACCATGAAGGGCTTTTTGAATGACATACAAAGAAGCTTGTGTGTGATCTTAGAGGTGATAGAGAATCACTAGAGCTTCTTAAGCAGGGCAGTGAGGTCAGGTCTGTGCTTTGGCAGCTGTCCAGAGGATGAATTGGAACATGGAAAGACATGAGGGTGAGACCAGTTAGGAAGCTGCTGCTGTTGTCCAGACAAGAGGTGACCAGAGCTTAAGCTAGCAATGTGGTTGTGTGAATGGAGAGGGCTATGGATGTGAGAGTGGTAGAAAGTGGTAGACTGCAGGAGTGACTGATTATTTGTGGTGGGGAAAATACTGATGATTTTTGAGGCTATGAACTTGGGGACTGGAAGGATATTTAGATTACATTAGTAAGCTACTTAGGGACAAAGGAAATTTTGCTTTAGTCTTTGTTATCCTCAGTGCCTAGCTCAGTTTCTGGCAGAATTCTGTACAGAATCCTCAGTTGTTTTTAGCCGTATATGACTCTTTGTGACCCCATTTAGGGTTTTCTTGGCCAAGATAATGGAATGGTTTGTCATTTCCTTCTCCGTCTCATTTTACAGATGAGGAAACTGAGGCAAACAAGGTTAAGTGACTTGTCCAGGGCCACACAGTTAGTGTGTGAGTGTCTGAGGCCAGATTTGAAGAGAAGAAGAGGAGTCTTCCTGACCCCAGGCTTCATACTCTATCTAATGCACCATCTGGTATATAGGAAGATAAAGATAAATTCTTGCTGCCTGATGGTTGGTGGTGATGCTGATCAACAGGGAATATAGGAAGAGGAGGTTCTTGGTCAAGTACAAGTTGGACCAGATGGACCATAGGACCACAGGACCACAGACATAAAATTGGAAGGTACCTTTAGGGTATTCCAGTTCAATCCTTTCCTTTGACAGATAAGGAAACTGAGGCTTAAGGAGGGTAAATTATTTGCCCGAGTTAGAACAGGTAGCAAATGACAAATTCTGGATTTGAATTCAAGTCCACTGATTCTAGATTTAGTACCTTTTTCACCTTTGAGCTCCTGTCTCTCCTCTCTCTCTCT
>CM053595.1:145968793-145979014 GCA_028646575.1 Pseudocheirus occidentalis | reverse complement strand
CTAGAATGCTAGGATTCAGGGAAGTGAAGGATGAGAATTTGCATTGACAAGATATGCCATCCAAAGAATTTTATTAAGTGTGCCCATGTGCAAGGAGGTGCTGTGAACATTTTGTGCAATATGCAGGTGACTTGAGTTTTTCTGGTTTTGATCCCCTGGTGTGAGCTTCTCTTTTTTGGCGGCTGTCACCACAGTGGTAGTGGTGGTAGAGAGTGCCACTTTTGGCGGTAAGATATCGGCTCTGCGATGGAGGCTCTCCTGCTACAAGTGTCCAGATGGAGGGGGAGCAACAATCCTCGGTTTTTAAAAAGTTGTGCACAGCCAGCCAGCCATACCTCATGAGCAGCAAACTATAAAGGCTGAGTGTCATGAACAGAATTTACTGTTCCAGACTAATAAAACAGGACAGCTAATCCTGTACATGTTGAATGATATATATAACTGCTATTTTGTTGCCCAGTAATTAGGCACAAATGGAGAGCATTTCACATCAGTGACAATGATTAGTAATATTGTTTCACAGTCAAAACCAAAATTTTACAATTTTTCTTTTCTCACTTTGTTAGTTCTCCAGTGTCTATAGTCAGCATCAGACCTGACCACATTACTTGTTACAATGTACCCTTTAATATATACATACACATATTGACATTTATGAGGAATGTAGAAAATTAAACAGTGTATCAGGTATCAGAAGACCTGGGATCTAGTCCTTTCTCTACTATTTACTTGCTGTGTGGTTTTTGGAAAAGTCACTTTGTTTCAATGGACCTCTGTCTCACCTTTAAAATGAAGAGTTTGAACTGAATTATCTCTAAAGAGGAGAAAGCCCAGTTTAAAGCTCTGATGGTTTGGCAGGGGAGTATGTTAAATAACTCCCTAGCAACTACAGTATCCTTCATTCCCTATTTCCTCGGACCTGTGGTCCAGGACTAAGGTTTCTTCTGCTTGCTTCATGTCCTCCTAGCAGCCCCAGGCCTCTCCTACACACCCTTCTCATACCTGAGGGGTCCTGGAATGACACATCCAGCTGTTGCCCATTCCCATCCCTGAGTTGTTTGCCAGATGAAAAGTCAGAGCCAAGGGTGTGTGGATGGCCTTCTGGGGAGGGAGGGGTGTGAAACAGTATAGTAACCACATGGTAGAGGTGGGGTAAGAGAGAAGCAGATGTGAGATGGGGTGGAGGGGAAGGAAGGGAACACACTAAGAGTGGGCTCTGGTTTCCTAGCATGTGAATATCCTGGGATACATGAGAAGCATGGAATTAGGGTTAGAAAACAGGGTCCCCAAGTGGCCTCTGGAAGGGAATTGAGGGTGAGGAGATGGAGGGGGGGGGCTGAGGATAAGTAGTCCTATGTTCAGTCTGGACAGGCTCCAGGCTTCATGGCCACAGTTAAGACAAGCCTACGAACCTGGGACATTCAGCTCTCCATCCCCAGCTGTTCCCTCCAAGAGGCCCTCTGGTAGTCAGTCACTGCTGGGCATACTCTAGATCTCATCTTCTCCAGGGAATAGAGAGGAGAGGCTTGAGTTAGGAGACCAATTAGAAGGCTATTGTAATAATCCAGGCAAAAAGTGATGAGTGCCTGAACTAGGGTGACTGAAGGAGTTGGGTGGCTGGGGATGTGAAGGTGGTACAATTGACAAGATTTGGCAACTGGTTGGCTTGGGAGAAGAAGCTGGAGAAGGCAATGTCCTTGACTGCTCTTAAGATTCTCTCCTGTTATGATGGTAAAGAGGGTTATAAGGTATATGGCCCAAGGTGCATCTGGGTAATGGGTAACAAAGACCAAGATAGAACATAAAGGGCCCAGGAAGGTGAAGCTAGCGGCCCCAGAGTCAGGTATTTTGATGACTGCTCTATCTTGCTGAGCTGGTTCTGGTTACTTCCAGCTACATCTGTTTATGTTCAGTATGTCTTGTGTAAGCTGTGCAGTTCTGCCCATAACTGGTATGGATGATATCAGACACTAGGGCTATACTGGTGACCACAAAAGTGATATTTTAAGGCAGGTAGCCTTAATTCCATGAAATATGGGTAATGGAAGTTCTGTCAACAGCACCACTGGAGTTAAGAAAGTAGGGTAAATGACGTTGGAAGTGGGAGAAGCTATAAGGCAAGAGCCATAAGAAATGCCCATTCCAAGGGACAATCATGGGCAGGCAGATACACAGTCATAGATTTAGGGTTAGACTGGATAAAGTCAGACCCTTCCCGATTCCCTCCCTCCCCCTGCCAGTTTCCTCATCTGTAAATGAAGAGGTTGAACTAGAAGGCCTCTAATGTTCCTTCCTGTTCTTGAACTATGATTCCTCATTTTAAAGTGAGAAGACTGAGGCCCGAAGAAATGAAGTGATTTGCCCAAGGTCACATGGGGGGTCTGGGGCAGGGCAGAGCTTGGAACCCTGGACCTCCAGTTACACATTGAAATCTTTCCCTTACACCACTTTGACTCTTCTTTCTAGGCTCTCAGGAATGTAACCTCCCTGTTCAAGACTAGCAAGGCAGATTCACCATGGAAGGAAGGTCTCTGGGGCCCTACTTGTTTGGTGGAGGGGTCTGGGGTAAAGGGTGAGGGGGAGATACAAGGTGAAGTGTGATGCTTAGGCTGTAAGCACTGGAGGCAACCAGGGCCAAGAACTCCTTCATGGTCTCCTCTGTCTCAAGAGTTGGCTTGGAGGGCTTACTGTAGACCACACTATGGCTCCTGTGAAAAATAATAATAATTATAATGTAATTAAAATCTTATAAATTGGCATTTGTATATGGTGTTTTGAAGATTAGTTTATATGCATGATGATATTCATCTGACACTTTTGGGACATGGTCACCCTCACTCTGGTCCTGGGAGGGGGTTTGGGAAGAGGGGTAAAGCATAGGACTGAGAGCAAAGAGTCCCATGTTTAATCTTAGCTTTGCCACCAACTTACCATGTGACCTCCCACCTTTTTGTCCTAATCTTTTATGATTCTGTAATTCCAACTGATCAGTGACATGGCAGCCAGGTAGGATTACCTTGAAATCACCTGAGGATGCAGAAGTCATCCCCAGGACACAGAAGAGGGGCACCTGGGGTGGGTGCAGCGGGTATTCCTAAGGAGAACTCTAGTATCAGGTTCTTCTAGAAATATAATCACATAACTGGAAATTACTTTAATGTATAGATAAGAAAACAGGCTCAATGAGGGGAAGTGATATATTGATGGTCATCCAGCTGAAAGGCACAGATATTGTAGACCATGCACCCTGAAATGTTCAGTGGAAGCCAGGCTGAAGTCATTGGTTGTTCAGTAGGTAGGGACCTAACCGTACAGCCGGAAGACCTAGATTCCTGTCTTGACTCTTTGCTAGTTGTGCAATGTTGGGCAAGTCTTTATCTGAAAAACAGGGAGGGAGGTTGGACAAGATTGCCGCTAACATCCCACTCTGCCGCTTCTCTGATCCCATGGTCACAAGTAGTCAATCTGTCAAGGTTCCTCTCCTCCCCTAAGGCTGCTGTTATAAAAGTTCCACTCACCTGGGTCTTGATGGGCCCATCGTGTTCCCTGATGACTTCAGTTCCATGAGAGTATCTGTTCTTTAGTCCTAGGAGGTCTTTGATAAATGGTGGTGTGTTGGTCCTTGATAATAGAACAGAGATTCCTATTAATTCTTCTACCTCCAAAAAAGAAAAAGGTTGCCATGTTTTTAATTTGCTTGTTTAACAAAGCTGGAGGCTGTTTGTGGACAAACTGGTGATTTTGAGAAGGGCAATGCCAAAAGCCCAAGGGCTTCATCGAGAGCTGGGCATGATTTTGGAGCAGATTCGGTTAGGGAACTATAATGGCAACAGCCCAGCCGAGGAGGAGAAAGCAGAGTTTAGGTGACTTCGGAACCATTTTTAGTAGTTTTTGCTGTAAGGCATGATGGTAGAGGTCAGGACAAGGCCACGCTGATAGAGATGTTAACGAACACTAGGGGCTAAGAGAGCTTTTGACAAGGACATGCAGCCCTGGAGGGGAGAAGGATGGTTAGTCAGAAGACTCTAGTCAGAGAAAGCTTCCATCCTACTTTGATGAATCCAGGATCTCACTGCAATCAATGCAGATTGCAACCCATTTGTGCCTTCTTACCCCATGCTGTTCTTGTCTATCTACCTTATCTGCCCCCTAAAGCCTCAATTGTATCAGAGGATAAACTTAGAGCTAAAAGCTTTAATTCAGCCTCTTTCTTTAAAAAACATTTTTCCCTAATTATATGTAAAGACAATTTTTAACATTCAGGTTTTTTTTATTTTGCCTTTCAAATTTCCTCCCTCCCTCCTACACGTCCTTCCTCCATGGGGGGTCATCAATTTGATATAGTCAACCCCTTCGTTTTACAGACAGAAAACTAAGACCCATGGTGGGAAAGTGACTTGCTGAGATTGGAGCTGTGGCCCTCTAACTCCAAATCCAATTCTCTTTCCACTGTATTATCCTGCAGGAAGATTCCAGAGGGGATAAACATGCTTGTCAGCCTCACACCTGAGAATAGTAATATGGAGTGCATAAAGGCTTGCAAAACCTCACCCATCACCCCAGCCAATAGAGGCCTTGTAAGTTGTGTAGTCATAAACAAATATCTGGCCTTAAAACCAGAAAGACCCGGCAGGGGTGGGGAACCTGCAGCCTTGAGGTCTTTGAATCCAAACTTCATAGATCAAATCCCTTTAATAAAAGGATTTGTTGGGTAAAACTTAGACTCAGTCAAAAGGCCACACCCAAGGACCTAGAAGGCCATATGTGGACACTCGCTCCGGCTATGAAGTGGATAGAATCCTAGGCCTGGACTCAGAAAGACTCAGCTTCCTGAGTTCAAATCCAGCCTCAGGTCCTTAGCTGTGTGACCCTGGGCAAGTCACTTAACCCTGTTTGCCTCAGTTTCCTTATCTGTCAAATGAGCTGGAGAAGGAAATGGCAAAACCACTCCAGTATCTTTACCAAGAAAACTCCAAATGGGGTCACAAAGAGTTGAACATGACTTTAAAAAAATGACTGACCTATTTTACAAATAAGGAAACTGAAACCCAGGTGAGGTGATTTGCCCATGAGCACACAGGTAGTCGATGTCAGATCTGAGATCTGAACTCAGGTTTACTGACTCCATGGCTAGTTTTCAGTCCACATGCCTCTCTGCCCACAAAATATACACATCCCCTCCCCAGGTTCAGGGTCACTATAAAGCAGCTCTGTGTTACAGAGCACAACCCTGACTACAAGTGGGGAGGGGGAGAACCTGTCAGGCAGACTTAGCCCTTCTTCTCAGGGCCACACGGATTGACCTCCTTTAGCTTTCTTAAGCACTTTCTTGGTGCTTAGGGCTGTGTTCATCTAATCATCCAGGACTTGACTCTAGCAAAGGATCTCTCACCTAGTAAGAGCTTCTTCCCCCTTCTGTAGTGCAAGGGTTATTAACCTGGGGCCTATAACTTGTGTTTTTAAAAAATATTTTAATAACTGTATTTCAGTATGATTATAGTTGCCTTTGTAATATTTTATTTTATGCCTTTAAAAACATTCTTCTGGGGTCCATGGGCTTTACCAGACTGCCAAAGGTCCATGACATCAAAAAAGGTTAAGAAGGCTTGCTACAAGCTGAGTCAACTTGTTTTACCATCCCCTGAGGTCAAGGAGGAAGTTTAGCCAAAGGCTATTATCTCTGGCCCTGTGTCACTCTCAGAGAATTTATTAAAAATCTCATCCTCTGGAGTTGATTCTGGGCCCCCTTCCTGACCCCTATCATGAAATTAGAAGACTATAATCACTAAATTGGCAATTGACAACAGATTGGCAGGGTTAGCTGTTTTATCTGGGTCAGCTTCCTCATCTATAAGATGAAGGAATTGAACTGAGAGCCCTCTGCAGTCCTTTCCAGTTCAAGATCTAAGACACTGTGATCTCTGAGTTGTTAGTTATGATCAGGGAAAGGGATCAACCCAGGAGCCATTGTGGGCTGTGCCATGAAGACAATGGTCCCTTGTACTGCTGGGAAAGGAAACAGAAAACCTGTCCTGGGGTGTGTGTGTGTGTGTGTGTGTGTGTGTGTGTGTGTGTGTGTGTGTTGGGGGGTGAGCAGGCATGGGGGTGAGCAGGCATTAGGGCGAGAGACCATGGTGTATCCACAGCTGGTATCACCAGGGAGCCTTAATGGCACTGGGAATATCTAGAGAGGAGCACTACAGACTTTGGTGATATTAAAAAACATAAAAACAAACTTCATTGTTAGCAAAACTGAGAACCATATTCCTGCCCCCCAAAAAGATTTCACCTGCATCTTTGTAGAATGTTTTCCTCATTCATGTCAAAAGACTTAACTTGACCATTAGTACCGAGAGCCCTAATCAGATTATTCACATCCAAAGCAACAGTATCCCAATACCCCTATTGAACCCCTCTTTTCTTTTTTTTTGGAGGGGGGAGGCAAGACAATTGGGGTTAAGTGACTTGCCCAAGGTCACACAGCCAGTAAGTGTATCAATTGTCTGGGGTCAGATTTGAACTCAGATCCTCATGACTTCAGGGCTGGTGCTCTATTCACTGTGCCAGTTAGCTGCCCCACAACCCCTCTTTTCAAACCCCATCCACTTTCAATACTCATCTAGAGCCTTACCTATAATATTCTATTGGCATTTTGGTCTATCCTAAGAAAAAGTCTAAATCTTTTGTGTATGCCATGACTACTTTGGCAATGTGGTGAAGCTTAGAGGCACCTTCTCAGAATAATATTTTCAAATGCACAAAGTAAAATATACAAGCACTACAAAATGAAATCGATTATAGTTTAGCAAAGGGGTGATTTTTTTCCTGTTCAATTTCATGAGTCCCCTGAAATCTATTTGTGATCCTTTGAGGTTAAGAACCCCTGTTCTAAAGAGACCTATTCTAACTCATGAATGTGGTGAAAGAAAATCAACTCCATGGGTTCTGGAGTGAATTAGTCTTTACTGGGTGGTTATTAGTTTTTCTTTTCTTAAGACAATGAATTTGTATAGTGTGCTGGAAAGAGACTAGGACATGAGATCAGTTTGGTGCTATTAGCCATCCGGTTGAAGAAGACACCCTTATTTTTTGGGTAAGAGGTAAATACCCAGCCTTCCCTATGTAGGCAGAGTGTAGGCAGGACTATTTGAAAACTGTTTTTTTTCATTGATCAGTGCCCAAACTGGTTTGCAAGTTAATCAACCCCTCAATAAGTGCTTTTTAAACATCACTGTGTGTCCAGCACTATGGTGAATGAAAGCAAAATAATACACATGGCTCCTGTTCTCAGGGAGCTTTGAACTTATTTGGGAAAATAAGATTCATGCATGGAAATTATTTAACTTGCCAACCTATGTGATATACACAATATGGAATTTGGGAATTCCAAGAAAGGCAAGGTTTTCATGAAATAGTTGGGACTTTGGATGAGCATGGAAGGGTGGATGGGGTTTGAAAAGAGGAGTGGTGATGCATTGCTACAATCTGAGTTAACTTGTTTTAACATCCCTTGAGGTCAAGGATTAATCTCATTAGAATAAATTATAATTATGGTCAAGTTAAGACTACTGACATGAATGAGGCAAACATTCTATAGCCCTAACAAAAATGAGGGTGAAATCTTTTTGTGGGAGGGCCAGAAGAATATGGTTCCCAGTTTTACCAATAATGAAGTTTATTTTAACGTCACATTGATTGGTGTTGAATTTGATAGAAGCTAGGGAAGGTGCATTTGGCTGACTATCAGATTTGGGGCTGTTTTGGTAGGGATCACATGGTGGTGGTCAGAATGGGCTTATAAGTTTTATTACTCTAAGATGAATCAGTCTAAGACTAAGGAGGTGGATAGTATTATGTAGTTAGGATGCTTGGCACCAAGGATATAGTTAGGGACCTTAGTATTTCTAGGTACTAATTAAAGTGGCACCTGGGATGTTGTAATTGGCTGTTGCTAATGTTATTGTTGTATTGAGGCTATTAGCAATGATCAGAGTATTGCTCAGTCAATGAGCATTTATAACGTGCTTACTGTTTCAGTCACAGTGCTAGGCACTGGGGATACAAAGAGAAAAACAAAGTGAACCCCCACCTTCTGGGAGCTTATTTTATTGGACGATAAAAACATATATACGTATAAATAAAAGCAAAATATGTGCAAAATAAATAAAAATGGTTTCACTGTGGAGAGAGCACCAGCAGTTAGAGAGAATCAGGAAGGAGTTTATATGAGAAGCTTTGAAGGAAAGTAGGGGTTCTAAGAGTTAGAGGCTGGAAAGTTTTGTGGTGGTTGTTATTATTCTGTCATGTGACCCAATTGGGGGGTTTTCTTGGCAAAGATACTGGAGTAGTTTGTCATTTCTTTCCTCCCACTCATTTTATAGATGAGGAAACTGAGGCAGTTATGTGACTTGCCCAGGATCAAACAGTTATTAAGTTTCTGAGACTAGATTTGAACTTGGGTCTTCCTAACTGTAAGCCATTGAACCTGACTCTATATCGCACCACCTAGCAGCCCTTATCACCACATGATCATAGATTTAATGCTGGAAGGAACCTTAGAAATCATGTAGTCCAACCTCATCATTTTTAGAAAGAAATGGAGGGTGGAAACATGAAAAGATTTGCCAAAGGTGCTGCTGGAGTTGGAACTATGATGTAAGTGATTATGGTGTTGGGCAACTCTATTCTGACATTAAGGTTTTTGCCAGTACTCTTCTTGAATAATGAGGGGATTTGTGTTTCTATGGGTTTCTTTGGCATTGATGTCAATGTTAGTAGTCATGGTAGGACTCATTTTGGCGTAAATGGTGGCCTATAGCAAAGACTTGTTGGCAAGGAAAGTAGCACTGGTGTTGATGGGATTAGTGACTTGAGTCATGGTGGTGTCCCAATTAATAAATATGTCTATGATCAGACAATCAGCAAACATTAAGTACCTTCTGTATACCAGAATGCAAAAAACAAAACAATCTCTGCCTTCTAGGAGTTTACATTCTACTGTGGGGGAGGGGGTGAGATATAACATGTTTGCAGCTAAATACATACAGAATATACAGACTAAATATTCAGTGATATGGGCAGGAATACTAACAATGGGAATGGGGTAGGATAAGGAAAGGCCTTAAAGGAAGGAAACTTTGAGCTGAACCTTAAAGGGAGAGAGGGGCTCTGGGAGGCAAAAATGAGAGTCAGACATTCTCCAGCTCTAACAAAGATGAGGGTGAAATCTTTGGTGCCTTCATGAAAGGGAATGAAGAAAGGAGATGAGGATAACAATGATGGAAGGGCACTGTATCTTTTAAGCTGAGGATCATTAAGTGACCTGTATCCAAGGTGCCGGAGAGGTGCTTTAGAGTAACAGTCACACTGTTTAGTTCAATTTACAAAAGATATAAACATTTTAAACCAAGGCCAGGGGGATTTGCAGCCAGTGTCTTCAGATGCTGCTGCCAGAAATTGGAAAGGAGAGAAATAGCCTAGCCAAAGTCTGAGGCTTGATAATGCAGGAGAGTAAAAGAGGGAAGGGAGAGGAGGCCGAGTGACCTTCGCACCTCTCATGCTTTTCTTTGAGCTTCTCTTAGCCTCTCGAAGCTTCTTCCTTACTCCTTTATTTCACTACCACATCCAGTACTTCTGCTTTAGAATCATTTATTGTTCTCCATCTCCTTCCCTCCCTCTCCCTGCCCCCACTTCAATTCTTGTGCATGGAAGAAGAATCATGGTTCAATCTGCCTATTTTTTCATTTTCAGAAACTGAGCCCCAGAGAGGTAAACTAACCTCCCCAAGGTCACCCAGATAGTAAATGCCAGATAGATGAGGAATATGAAAGTCAAGGACCTCTGACTCCAAAGGCAGGCCTCTTTATGTAGATGTTTTCCTTTACTAAGAGACAGTTTATGCTGGCCTATCTCTTTTCTGGATCAGTCTTGGTTGGGAAGGAGGTAAGAGGGAGGACACAGAATGGAGGAGTTGAAGAGGAAGAGAAGCTTCTATTGAATGTCCTTTGGGGACAGAGGGAGAGGGACCTGGGATAAGGACATTCCATAGTAATAAGCGCTACAGTGAGGAGGGAGAGGGAATGAGTACCCTTGAAGCTTTCTAAGGTGTGGAGCTCTAAAGGCTAGCCATTCCGAATGTTAATTTGGGGCCTGAAGAGGACTACCTTAGATCTTCAAGCAAAGGCTAGACTACAGCTTGTCAGGGGATGTTATAGAACGGCT
>CM053595.1:145931969-145968693 GCA_028646575.1 Pseudocheirus occidentalis | reverse complement strand
TCCTTTCTTTCCCTTCCTTCCGTCCTTCCTTCCTTCCTTCCTTCCTTCCTTCCTTCCTTCCTTCCTTCTTTCCTTCCTTCCTTCCTTCTTTTTTTCTCATCATTCTCCTCCTCCTCCTCCTCCTCATCAACAATAATAGTAACCGGGGCGGCTAGGTGGCGCAGTGAATAGAGCACCGGCCCTGGAGTCAGGAGTACCTGAGTTCAAATCTGGCCTCAGACACTTAACACACACACACACACACACACACACACACACACACACAAACTAGCCGTGTGACCTTGGGCAAGTCACTTAACCCCAACTGCCCTCCAAAAAAAAGCAAAAAAAACCCAAAAAACCAATAATAGTAACCTTAGAATTTCCAAATCACTTTATGTAGATTGTCTCAGTGGAGCCTCACAACAACTCGGTAAGATATTCTAGGTATTATCTCTATTTTACAGATCAAGAAGTAGCCTGAGAAAGATGAAGTAACTTACTTATGGTCACAGAGCTAACAAGTATCAGAACCTGGATTCTAACTTCAGTTTTCCTGATTCCAGGTCTAACATAATCTACTACATCATGTTGACTCCTATTGAACTAATAGTTGACTTTTTCCATCTCTGACCCTATAGATATTCTAAATAGCTCCATGTTTTTTTCCCCTTCAATTTGACCTGGCCCCATTCCCACAACCTTTTTGGTAAAAGAGAAATCTCTTCCTCATTTCCCATGTTTCCAGTTCTCTTCAAATGGACTTCTATGTAGATATGGAAGTTCCCCATCCAGAATGATTCTTTTTGAAGGGGTAGGAAAGGAAGAGGAGGGCATTGATGATTTAAGAAATTGTGTTGAAAATCATTGAAGATTTAGTAACGTGTCACATATCTAGCCTAAGAGCCCCCATTTCTATTACTTTTTTTCCAACCAGGATCTCTTCCTGTTGGTATGACCAATTAGGAGGATTCTCCTTCCTATTTGAACTTTTCATCTTTTGTCTTCAGGGCTCTGATCTCCATTCCTCTGCTTCTGGGCTTGCCCATGTCTGTGCCTATGTCTCTCCTTTGTTTCTGATTATGGAAAACTATAACCATATGGCATTCGTCCTCTTGCTCTATTTTTCATGCAGACCCCAAAACATGATGTATCTTCCCAGCTCCTGGTGGGTGAACTGCCTCCCCTGGGGCTGACTGGGTCCTGTGAGGATGGACACTTCGCTAATCTGGGAAACTCCTTATGAAAGACAGTGAGCCTGGAGCCAAGCAGTGGCAGATCTTGCTTTGGCTTTTCCTTGGAATTCTAGGTAGGAGAAGCACAAGAAAAGAGGTAGAGAAGACAGAGAGAAAAGCAGAATAGGAGAGAAAACACAACAGGGAGACTGGTGGGGGAGGGAGTGTGGGTGTATACTGGGGCTAACTTCATTTCCTGCCCAAGGGCTCTGAGCAGCTTCCACTTTCCTTGTTTCTATCTGAGTAATTTCTCCTTTACTCTTCATTAGAAGGCTCTGGAGAAAGAGGTGGAGAGCTCCAGAACCTACTACCCTTCCTCCCTTCTCTTGGCTGTTGAGATGAAGTGGGAGGACAATAGACCTAGGGTGATTAGGGGCCTTTGAAATCAATCATCTGGTCCTAGGATTGCACAATTAGAATTAGGAGGGATCTTAGAAGCTGTTTAGTTTAACTTTCCATCTTGCACATGAGGAAACAGAGGCTCAGAGAGGTTAAGGCACTTGCCCAAAGTCACACAGAAATTTATTAGATGGCAGAGGTAGGTTAAACCCCAGGTGTTCTCATCCCAGATCCATGACATTAGGCTGCATTTCTGTTCTGTGCATGGTGTGGTAGGGGAAGTGAGTTGAAGCAGTTGGAATACCTCTCCTATCCATGTAGAACTGGAGGTTATGATTTTGCCCAGGCACAAGTCACTAGGATAACCCTGTAACACTTAAGAGTAACAGAAGATCCTAAAATCCTCTTGTGTCTGTATGTGTATATGTGCTCATGAGTGTGAATGTACAAGTATGCGTGCATATATGTGTATGTAGGGGGTGGAGAGGATAGCCACCTCAGTCCTCATATGACATGGGTGCATTATAGTAGAAGCTGGGAATAGGGAAATAAGATTAATATTTGGCTTCAATTCTTGTTCCTTCATGGCTGGTGTGCTTGATCTTGCTCCTTAGCCCAGAAGGACTGAGTCTGGATAGACTAGGATTGTTTGGGGGAGAGTTTTCTCTATTTTGGGGTGGTCACTGGACATCCACATAGGTCTCTCTTCTTGCCTCAGTCTCCCCAGTCCCTTCCCAGTGTCAGGGACTCTGAACAGATAGAGGAGATTTTGGAAATTGGCACAGGTGCTTGATCTTCCTCAGGCACATTTAGATGCTTACAATGAGGCCCAGATTTGGGGTCTTGTCATTGGGCTGTCCTGGCTGCTGACTGCTGTCCTCTGGAGTGGGTTATGTGAAATAGCATTCTCTTTGTTACATCCTGTGACTGTGGCTCACTTCCTCCAGAGGGGCAGGAGGCAGGCTGCTAGAGGGGTTGGTGTTGGAGGGTATGTATGGGGGTGGGTAGGTAGCTGCTGTATGAGTTCATGGGCCTGATCAGGGAGAGGGGAAGGGCCTAGGATGGGGGGGGGGGTGCTAGGATGAAAAAAAGTCAGAGAGAGCCATCAAGGGGTTTAACTGGCTCTGGAAAGAAGGGAGGAGTGGGAAAGGAACTGGGCAGAAGGATCTTAAGAATTCCCCATAGCAATTGGATTTGGGTGGAATTTGTCACCGTGTGGGAGGGGAAAGGAAAAGAGCAGAAAGGAGAGAGAGAAGAGGAGGCAAGTGCAGCAGCTGGAAGGCTCTGGAAGCAGCCTGCCTGGGTTGTGCCCACAGCAACAGGCCCCAGGGAACAGAGCCAATGGCCTCAGAGCGGCAGGTGGGCAGGGCAATGCTGGCATGCCTGAAAGGCAGGAAGCTTCTTGGAGCTGGGGAGGTGGAAGGGAAAGCCATGTTTGTGGAATAGTCAATATTTTCCCCAAAATCATTGTGAAGGGAAGTCGGGAGACTTCCTGCCCAGGCTTAGGGGATGGGGGAGGGTGAGGAGGCTGAAGAAGGGTAAAATGAGGTCACGGGTGTAAAGTGAGCTCGAAGGAGAGCAAGCAAGTGTGAGTGTTAGAAGTTGGGACCAGGAATGGGAACGTGGGATCTCATGGTGAATCTGAAGGCAACAAATCAGGGTTTCAGGATAACTGAGAATCCAAATGAACCCCGCTATCCCCTGCTGACCCCTCTGCCTCTCCTCTGGCAGGTGGAGCCGCTTGGATCCCAATCCTACAGACGGACCGCATCTTACCAGGGCTTGACGCTGGGATTTGTGGATTTGCATGTGTGTGGTTTTTTTGTTTTTGTTTTTGTTTTTTGAAGTTTAAATTTTTCTTTTAAAAAAAATTACCCAAAGCCAACAAATCCAGCTCGCCCCTCCCCAGCCGGCCTCCTACCTCTCAGATAGCCCACGATGCCCTCCAGTGGTGCCACCACCGTGGACAGCAGCAGCTCCAACCTGGAGAGGGACGAGGACCGAAAGGTAGGCAGCTGCTGTGAGCCGACTTCGTTGGAGACTCTTGGTAGTGAAGAGCCTTGGGAGGGGAGAGAAGGGTACACCAGGGTGACATGACTTGGTGGAGGAGGGAGTAGAGGGCACAGAAGAAGTACATGAGGAAACTAACCAGATACTTGATGGGTACCTATATGGATGCTTCCTGCTTTATTCCTCACATTGCTACTCAGCCCTCCCTGCTTCCTGTCCTCCCCCAGCTGCTTGACTGTCTCCCTAAAGGTATATAAGGGGAAAAAGTAGTTGGATTTTTGGCAATATTGGTCAGGTTTACTGAACTATAGAATCCACAGTCTATCCTGGGGGACAAACTGAAGAAACCATGCTTAACCCTCCATGTTCTGATGCAATGGAAAGACTACTGGACCTCTGGTTTCTAGTCTGGGCAGAAAAGTGTTTAATTTTACTTAACCTCAGTTATGATCTGTCAAATGGGGACAGTAATACCTGTTGCTATGAAGGTACAATGAGATGACGGATGTGCTTTGAAAAACTGTGACTATATAAATGTGGTATAGTAAATATAACATAGGTGGTAGGATGGTTTTTCAAAGAAATTGAAAGGTTGTCTCTACCAGATAGGGAAGGACACAATCTCAGAGGGGGAGGTCTGATGCCCCTGAGTAGAAGGAATCAGGGGCTATGGTCAACCCAGGAATCCTATTCCTTGGAATAATTCTTGACTCTTCTTTCTTTCCCTCCCCCAAGCCAATTACAAGATGTGCATTCACTGACTTGCATAGCCTCTGGCCTATGTCCATGGGGAGCAGCCACAAGATCCAGCATCACCCCTATTAATTCCTGCCTCCACCCGCAGAGGCACACACACTTCCATAATGTGTGGCCTCAAGACTGGCTTAGACAGCAGTATTGGAGACATCCATAGTAAAGGCAAGACACAGAGAATGTGCAAGGACATGATAGCACAGTTACCAAAATACATATACATAGACACGTACAACTGCCAAGAAAGCCCCACGCACATGCACAGAGATCTGAATGTGTCCGAGCAGAGGAGACTCTCTTCCTGATAATCTGTTCCCATCAAGTTGAGTCTGAGGTGACAGTGTCAGGCAAAGGTGTCTGAGGGAGCCTACAGAATTAGGATGAATGGTGTGAGAGAGGCTGGAGACAGGAAAAGACGAAGAGGAAATGAGAAGTGACAGGTCAGAGTCAGTGGTTAATGTAAAGAAGAGAAGCAAAGAAGAAGGACAAAAACAGTCTGGAACAAAAGAGCATGATGCCTGTTTTTGAGTACCAGTGCTGCTCTTGGTTGATTAAACGGCATGGGCTCATATGTGTGTATGTGGGGGAGGGGGCTTATTTCTTTCTGGACTCATATTTAGGCAGAATTCTTTTCCTCCCTCCTCCACATTAACTTACTGGGAGAAGAGAATCACACAATCATAGATTAAAACTGGCAGCACACAATCATAGATTTAGAACTAGAAGTCATCCTGTCCAAACCTTTGATTTCTAGGTGAGGCCTAGAAAAGTGAAAGCGACTTGTCCAAAGTCAGACATGTTCTCAGGACAGTGGTAAAGTTAAGACTGACTATGGAGCACTTCCTTTTAGAGAGATCCCCCAAAGGCTTTGGCAAGAGCAAGGTCAGCAGGCCAGAAGTGTCCATAGCAGGTTAGGGATGCTGAGAAAGGATGAGCTCAGGTTGCTTAGAAATGGAGAGAAGAAAGATGAGCAATCTAGAACATGATACCCTACATTTGGACAGTGCCTTACAGATTACAAAGCATCCTCTTAAACAGACATACCCAATGCTGCCCCAACCAATATCATTTCATCATGCCATTAATGTATCATAACTGAACTACATTTCAGTGTCACAAATCTCGACAGTAAATTACTTACATTTATGACATGTTTCCTATGGAAACTGCCCTCATTAACATTTTTTCACATAGTATTCTGAATTAAAGAAATCAATTAATGACATTAGGTGAGATGTGCTTGTGTATGATTTCATTTGAGGTTCACAATAATCAAGGAGGTCAATAGAACAGGTACAATTAAACCAGTTTTAGACTGACAGTATATCATAGTGGTTAGAGCCAACTTGGCATCAAGTCTCATTTCTGACATGTGCTATCTGTGTGACCCTGGGCAAGTCTCTAAATCTCAGTGCCCTAAATTACTGTGATTAAATACTGATCTAGCCTTCCTCACCAGGACTTCCTTACATTGATAAAATGACAGGTTTGGTACCAAAATAAATATTCAATTGCTACTCAGAGAGGTTATATGGATGCCCAAGATTATATAGCTAGCAAGTATAACTGAGCCAGGCTTTGGATTCTGCATCTTGGTCTTGTGATCCCTAGTCCAGTGTTGTGATTCTGCATCTGGCGAAACAGGAAGGAAGGAAAGACCGACAGAAGGAGGGGGCAGATAGAGAGCGGAAGTGACAGCTCAGAGTGAGAAAAGGGAAAGGGCTTGGGTGAGAAGAGAGGGGAGGACAATGGCGAAGAGCCAGGAGCTGAGAGATGTTGGTTTTAAGAGGGAGGTTTTAACATGTCCTTGTTGGAGGAAGCTGCCAACCTTCTGAAGCAAAGAATGTCCAAGGAGAAAGGATAATGGAGAAACACCAATTAGGAGAAAACGAGAAAAGGGAGAAGATTGGAAAACAGGGTTTGGCAGATGAGAGGGACTCCATAAGACATTCAGTTCGTGTCCATGTGGGACCACATGCACCTGAACATAAAAAGGCAGGCGTCCATTCCAACCTCAAAGACAATCAGGGTTAGAGATTTCTAAACCTTCTCTAAAAATAATCCTGCTTCTGTCACTAGCTGTGTGGCCTTGGAGAAATCCCTTAACCTCTGTGGACATCAGTTTCTTCATGTTTTAAAGGATGGAGTTGGACTAGATGATCCCACGGGTCTCTTCTGGACTAGAATTCAGGGGTGGGGAATCTGTGTCCTGGAGGTGACATGTGTACCCTCTAGGTACTTGGGTGTGGCCTTTTGACTGAGGCCAAGTTTTACAGAATAAATTCTCTTTATTAAAGGGATTTGTTCTGCGAAGCTTAGATTCAATCAAAGGGCTACACTTGAAGACCTAGAAGGCTATGTATGGCCTTGAGGCCGCAGGTTCCCCAGCCCTGAGTAGATCTATGATCCTATGAATCTGCCCTCAGATTACAACTCAGATGTTCTGAAGACCTTACTTGGACAGCTTCTGTGGCACCTTAAGGTGTCTTTGTCTCCTTTGCTTATGTTTCCTCTAGTGTAGCTGGAGACAAGCTCATCCTCCATTTATTATCACTCAGAGTAGGTCAGTATAAAGAGCAGTATAAAGAGCACCTGGAGTCAAAAAGGACCTGAGTTTGAATCCCAGAATTTCAGGGTTAACCAACTAGTCCAACCCATATCAAAGAAGAATCCTGTACTATAACACACCTAACAAGTAGTCGTCCAGCCTTTGAAGACCATCAGTGAGAGGGAACCTCTAGACAGGTTCTACCTGTTCCTACCAGTCATGTGATGGTTAGGGCAGGTACTGAACCTCTTTTAGCCTCAGTTTCCCCATATGTAAAATAGGCATAAATATCACGAGGTTGGCAAAAGAATTTGTTTGGATATTAGAACATTACACTCATAAAAAACACACGATTCTCTGGTTACACTCTGGAGCCTCCTGGTAGCCTGTCACTTTGCTTCTGTTTCTGAGTCCAAGGTAGCGGTTTTTACTGGTAACCTCAGAAGTACATGGAAATCATCCACATCATTGACACAGGATGGGAGACCCTGCCTTGTCCCCTTGAGGTCTGGGAAAACCCAAGACTAGGTATCATGGTGGGAAGGCATCACACATCCAGAACCAATCACAAAGACTATGACTGTTGCTTATAAGTGTACTTGGGCCAGGCTAAGTGACTTAGACTAGTCTGGCATGAGAGTGTTGGATTCTTTAACTGTGAGGCAATCTTCCAAGCCACAGGGCTCTGGGAAGCTGGGACTCTGACCCAGCCTCCTTTTCCCCCCAACTCTTCTTTCTCCTCTTTCTGTGAGAATTCAGAATTTCCCTTTTTGCTTCCCAGCTTTGTATGGACCACCCTCCTCTGTCCCTAATCTCCCCCAGCCCATTCCTCAGGCACCCTCAGACCCCTCTGTTTGACAGCGTTACCTGACTCAGCACGGTAAGAACAGGATATCTGGTGACACTTCTCTTTGTGCTTGTCTCCACTTAAGCAACAAAACTAGAAAGGCTTCTATGTATCCACTTCAGCTTCGATAACTCTTTCTCCCATAATGAAAAAAATCCCCAATAGTTTCACCTCTTAAAACAGTAAGTGTGACATTATCCTCTAAAAAGCTTTGATCCTTTTACTATGAGCACATCCAGTTGGACATAGCACAAAATAAATGCCTCTGTGGCCATGCTAAAGTGAGATTTTTTTTTTTAAGGGCAACTAGGTAGCATGCTTAGATTGACAGATGGATAGAGCATTGATTCTGAAGTCAGGAGGACCTGAGTTCAAATCCGACATCAGATACTTACTAGCTGTGTGATTCTGGGCAAATCATTTAACCCCAATTAACTCCCAAAAAATAAAGTGAGGTTTTTTCTGACATCAAAAAAATATACATTTATAAAAGTAATGTAAAACAATGCTGTGTGTCCTAGATAGGGAACCTGCAAGAGGACCTTGGTTTAAGCCTTGCCTCTGACACAGTAACTATGTGACCCTGGACCAGTCATTTAACCTCTTGGTGTTCCAAGAAACTCTCTAAAACTATAAGTTTCAGAGAAAGTGATGATCTACCTTAGTAGAAGGATTCCCTCACCTGGAGCTTCCAGCATGGAATGAAGTCACAGATCCAGAATAACATGCATAGATTGACAGACAGATAGATACATACATATATACACATATGCATATACGTAATTTAAAGGTTGGCCCTTTAATGCTTGGAATTTTAACAGCTGGATGATCACATTTGATACTAAAAAAAAAAAAAGACTTGATAGGCTCATGGATCCCTGGTGGAAAGGTTTCATAGGCTCTATTTTCCCCTTTATATTGATGAGGAAACTGAGAATCAAAGAGTTGACTTGCCTAGGGGAGGATAGGGGCTGCAGGAGGACCTGAGTTCAAATCTGGACTCTCAGATACTTAACACAAACACAAAACTAGCTATGTAACCTTGGACAAGTCACTTAACCCCCATTACCCTACCTTACCCTGTGGTAGTGTCAGAGTTGGGATTCCAGTCCAGGTCTGCCGTTATTATAGGCTCTCCCTAAAGTCTTAGTGCAGTTTTAAACTTGCATTAAGACTTGGGACACTGTATTATACTATACTCTAGTGAGACACTGGGCTTGCCTACCCATGTCCTGTTCCTGCTTTGCTTAGCTCTGAAGCTCTTTCAGTGCCTTTCCAGCTCTAGGAGCTCCCTTTTCCCATCAATCACCCCAATTCTCTCCCAGCTCTGTCCCTTTGGACAGCATGACCATCTTTCTTTTCTGGGCATCCCTTGATTTCTTATTCACAGCTCCTGAAGTTAAGCTCTCCATTTTTAGCCTTTTTTCAATTGTTTTTCATTTATTTCTGACTCTTCACGACACCCATGCTGGAGAAGTTAGCCATTTCCTTCTCCACTTCATTTGACAGGTGAGGAAACTGAGGCAAACAGAGTTAAGCCACTTGTCTAGGGTCATGCAGCTAGTAAGTATCCAAGGTCAGCTGAGGATGAACTCAGGAACATGAGTTTTCCTGACTCTAGACCCAGCACCCCATCCACTGAACCACCTAGCAGCGCCCACTTTTATCCTACCCCTAGAGTGACAAAACTGACAAGAATGGAGCTGAAAGGTCACAGCTGAGCAGTGAGCAAAACAGACCTCTCAAAACCTGAAGAGACACAGAACATGATTTGGGGCTCTGTGTGTGAAAGATCACCTTATAGCCCCTTTACATGGGGATTCTTTTAAATAGCAACTCCCTTGGCACGTGTAATATATTTGCAAGAAGAAGATGCACATATAGTTTTTCAGGAATACAAACCCCAAGTATATTTGTACTTACACCCTGAAAATTCCCTCAATTCCCTCAGGTTCCAGGTTCTATAAAAGCAACTGCTGATTAATTAATAATCCACTGATTGATTATTCAAATTTAAATTTTTGTGTATCAGGTTTACTTAGAATGAGGCATACCTTATAGCCCTAGTCATGTGTTCACATGTGCGTACATCTATATATGTGTGTATACTGAGTCAGAAGGGAGAGAGCATGAGGGAAAGACAAAGAGAAGGGACAGGAGAGAGAGGGAGGGAGGTCACTTTCGTTTAAACATCATCTTCCTCCAGGGTGCTCATTGGTACAAAAACAAGAGTGAAAAAGATTGATAGAAGAGGTAAGCCTAGCCTGGAGTTTGAGTTTGTCTGGCACAGTGGGCACTTAATTTGGAGTCAGAGGAATGGGGTTTAAATCTCTAATGCTACCACATACTACCTGTGTGACCCTGAACAAGTTAATTCCCCTCTCTGGGACTCAGTTTCTTAATCTGTGAAATGGGAGGGCAGGGGTCAGTATGGAATTAGATAGTCTACGAGGTCCTTTCCAGCTCTTAAATGTACAGTCTCAAGGAGGATAAGAGGGGAGTTTAATCTTTTCTGAGGCCAGACATCTGCCTTGTATGTTTTCTGCACACCACCATCAACAGGCCTCCTTCACTCTCTCAAATGGGGTGGGGGGAGGAGGGAAATGAGCAACCGGGGAGCAAAATCTCTGGTTCGGGGATCGTGCATCAAGGCTGTGCCTGTGGACGCCAGTAGTCAGTGCTCCCCAGCTTCCATCTGGCTGTAGCAGTGGCTCAGTTGAAGGGCATTGTTTCTGTGACTAAAGTATCCCCCAGAATGGCCCCATCAGAGAGCTGGAGCTGGGGGGGGGGTCCTCTCTGTCTTGCTTTCTCTGGCTTTAAGTCTTGCTCTCCTGCTTTAAGGTCTCAGCAGTGAAACAGACACTGGGAGGTAAGAACTGGAGAGGAGAGTGGATTGAGTCATGTTTGAAGGTGTCCAGAAAGCACTTGGGGGAGGGAAGCAGCTGGAGTGCCTGCCAAGAAGGTGGAGTCCAGAATTGCCTTGGGCCCTGCACATATTGAGCTGAGCCCAGTAGAGAGCAGGAGTAGGAGGGACCTGGGAGAGGGGAGACACGCTGAGCAAGCCCCAGACTGCCCTGCCTCCTCCAGCATCTGGGCCTGGGACGCCAGGAGCCCTTCTAACTCTCTGTTTGATTTGGGGAGGTGGTTCACCCTCCCTGGGCCTCATTTTCCTTGTAAAACAAAGAGGTTGGACAAGATCTCTAAGGTCCGTGAATTACTTTGCATTTATTCAGTACATATCTACACACTCATAAAACTGTTTCCTTCTGTAGAACATAAGCTGCTTGAGGACAGGGACGGCTTCATTTTTTTCTTTGCATCTCTGGTGCCTACTATAGTGCATGGCACATGAGAGTGTCTAATAAAAACTTGTTGATTGATGGGCTGACTGACTGTAGTCGGCCTCTCAGTGGGGGGCACAGGGCAGGGGGTGCCCCCCTCCCCAAGGAATAATAATAGTAATAATGGCAGCACCTGTATGGTCTGTGAAATGTGTGTTATCTCCTTTGATCCTCACAGCAGCCCTGTGAGGCAGGTGCTATAATTATCCCCATGTTACAGTTGAGGAAACTGAGGCAGTTTTTGGCCAGGATCACACAGCTGGTGTCTGAGGCAAGATTTAAACTCAGGCCTTCCTGACTCCAACTCCAACTTTCTATCTGTTTTGTCACTTAGTAGGAAGAGTGAATTTTTTTTTTGCTTTTTTTGGGGGGGAAGGTAGGGCAATTGGGGTTAAATGACTTGCCCAAGGTCACACGGCTAGTAAGTGTCAAGTGTCTGAGACCAGGTTTGGGTTCAGGTCCTCCTGACTCCAGGGCTGGTGCTCTATTCAATGCACCACTTAGATGCCTGGAAGAGTGATATCTTTAGGTTTCTAGAAAATGAAGGACTCTGGGGAAAAGGTAGAAAAATGACAAGTGATGGGGGTGGAGGTGGGGAAGGATGGTCTTCAGGGTTAGCCTGTCAGGTGTTATGGAGGTGAGGATCCAGGGAATGACCGGCTTGGTGAACTCGAGTCTGTAATTAATTGACCTACCCTCCTTGTCTTTAGCAAGAAGGACAGGAAGGAAAACTGATCTTTTAGCTAACCACTAACCCACTCCTCTGTCCTGGTCAATTCTCCATGAATCAGGCACTCGGATGGATGGCTCTGGAGGAGAGTGAAGCTGGTGCCTTTACCCAGCCCTGCCTCATTTAAATCCAATTTACTTGCAAGGCTTTGGCATCACTTTCCTGATGTCATCGGTCCTCTTTGAGAACAAAGGACAGACAGCAATAACAGCAGACAATAAGCGAAGATTTTTTTTAAGGTCTCTCCTACACGCCAGGGACTTCTAGGCACTGGGGACTTTTTTCCCTGGTCTTGTAAACTGAATAGTGCAAGGAGCATCTTGGTGAGGAAACTCTTCACCAATGTAAACTGGCATCTGTTCTGTAACTTATTGTCTGAGAGAAAGGGGGGAAAGTATTAAGTGCCTACTATGTGCCAGGCATAGTAGGGACTTAAGGGATTTAAATAGTAAGGGATTTAAAATATTTTCTCATTTGATTCTTAGAACAACACTGGCGCTATTGTTACCCCACTCCCTTCTATAGTTGAAAAGCCTGAGGCTCAGGGTTACACTGCTAGGATATGTCTCAGGTTGGATCTAAATTCAGGTCTTCCTGGTTTCAGGACCAGTGCTCTATCCACCTGTGCTGCCTGAGACTGAGAGGTCATGCCAGTTCTAACATGGCCAAGGCCATGGGTGCAAGCCTTCTCTGAGCCAGCTCCCTCAGCTGTGCTCTGTGACAGTAGCCTGGAGTCAGGGTGGAGAACCTGCCATCCTTTTGACTGAATCCAAGTTTTACAGAACAAATCCTTGTATTGAGGGTATTTGTTCTGTGAAATTTGGATTCAGTCAAAGGGCTGCACCCAAGGACCTAGAGGGCCACATGTGACCTCAAGGCTACAGGTTCCCCGGGTCTGCCCTAGATCAGTAGTCCCGAACCCACATTTTCAAGTGTCTGTTGTTACTCACAAGGTAAACAAGGTAAGAGACTGAGGCTGAATCAGGCCTATCTCCTACCACTATGGCAAACCCCTAAAGGTTCAGCAGATGGGGTGTCAGTAACATCATCTTTCCCTGTGAAGGACTAGATGTGCATATGTCTGTGATTCCTTGAGGGCCTGCATATCTCTGTGCAAATACATATTTCTTAAGATGTACTATATCTCTGTATGCTTTTGGAACTATGGTTCTGTCTGTGGGGGCCTGTATTCAGCTGATGTGTATCTAAGCCAGTACCAGAGAGAAGAAAGGGACTTGGATTTGGAGGTGAAGAACCTGCATTTGAATCCTGGCTCTGCTGCTTATACTTATGTGACCTTTAACCTCCTTGGGCCTCAGTTTCCAAATCTGTAAAACTAGAGGCTTAGATAAGGTGATATCTGAAGTCCCTTTCAGCTCTCAACCTGTGGTCCTCAGTTATAACCAGGACAATGGAAGTAGGTGCCAGAAAGCATTTTTAAAATGTACCTTTTGTAAAGCACTTTGAAAATCTTAACGCACTATATTAATATCATTTCTCACCATGATTATCACCAGCATCTGTGTACTGTGTGTGTGTGTTTATCTGTTCTTAAATACTGGCCTGCATTTTCTGTGTGTATTTGTGTGCACGTACGTGTGTGTGTGTGTTTGTAATACAACATTATTATAACAGAGCTTATCAGTACATAGATTTGGAGGCAGCTCAGGTCAAATCATGCCTTTGGGAACCTAACAGCTGCATGAGGACACAGTCTGGTGTAACAGGATTAGCTGTAAGACAGGTGTTTGCCCTGTTCCCTGAACACAGTGTGGTAAATGGGTTACTCCCTGGGCTTGTATGCAGGTGTGCTGTGTATGGAGTGTGTCATTATTGGTAAATGTGTATCTCTGTACGGGTACTCCATGTGTCAGTCCATGTCTAAAAAACCCCACAAAAACAAAATCACCTTGAATTCTTACCTGAATGACTGAATAACTTCAATTGATATTGAGTCATAGGTTTCGAGTTCTAAAGGACCTTGGAGATAATCTGATACAAGCCCCTTATTTGACAAAGGAGGAATCAGAGGTCCAAGGAGATTTAGTCTGAGGCACAAGGTCTTGTGGGTAATAAGTGATGAAGGCAGGATTTGAACCCAGATTCTCTGATCCAGATCAAGTTCCCCTTGTATTTGGCTTCCTGCAGACTCAGCTCCTACTCATCAGCATAGGGTGCGGAGTCAGTGTGCACGGGGATGAAGGGATGATGGAGATAATTACATCTCACTGGAGAAGAGTGTATCCGTAGAGTATGTGTGTGTTTGCACACTCTCTTAGTGGTTTATTATTAGGAGCTGCAGGTCCAGGGGTGGGTGCTGAGGCAGCTGGATGCATGTATTTTGACGTATTTATGTGTGTATATATATATATATATATATATATATATATACATACATACATATACAATGTATGTGTATATGTGTGATCTATGACCCTTCCCCAGGAATTTTTTTTTTCTGTGCCATTTGTATCCCTAGTAAATCTCATCTTGGTTTTGCAGGACCATTTCCCCAACTGGTCCACATCCCTTGGGCATTTCTTCCCAACTTTGAGAGTATTAAGCACTCAGTGAAGAAACTCTCTCTGCTGACGCAGGTGCAGATTGGTGCCTGCTCAGCAATTTAGAGTCTCAGAGTGGGCCACGGAAAAGGAAAGCAAATCATCCAGTGTCTTACATACAATATGTATTAGAACTGAGACTGGAACTCAGATCTTCCTGATTACCTGGCTCTTTATCGTGCTACAATGCCACATAACCCCATTTTACAGATGAGGAAATTGAGATCTGGGGAAGTTAAGTGACTCTCCCAGAATCACTTCCATCTCTCTCTGTCTTTCTGGACCATCCTGTCCTACTCTAAAAAGCAAACAAAATTCATTTGACTCTCCTCTCCTTTCACAGCTTAACTCTTTGAATAAATGCCCTGTACCTACAACCTCAATTTTCTTATCATCTTTTTATTTGCCTTTCCCCAGCCTCCTCTTTTATTTATTTTTTGGGGAGATGGGGGGGATGCAATCAGGGTTAGGTGACTTGCCCCAGGTCACACAGTTAGTAAGTGTCTGAGATCAAATTTGAACTCAGGTCCTCCTGACACCACAACATGAGGAACTATATTAAAGGGTTGTGGCATTAGGAAGGTTGAGAACCACTGAAGCCAAATCCAGCAGTATTTCACCGGGTCATTGATTTAGAGAGAATCTAATTCAACCTCCTCATCTTTTCTCCTAAGGAAACTGAGACTCAAGAGATGTTAAATGATATGCATGGTTGGCTAAGTGCCAGATCTGGGTTTTGAACCTGGGACCTCTGGCTCCAGACTGAAATCTTTCAATTCAAATCACTAAGCATTCATTTTTTAAAATAAATGTTATTGATATATTTTGTTCTAAATTGCCTTACTTTTCCCTGTATCCACCCCACCCCTTTGCAGAGCCATCTCATATAAAGAGTATTTTTTTTTTACTAAGCATTTATTAAGCTTCCACTATGTACTTAGAGTACTTATAGTCACCATGCTAAGTACTAGGAATAAACACAAAACCAAAAAATTCATGCTTTTCAGAAGCTTAAATTCCTAACTTCACTCTTACTGTTGAGGATACTACTAACCCCCCCCCCCCAAGTCACTCAGGCTGAAAACTTAGGAGTCGTCCTCAGCTCCTCCTGTCTCTCACACCCATATCCAATCTGTTGCCCAAACCTGTCGATTTTATCTTCAGAACATCTCTTACATATACCCCTCTGCCACAAGTCTCTCCCTAGTCCATCCTTCACTCAGCTGTTCAAATGATCTTCCTAAACTACAGGTATGATGATGTCAGCACCCTCCCCCTCCCACCCCTACCCCTACTCTATAAGTTCCTGTGGCTCCCTATCACCTCCAGGATCAAATTATAAAATCCTCTCTTTGGTGTTCAAAGCCTTTCATTACCTTCTCCTATGCCCCATCTTTCCAGTCTCCATGTACCCTCCTTGCCCACATATCTAGAATTCCAATGACACTGATCCCCTTATTGTTCCTCCCACAAGACCCATCTCCCAACTCTCTGGCCTTGTGCCTAGAATGCTCTCTCTCCTCCTCTCTGCCTCCTGGCTTCCTTCGAGTCCCAGCTAACATCCCATCTTCTATAGAAAGCCTTTCCCAGTTCCCTTAGATTCTAGTGCCTTTCCCCTGTGGATTATCAGCATGATAATCTGAACATAGTTCGTTTGTACACAGCTGTTCCACATTGTCTCCTTCTTTAGACTGAGCTCCTTGAGGGCAGGGGCTGTCTTTTGCCTAGTAGGTATTTAAATACTGTTTGCTAACTGGTCAACATTCTAAAAAGAGAAACAACTTGTGCCCATAAAAATGTATACAAAGTAGATTCAGAGTAATTGGGGGGCAGGAGGAGAGGGATATAAACTGGGGACCTTAAGAAAGGAAGGAAATAGTACATGCTGAGCTTTGAAGGCAACCAGAGATGCTAAGAAGTGGCAATTTGGAGGGAGGGCATTCCAGGCATGGGGTCAGCCCAAAGTGCAGAAAGATGAGAGAGGAAGTGTGCTGGGAGGAACAGCAGGTAAGCCAGCTTTGCTAGAAAGTTGAGTACATGAAGGGGAGTGATGAGTAAGGTGCCTCGGAGCCAGGTTGTGAAAGGCTTTAAATGTCAACCGAGTGTATGTTTTATCCAGAGGGAATAGGCAACCCCTGGAGCTTTTTGACCCAGAAGGCCTATCTTTGTTTCCATAATCTCCATTGTTATCACTAATGATGAGCCAAGGCTACTGTTTGGTGACTGGAGGAGTCAAAAGTGCCTTGTGGGGTGGTTTGTGGCCAGCCAGTGGGTGTTAAGTGAGGCTGGTAGTTAGGAGGAGAAAGGTTTCCCAAGTCATCTTCTCAATCTTGCTTTGGGTTTCCCACATCTTAGCTGAGCAGTTTACGCCTGTGCCCACAGGAGGAAGAAGAGCTGGAGGAGCAGAGGGGCAAGGAGGAGCGCCAGGATACCAGCACTCCCATGAGGAAGGTGGGAAGGCCTGGCCGGAAGCGGAAGCACCCACTGGTGAGTGTCCTTGGACTCTGCCCAGCCCCTGAGCCAGGGGAAGCCCTAAGGTGAAAACGGGTGCACTGGGAACTGGGGGGAGAGGGGTTGGGGAGGAGGGAGAGGAGAACAGAGTTAAAACAGAGCTCAGGAGCTCCCTGGCCCAGATCACCCTGACATTTGTGTTCTGGGGGGAAACTGAGCAAAAGAGGTCCAAGAAGAGAGGGCTGGTACATGACAGTGAGGTAGAAAAGGTGACAAACTAGGTCTCTAGACATTGGAGAAATAAAGTGAAAAAGGCTAGGACCAAATAGGGGAGGTCATGTTCCTCTGCATTTTGCACAGCTCATCACTCCATCCCCACCCCGACCCTGCCATGCCTGGAATCTTCTCTTTCTTTCCTTTAGTACCTTATGAAATCCCCTCAGGTGCCATCTCATCCAGGAGGCCTTTTCAACTAATGTCCTTCCATTCATCCAAGTCTTTCATGCTCTCTTTCTCTTCAAACTACCTACTATAGAAGCTTTTTCCTAAAATCCCCAACTGCTGGTGCCCTCCTTCCTGAACCTTAAATATAATGACTTTATATTTATTCTTTCTATTTACTCTGTGCATACATCTATGTTTTGTTGTCTCCCTTAGAATGTAAGTTCCCTTAGAGTAGAAATTGTTTCACTCACACATTTGTGTCCACAACCTAGAACATAATATGTACTTAAATAAATGCTTGGAAATTGATTGATTGATTTATAGTGCTTAGAAATTAACCAAGTACTTTCACCTCTATTATCTTTGAGCTTCACAAGGATTCTTTAAGGAAGTCATGGTAGGTTATTAGCCCAGTTTTATAGATGAGGAAAGCAAAGTTCTTGAAAGCTAAATGAAGTCATTTAACTCATGATAATCTGGCTAGGAAATGGTGGTGCCAAGATTTGAACCCAGGACTTCTGATTCCTACCCTCCTGGCCTTTCTCCGTCATGGACCATTCAATCAACAACCATTTTCAAGAGCCTACAATGTGCCAGGCACAAGGGATAAGAATACAAAGCATGAAACAATTCTTACATTGTATAACAGTTGACAAGCCACCATCCTTTCTAAACCACTGTTCACTCAATTTTCAAATGAGCGAGTTGATTTTTGACTTCATTGTTTAAAAAGCCATTTTTATTTTCTCCTTTTGGTTGCTGAGGTGTAGTCTAAATGTGGTTGGTTCCACCGCCATCAATGATGAGACTAGATCACTGAAGACAGGTTGGGAAATCTATACATTTTGCATTTGTTTATTTTCCTTTCAGTTGAATTTATATTTTATCTTAGACGATCTGGGGGAAAAAAAAGTGAATTGGATGGACTAGGGTTCCTTCCAGCTCTAAGTATAGAATCCTCTGATTCCACAGGTAGAGAGTATTCCAGCCTTTGGAAGGTATCAGTCAGTTTTTAACAGGTAGAACATGAGGTACCTGCCACCTCAGGGGTCCTGGATTGTCCAGGTAGAGTTCCAGGAACCTACTTTTCAGTAAAACTCTAAAACAGGACAAATATCAAACATTGGCCATTGTCTTGAAGTCAGAGACTGACCTTGGAGTCAAAAAACCTGGATGCAGATTCTGGCTATCCCATTGTCCAGACCTTGGACAAATGACTTCCCTTTTTTGGGCCTCAGTTTCTTTAAATTTCTTCTTGGAGGGGGGAAGGCAGGGCAATTGGGGTTAGGTGACTTGCCCAAGGTCACGTGGCTAGTAAGTGTGTCAAGTAGACGTCTGAGGCCAGATTTGAACCTGGATCCTTCTGAATCCAGGGCTGGTGCTCTATTCACTGCACCACCTAGCTGCCCCCTCTGTTTCTTTAAAATGTAAATTCGTAAAATGAGGGAAATCTCCCTTAGAGTAAAAACTCCTTGAAGACAGGCATCCTTTTTGGCCTTTCTTTTAATAAATGCTTCTTGACTGACTGCCTAATGGGATTGAGCCAGATTAAATTCTAAGGTTCTATCTCTGATATTCTGTGAAATAAAGAAGAGTCTGACCAGGCGTTTCGTGTCTGGGTCATGGACCATAAATCTTAGAGATGGAAGATAGTTTTCTTTTAGATCAGTGGTTCTCAAGCTTCATAATGCCATGACCCTTTAATTCTCGTATGTGGGTGTATCTGCATGTGGGCCAACCCACCTGGAGAAGAATAGAGGAGGTTCCTAAGACCATCAGAAATATGTTTTCATATTTCCCGTGGTCTCAGGTAACCCGTGTGAAAAGGGTTGTTTGACCTCCAAAGGGGTCGCAACCCACAGGTTGAAAACTGCTGTTCTAGATAGATCAGCTCTCTGGTCCAATACAATCATTTTACAAAAACTGAGAGTCAGTGACTTGGCCAAGACCACTAAGGTAGTCTGTGGCAAAGCAAGGATACTAGCCCAAGCCTTTTGACTCCAAATCCAACACTACTGTATCATGCCTTAGTTTCAGGACAGAGGCTGTTTGGAAAGTCCCAGCAATGGTGGCAGTTTTCCAGGAGCATAGTCAAGAGGCGTCACAATTTGCAGAGGATAACTTGTCTGGATCACAGCCACTTCGTGTTTGCCCTTCCCATACTGTGTGACTCCTGTCCATACCCCTTCTTTTTTTTTTTTTTTTGCTTTTTTGGAGGGCATTTGGGGTTAAGTGACTTGCCCAAGGTCACACGGCCAGCGTTTTTGTGTTAAGTGTCTGAGGCCGGATTTGAACTCAGGTACTCCTGACTCCAGGGCCGGTGCTCTACTCACTGCGCCACCTAGCCGCCCCACTGCGCCACCTAGCCACCCCCATACCCCTTCTATAAGGGGTCCATCCATCCTGCTAGAGGCCTCTCTTGCTTTCTCTTGGCTGGCTTGTGATTTGCCTCATTGGAGAAAACATCCAAATGGATGAGATCACAGCTGCATTTTAGAATTTTTTTAATCTTCTTAAGGTTGCATATAAAGACAGAAGGCCAGTTTTCCAAGCCATTATAAATAGTGTGTGTGTGTGTGTGTGTGTGTGTGTGTGTGTGTGTGTGTGTGTGTGTAGACAGATACATCCACAGGGTAAAAAGCTGGAGAATTATCCAGTGACCTCAAACTAAGAGAGAGGAGGCATGAGTGACTTCTGGTGTCTAGGCTGAAATGCAAAAGGGAAAGGCAAAAGGAGTTTTGGGTTACCAGTAAGAGAGGTTGGGACCCAGACGAAGCTTGAGGACTGTATTCTGGTGTGATGACATTCCCATAGATTAAAGTAGGAAGGGAAAGGGAAAGTGATTTCCTTAAATGTCTAGTGCCAGCGTGGCCTAGCATACTTGGGGATAATGCTAATGGTCTTTTATTATGTAAAAAATTATAATAATAAAGTAGAAGCCATCAGAAAGAGCACTATAAATTACCTGCCAGGGCTAAGATGCCTGCAGGGTTCTGGACTCTGAAGCCCTAGCAGCCTTTGTTAATTCTTCCCTCTTGCCCTGACTATCCCTGCCTGTGTCAGCAGCGGTGACCCTATAGCATCTGACTTTGCTGGAGGGATGGGGGTGGGGGCGGGATCTGTGGGGGAGAGAGGATTTCTCAGCTGAGACTTGAGCAGAGAAGCCATTATTTAGCCTATGAAGCTGAGAAAATGCATGGTCAGGGACTAAGGAAATGAAGTTTTTTTGTTTTTTTTTAAAGTTGTATCGATACCTTTTGTTTTTCTATCACAGTAATTTCTGGGAATGCACTCTCCCATCTCTTTCCCCCTCCCCCCATAAAGAAAAACAATTAAGCAAAAACACCTGATCTTCTGACAGTGTAGACCACATCCTGACCTGATAGTTCCCTGTCTCTCTGCTGTGGGAAGGGAGGTATGATATGCATCATTTACCTGTTCTAATGGACCTTGCCTGGCTTTTCAGCTGCTCCAAACTCAGCTACCTTTTGCTGATCTTTTTGTTCATATTTATCTAATATTTGTGTGTCTGTTTCTCTTGATTGTTCTTCCTCTTCTTCATCAGTTCACATCTTCCCACCTTTCTCTGAATTCTTCATATTTCTTATTTCTTACTGCATAATTATATTCCATAACATTCAGATATTAAATAAAAATGTTTTGTTCCTTTGCCTAATGAATAGGCCCACACCTTGTTTCCATTTCTGTGCTCTTTGAAGGGAGCACAAAGGTCCAGTGTATACCGCAGCCGTATCCAGGGCAACACTATTTATTGTGAAGTCAAATCAGGAGGTACTAAGAACCCTACCGATCTCTGCAATCAAACAGGACCACGATGATTTCACATTTGTTAGAATTATTTAGCATTTTAAGATTGACAAAGCACTCTTTCCCCATAGCAGCCTGAGGAGGAAGTAATGTCAATATTGTCACACACACACACACACACACACACACACACACACACACACCTTTTACACATATAGAAACTGGGACTCAGAGAGTGACATGACTTACCCAGTTCACACTGCCAGAAAGCCGAGATTCAAAGGCTGGTCTAATGGGATCATAGACAGAATGGAAAGAGACCCTTGAGGTTATCTAGATGAGCAAACTGAGGCCCAAGTGGTTAAGGGGATTTGCCCTGAGGTTACATAGTTAGAAAGTGGCAGGGCTGAGATTTGAACTCAGATGATGCTCTTTCCATTGTACTACGGTCCTTGATTCCAGGTCTAGTGTTCTATTATTACTGCTACCACTACTACTACCACTACTACCACTACTACTACTACTACTATACTATTGCTACCACTACCACACTACTACTACTACTACTACTACTACTACTACTACTACTACTACTATAATATTGCTACCACTACCACACTACTGCTGCTGCTGCTGCTGCTGCTGCTGCTGCTGCTGTGCTGCTACTACTACCTAACATTTATACAGTGCTTGCTATGCTCCACTATACATATTGCTCTTCTACCTATCTTTGGGTGTAACAGAGAAGCTCATAAAATGTAGATGAAATCTCAGGAGAGGAATTGCATCAGAACTAATACTTCTAACTCTGGGGGAAAAGAAGGAATTTCTCATGGGGCTTGGGAGTGTCTCTTGTCAAGTATGTTTATCCCTAATAGGCAGGAGTTTACCTCCTTTGAGCCATACAAAGAACCTGGGACCTTGGATTTGAAGGATTTAGAGACTCTTTTAAGAGAGATTGGCAGAGTATTGCCAGGCTATATCCTCAAGACATTGATCCTCTTGATGAGTGGAGCCCTTCCCCCATCAATTTCCGATGGGTTGGCCATAGTCTGTGGTTATAGAACTGCAGTTAAGGCTGGATCCATCTGCTGAAGGGAGCTAAGCCTCATCCTTCTTAAGACTTTACCCTGATCCCAGTGCTGACTATATACACCCAAGGAGGTTAAAAAAAAAAAAAGACCTACCCTATATGCATCACTATGTGCATAGTACCATTTTTTTGTGATAATAAAGAAATGATAACAAAGCAGATATTCACTGATTGGGCAAAGGCTAAATAAGATTTGTTAAATGAATGGGATGGAATATTAACTGCAACATAAAAAACAATGAATAGAAAGACTTTAGCAAAGCATGGGAAGACTTATTTGAACTGTGATCCAAAATAAGGGTAGCAGAGCCAGGAAAAAATATAATTATTACAACCACATATGTGGAAAGATTTTTTAAAACACCCTGAAAATAGACAATCTGAAATTAAAATGACCAAGCTTGACTCCCTTGAAGAGATGAAAAAATATACCTCCTTCCCTTCTTTAAAAAGATGGGGCTTAGGGCAATTAGGTGGAATAGTAAATAGAGCACTGGCCTCAAACACTTAACACTTACTAACTGTGTGATCTTGGTCAAATCACTTAATCCCAATTGCCCTGCCCTCCCCCCTCCAAAAAGCAAAACAAACAAAAAAAGGTAGGGCTCATGGGATTGGAGCATGAAATACAATGAATGTTAGGATCAGTTGATATTTTGCTTAGGTTTTTTGGAGGAGGGAAGGCAAAGCAGTTGGAGTTAAGTGACTTGCCCAAGGTCACACGGCTAGTTAAGTGTTAAGTGTCTGAGGTCAAATTTGAACTCAGGTTCTCCTGACTTCAGGGCCAGTCTTCTGTTCACTTTGACACCTAACTGCCCATTGGTTAGTTTTTTGTTGAGCTTTTGTTCCTCTTTATTTTTTATTCCTTGTCGCTGGGATGGCAGGATGAGGTGATGGAAAAGGAAGGGATATATTTGGAAATGGGGGCAATGTTTAAGAGAGACAGAGCAGCAGAGAGACAGAGACAGAGAGAGATTAAACTAATGTTTTTAAAAGGTTCTTCAGCCTGATTCTATAAGACTATCTGCATATTCTGCTTGCTTAGTAAATGCATTTCAGTGGTGCTGCTGCTGTATCTTCCCTAATAATCACTTAAATCTAATTTGAATATCAGGCTGTGATCTTGAGAGCCTCAAGGAATTGAGTGGCACCTCCTACACATCCTTATTGTTCCCCAGAACCTCCCTATAGACTTGCTGAGAATCAGAAGGAAGTATTCTCCCAATTTAAGGATCAGAAAGTAAAAAGATTGTTTGCTTTAGCCCTCCAGTTGAGAAAAGGTGCTAGACTGGAGCCGTTTCTCTTGAATTAAACTCACTAATAGTAAAACAAGAAAGGGGGGTGGAGTTACAGAACAACTATAGCCTCTTTTCAAGATTTGGGGAGGACTAAAGTGGCCCCTTGTCAGAGATTGGAAAGAATAGGGTTAGTATTATAGAGATGGGAGAAAAAAGTATATGGAGAGTAGAGTATGGATTTGGGTTATCAAATTAATTCAACTCTACAGACTTCAATTAAGTTCCTACTCTGTGCTGGACACTATATTAGGGAGTAAGGAGGCCAAGAAAGAACAAAGAGAGGGAGTATTCCATAGTGGTTAGGGCACTGGACTTGGATTCAAATTCTTCCCACTGTGTGATTCTAAGAAATCACCTCATATCTTTGGATCTTAGTTCTTGGTGTCAATTCTAATGATGGTGTCAGACTTCATCAGGAGTTCTTAACCTGAGGTGGAGAAACTTTAAAAAAAAAATTTTATAACTGTATTTCAATATAATTAATTGGTGTCTTTCTTAATCCTGTGCATTTTATGCACTTAAAAACATTCCTGTAAGAAGGAGCACGTAGGCTTCACCTGCCTGCCACACACAAGGGCTTGTAGCATAGAATTAAGAAGCTTTGTATACATTGATTTTTGACGTCTCTTCCAGCTTGTAAACATTCTGTGATCTTATACTATAAATGTAGAATATGTAAATGTATTTTAGGAATAAGTGGGGCCTGATTGGTATGGCATTATCTAGCATGGGATAGGAGAAATGAAAAATAAATGAATGACAGGTCACCAGTATCTTGGAGAAGTGTCTGTGAAATTTAGGGGAAAAGGGGGGAACATTCCTAGAGACTGGACCTTCTTAAACCCAAAGTGGAGGGGAGGTCAGCAGGCAAGACACAAATCCTTTAGGCAGCTTTGGCCACCTCAGACTAAATTCAGCCTGTTAGGGCACAAAGCACTTTAGGGGAAGCATAGCTGATATGAGGCAGTATGGTACAGTGGCAAGAGCACTGGTTCAATTGTCACAGGAGCTGGGTTCAGATTCCATCTCTGAATCTGTGTGACCCTGGACAAACCAGACTCTCTGGGCTTCAATTTCCTCATCTATAAAGTGAAGGGGTCAGATTAAATGTCTTCTAAGGCTCCTCCTTTTAGAGTAGACCCTAAACCTATGACTCTTAGATAGGTATGAGGACTGTCCCACCCCCAGCCCAGACACAAAGAGGCCTTCTGCTCTTCCCATTTGCAGTCAGGGCCATGGGAATTAATTTACCCAGGAGAATTAGAATATCAGCGATGGCTAATTCTGGGAGGGGGAAAGAAAGGGAAGTGAGAACCTATCATAAATCAGACTGATGTAAACAAGAAAGGAGAGGCTCAGGATCTATAGGAAATGAGGAGAAAAAGGATACTGGTTGGTTGATCAGTCAATCAATAAGCATTTATTAAGTGCCAGTGTGTGTTAGGCACTGTGCAACATACTCAGAATATGAAGGCTGAAATGAAATGATTCCTGCCCTCAAGGACCTTCCCTTCTATAGAGGAGACGACAAGTGCTTCTATAAGTAGATATGATATATATTCTAAAACAAATGCAAGATGCTAATTGGGGAGAGGCGCTAGTAGCAGGAAGGAGTGGGGATCAAGAAAGGTCTAGTGTGGAAGACATTGCTTGAGCTGAGCTTTAAAGGAAAGTAGAGATTCTAAAGGGCAGAGGTAAGGAGGGAGTGTATTTCAGGTTTTCGGAATAGCCTGACTGCAAAGACTCAAGGAATGTCATCTACGACAATCATTAAAAACATGTTTGTCTAGATTGTAGAGTACGGAAAGGGAAATTATGACTAATTAGGCTGGAAAGATATCTTGGGGCCAAACTGTGAAGGGCTTTAAATGCCAAAAAGAAGAGTTAGAATTTTATGCTAGAGGTAATAGGGAGTTACTAGAGGTTACTGAACAGGGTTGTAAAGAGGTCAGATCCGTGCCTTAGAAGGGGGACTAACTTTACTCTAGACCTTGATATGTGCAGAACAGTTTAAGAGACAGCTTCTGTATTTCTTGCTCAATGGTGTTAGGATCATACTCTAATCACTTACTTTGAAGACTCTTCTCTCTCTGTTAGTTCCTATATTCATCCAGTCAATCCTCATGATCTGTTGACTTTTTCTTGGTACAGCCCTCCTGTGAAAGGCACTGTGGTGTAATGAATGGATAGGTGACCTCGAAGCCAGGGAGACCTGAGCACAAGTGCTGTCTCTAACACATACTGTATGACCCTAGACAAGTCACTAAAATTCTCTGTTTTGTAACTATAAAGGGTAGCTAAGATGCCAATCTTTATTGGAAGAGGGACTTTCTTTCCCTTCTCACATATCACTCACTGCAGCAGCCTCCCTGATGCTAGTCTGTCCCCAATCCAGCCTGCCCTGCATATGCCACCAGAACAATCTGAAAACACCACTTTGATCACATTACTGCTGTGCTCAACAAACTTCAATGACTCCCTATGTCTTTAAGGTAGAGTATGATCAATCAATCAACAAGCATTTCTTAAGCATTTACCACTGTGCTAGGCAATGGAGATACAAATACAAAAGTGAGATAGTTCCTGCCCTCAAGAAACTTACTTTTCCCTTGATTCCAAACCTTTCAACCTAGAATTCAAAAACCTCCATGTTTCAAACTCACTTTGCCTCTCAACTTTAGCTCTTACTATTCCCGAGCGCAAAACCCCTCAGCCCTAGCCAGACTGGCTTAATTCTCCCTCCCCTGTGTCTGTGATCATGCTGTTTCCCCAGCCTGGAATACCTTTCTTCTTCCTCTTCCCTAAGCCAGATCTGTCCATTCTCCAAGGTCAACTCAAGATCCACCTCTTTCATGAAGTCTGTGCTGGTCACCTTAGCCTACTCAGATCCTTCCCTTTTCAGAATTCCTGGAGCACTCATTACCTATGCCAGTAATGTTGGCATGAAACCTTATATTGTCTGGCATGGATCCTTAGCTGTTTCACGTATGCATTTTTCTTCTCTCCAATTAGATTTTAAATGTGTATGGAGACTGCAACATATTTCCTTTAGCTCTTCCTGGACTGCCCAGGTGACTGTTATGCAAGCTTAATAAATACTGAATGCATGCATGCAGGAATAAATGATTGTGGGGATATTCAAATGAAATTTGGAAAGAAAACTGGACTAGGATACTCAGTACTTTTGTTCTAGCCCCAGCTTTGGCATAAACTAGCTGTGTGACCCAGGACAAATCACTTTCTCTGGACCTCAGTTTCCTAATCTATAAACTGAAGATGTTGGCTGAAGGTCCTTTCCAGTTCTCTGAATGTCTTATCCTTAAGACTTGATCTCATCTTTAGGGTCCCATTGTTATAATTCTATGAAAATGTAGGTTTAGTCCTTGGAAAATTTAGAGGAATAACAATGCAAAGAAAGCAATTCAAACTAATGGAAATGGAGATACTAGCATTACATTTTAGTAGAATTGTAAGTGCATTTGGGATGGAACAATGGAATCTGGGTCAGGAGAATCAGGGAAGCTCTTCCTTCTACTTAGAACCCTAACTACAGAATCTTTTCTCTAAGTAGAATGCGATAGAATGGCCTGAAACTGGGATGGGAAGACCTGGTAGTTTTAACCTTGCTCTGAAGCTTCAGATCCAGTCATGGATGTGTGTCCTGGGGGAGAGATGTTCTGGATGGAGTGAGAGAGACCTGCTCTTTTACAGGGCTGGCATTTAAACCATTGCAACAGGAAGTGAGGCTGGATGGATCTCAGAGGTCTCTTCCAGCTCTGATAGCCTCTGATTTTAGGATTATGTCAGAGTGCCATTGGAGAACCAAGTTCTAATGGGAAGTGAAAAGATGCTGGGCTGAATGACCCTCCTGGGACCAGTATTTTATTGATATTGTTCAGCAGATAAAAAGCAAAGAAGTAGGGAAACCGGGTAGTATCTGAGAGTTGCTTTTGCTGTATAAGGAACAGCACCTTCATATTCTCCTGGATTCAAGGTGAGGAAGGTTTTGGGTAGTAGGTAAGAGGGAGCCTCTCCTTCTCAAGACTGAGAGCATCTTCAAAAGTGAGATGTTACTGATGACATAACCAGAAGATGCTGAGTCGCCCGGACAATTAAATACACAGTTCTTGTTTTTATCCCTCCAAACTCTAGATAATTCTTCCCTATTCTCTATGTTCCATTTCTTCCTTGGAGCTAAGGCCCATGGGTTGGTTCCAGGCCCTTGGGAATTGATGGTTTAAGTTTGTTGGGTGGGAATGGTAACTAAGAATTAATAGGTTCCATGTCCATCCTTCCTCTCTCCTTCATTTCTTCCCTTTCTTCTTGTCTCCTTCCTTTCCTTCCTTCCTTTCTCTTTCTCTCTCTGTCTCCCTCTCTCTTTCTTTCTTCCTTCCTATATATCTCCTCAAAGAGTTTCTATCTATCTCATCATCATCATCATCATTATCAAATAAGATTGATTAAATTCAGTAAAGTTTTATTATGTGCCAGCCATTATGGCATATGCTAGGAATATGAAAAAGTCTCTATCTAGCTACTCATCAGTTATTCAACAAACATATATTAAAGTGCCCTTGGGGGGTCAGACACTGTACTAGATACTAAAGAAACAATGACCAAAATTCCAAACAATCCCTGTTCTCAAGGAGCTTACATTCTGTCTGTGTCTGTCTTTCCTTCTGTCTGTCTCAGATTTATATCCTTCTTATTTACAAGAGGTTTATTTTTGCCTGGAGGGAGCATACTGAAGTCACCAACTGCTAAAAATAACTCAAAGGAGGAAGAAGTATGGAACTCTGGAGGTTGGGCCAAGCTGACCTGTAGCCAAAAGTTGATTAGTTCATGTAGGAGACAATGAACACAAGGAGCCTCACTCCTCCCAGGATCTCCACTCCCAGGCAGATGCCAGGGATGCCATCCATCCATAGCAGTGTCTTTCACTAACTCTAACCATATCCTATCTTAGCTGCTCCTTCTTCCCCTTGGTCTTCTAGTAGCTTCATCTCTCATAATCATAGCATTCACTTAGAATTTCCTGCCCTGCAGGGCCTTGTCATAGCCACATACCCCAACTGGCCCTCACCCTACCCACCTCTCTATGTGGTATCTACTACCAAACCAGTGAGTTAGCTGTCAGTGAGCCTGGAGCAAATTCTGGGGATCTGGCTGGAGAGGATTGGGCATACAGAAAACAGCTGGGCTGTGGCTGAAGTCAAGGCCAGAGAAGGGGCAGGTTATCTTCCCAAAGGTGTAGCCCTTATTCAGTTGGAAATCTTGGACAAGACAGGTCTGGGAGAGGGGAACCTCTGCAATGGGAGCTTGGGAGTAATGGCATCCCAGGGACAGTTCCCTGGAGGAAGGCACTGGGGAGTTAATTATCATAAGGAAGAAGTGTACATTCCTGGAGAGGCAGAACTTTGCTGCCCACTTCTAAATGTAAGCACCCTGGTACAAAGCCCATTGGTATTGTGTTAGTTACTGTGACATAGTTGAAAGCGAGGTGGTATGGTAGGCAGAGTGCTAGACCTGGAGTCAGGAAGGCCTGTGTTCAAAGCCACTCTTAGACACTTAGTATCTATTTGACCCTAAGTTTGTCTCAGTTTCCTTATCTGTAAAATATGGATAATAATATTAATATCACCTACCCTCCAAAGTTGTAAGAATCAAATGAGATAATGGTTGTCCAACACAGTGCCTGGCGCATAGTGCTATATAGATTTACTACCACAACTACTGACCCATTCTCCTCCTAATCTTCAGATAAATACATCCCTACTAGGTATCCCTCAGCAGTCATATGTGAAACTGGCACAGATTTCTGCAGTAACACACATTCATATCTCCACTAAGACCTAACATAAGTATAGGGGCTACTCGACTTTAAATCCTATTGTGTGCTTGAAGATGATTTTTTAGATTACTGTAAGGTAAATTTCTTTCTGTGAATACTTTGTGTCCTGATGGTGAGAGAGAATGAATTATCCTTTGAATGAATGAATGCAAATTGAGTTATTAATCTTTGTACTGTGCTGATCTCTGGGGATATGGAGATAAAAAAAGGAGACGGTCCCTGCCCTCAAGGAGCTTACATTCTAACTGGGAGAGATAATACGTATAGAGGAATGGTGGCCGGGGAAGAGTATTTTGGTCAAGAAAGTCACAGGGATTATAAGAACCATGGAGCAATTTGCAGGGGGGGGGGCATTTTGGAGGGGGAAGGCAGGGCAATTGGGGTTAAATGACTTGTCCAAGGTCACATGGCTAGTAAGTGTTAAGTGTCTGAGGCCTGATTTGAACTCAGGTCCTCCTGACTCCAGGGCTGGTGCTCTATTCACTGCACCACCTAGCTGCCCCAATGGGGCAATTTGTTGACAAGCTTTTTCTGTAAGCAATGATCATTTTGATTACTGTTCTTAAAGCAAGAGGTGGTAGGAGTGGATATGTGCTTGTGCCAAGGCATTCCAGGAAGAAATGGTCAAGTGGCTGGGGTTAGCTAGAAATAAATGAAAACCCCCACCAGAGCAGCCCAGCCCCAGGGTTCAACTGGAGGTTCAATTTTGGGGTTACATGGTAAGAAGATGGTGATGAGGGGGAATGATGTTCTCTGGGTGGCATTGTGAAGACTAGGACATGTTCTCTTATCTGTCTTGGAAATTATCTCACCTTATTGGATATTAGCAGAAATCATTACATGCAATGGAGATCCAAAGCAAGGGCCCTAAGAGCACAGGGTCATAAAAGCCACCCAAGGCCATCTTGTCTAACCACATCATTTTTGAGATGAAGAGACTGAACCTCAGAGAGCAGAAGTGATGCCCAAAGTCATATAGGAAGTGAGTGGCAGAGTAAAGATCAATACCTAGGATCTCTGGTCTTTATGAGGGGACTGGAAAAATACAAAGCAGCAAAACCCATGGAACAAATGACTGCCCTATGTGGTAACAGATGCTTCTAGTTGCACACAACTGAACAGGAAGGGATGTAAATGTGTCCACACATTCCTCAGTACTGTGCATCCATCCAAAGACACCTCCAGGCTACCCAACTCACCCAAGACCTGTGATTTCATCAGCGGAGGATCTCCTTTCAAAGAATCAGATTGTAACTAATATATAACTTAGCAGAAACATCTTAGAGAATTGCCTAAGATTCAGAGAGTTATGTGATTTTACTGCGCTAGTAAGTGTCCAAGGGAGGATTTGAACCCAGATCTTTCTGTCTCCAAATCCAACATTCTCTCTGCTATCCCACACTCTCACACTGAAACTTGGATATAGGAACAGAGAGACAATAACTATTTCTCATCCTGAACTGACTATGAAAATTAAATAAATTTAATTTTAAAAAAGAAAATTGATGAAATTTGATAAGGAAATCTATTATTTTAGCTGCCCTCCCCCACAATCTTATGGTCTTAAAACTCATAAGCTTAAAAAATAGACCCCTCGCCTTCTTCTTCTTCCCTGCATCCTGTTCCTCTCACCCCTGGATAGTCCAGTTTCTCCCTTGCTCCCTGTCTTTGTTGTTGGTGCTTTTAAGAGCTTGGGTCCAAAGACCACTCAGGTCATTATTTCTTTCTCTTCCCTCTCACATCGTTCCTTGGGATTGACTGTAGCATGTTGTACATTCATATAGCTAGCTCAGGGCAGAACTCATCCACTTCAGTGTATGTGATGGACCTTAGGGCACAAATTAGATTCAGGTGGACAATTTATGGTCTCCTGACTTAAACTTGCTAGAGGCAGGTAAATTCATGAATCCAACTTCTTCTCCAGATTTCCTTCCCAATTTCACTTTTACTGAGTGTGGTATGATGAGTGGAACACTTCACTTTGGATCAAGAAGAGCTGAGTTCAAGTACCACCTCTGAGACTCACTGGTTGGGTGTCATAGAGCAAATCACCTAGATTCTGTGAGCCTCGCTTTGCCTGTATATAAAATGGGGATAATGATCTCTGTATCACCTGCTTCAGGGAGTTGTGAGATTCAAATAACGTCGTATGTATGAAGTGCCTTGCAAACCTAAAACCCTCTAAAGATGCAGCTGTTATTCTTATTGGTCTTATTTTCCTTGCCATTATTTTTATTATTGCTATTGTCTCCTGTGTTCCTCCTCTCTTTACTCTCTTGATTCGTGATGACACACAGTCCTTGTTTTTCAGATCCTGGGTGGCCACTTATTTGCAGGTCAAAACTGCTCTCGTGACATCGGCCTGAACTTAGTGGCCGAATCCTCTGTGGATTCATTCCTTCCTGTCACTAACTAATTCTTTCCCTTTCCTGGTCCCATATAACCTGGTCAGCAGCCCTAAATTACTCAATATTTTCAGACCATAGTCGTCTTGACCCCCCTGGCATCATCACAACAAAGTTATTCTCACTCCAACCTTCTCTGGCTTTCAAAAGTGTCAGGATAGGGGTTAGAACTATTTAGAATTTTTTCATAGGGCCTGTCTGGATTAGATCCTTCTATAAGAGGATTGCAAAGGAATAGGAGACGTGGCTCCTCCCCTCAAGAGTTTGTTATCTGTCTAAGACAACAGAACATAAATACATGAAAAGATAACTTGCTTTGCTATACAAAGAGCTATGTGTGAGGTACAGGGGGCCATACGCTCTCCAGGAGCTTAGAGGAGGTGGGATCACTCTGGGTTGGGCTGGTCGAGGGCTCCTGACAGAGGCTGTAGGACTTTGCCCCAGAAGGATGGGTGGGATTCAGAAGCTGAGAGGGGGGTGGGACAGCTTTCCAGCCAAAGCAAACTACAGGATATGTTTGGGGAACCATGAATGAGTTGAATGATCTAGCAGCATGAAGGTTAGTTACACATGGGAGAAATAAGTGATTAGGTGGGGAAGGTAGGTTAAGGCCCCATTCTGGAGGGCCTTGAATGATAAACTAAGGGATTTGGATTTTATCCAGTTGGCAGTGGGGAGTCCTTGAAGGTTCTTGAGGAAGGGAGTAATGAAAGCATCATTTTAGTAGGACAAAAAGGGGCCTGTTTGGAATCATCATAGTCAGGAAGGCCTGAGTTCAAATCCCACATTTGACCCTTTCTGAACTGAACTTATCATTTTCTTCCTGAAATCTCTCCCTTTTCCTGACTTCCCTATTTCTTCTGAGAGCACCACCACCCTACGTTCATTCTCGGCATCATACACGACTTTGTACTCTCACATCAAATATCCAAGCACTTGTCAAATCCTTTCGTTCTCTTTGAAACACCTCTCACAAGAGTCCCCTTCTCTCTGCTCCCATGGAGAGCACCGGGGCTCGGGCCTCCCGCACCTTCCCCCTGTAGCGGGAAAGCTGCCAAAGTGATTTTCCTAAAGCATAGGTTGGACAGTGTCGCTCCTTCAAACCCTCACAGTTGCCTGTTACTTCTACAATAAAACACAATACAGCCTTTACAGATATCGTTATTGCACATTGCTTCCCTGCATGCACACTCCAGTCTAGCCAGATTGGCCTTCTGATGGTTCTTCACACTCCACATTCCATTTCCCACCTCCAAACCTTTGTAGTAGCCGTCAGTCAGCCATTCCCACAATGTACTTCCTGACTCACCGTCTGCTAGAATCCCTATTTTCCTTCAAATCTCAGCTCAGGGGTTGTCTTCTACATGAAGCATTTCCTGTTCCCCCTGTCTTCTAATATTTTTCCCCTGAAAAAACACCTCATCTATTTTATGTACATGTATATAGCTACAGATGTACATATTGTCTCTCTTCTTCCCTCCAAGAGTTGTAAACTCCTTAAAGACAGGGACTGTATCACTTCTATCTTTGCATCTCCAAAGGTTTCCACAATGCCCAGCATTAGACACTTAATAACAGCTTGTTGATTGATTTATTTGTTTTTTGTTTTTTGGAGGGCAGTTGGGGTTAAGTGACTTGCCCAAGGTCACACAGCTAGTAAATGTCTGTGGTCAAATTTGAACTCAAGCCTTCCTGACTCCAGACCCGGGACTTTGTGCACCATGGCGCTACCTAGCTGCCCTTGTGAAGACAGTTACTCAATCTTTATGTGCCTCAGACAATGCCTTATCTGCTGGGTTATTGGCCTTGGTGCTATAGGAAATTTTCCACTGAGGATGAAATCATAGAATCTCTTAAAGAGGCTGTATGCTATTGGGGTGAGAAGGCAGGGAAGAGATGGGGAGAAAATTTGGAACTCAAAATCTTGTGGAAATGAATGTTGAAGATTAAAATAAATAAACTAATCCAAAAAAGGGTGAGGGGGGGGCTCTAAGGCAGAGGGATGGGAGCATTGACTTAGAATCAGAAGACCTGGGTTCAAATCCTGCCTCCACCACCTACTTACTAGCTGTGTGATCTGCAGCAAATCTCCTTCTGAACCTGTTTCTTCATCTACAAAATGTAAAAAGGATTTTCAGCGAGAGCACAGAGAACCAGTGTTAGAGGCAGGAAGACCCGGGTCAATTTCGGCAATATGCTCATTTGTACAATGAAGAGGTTCCTTCCACCTCCTAAATCTGCTGCCTAGGAGCCTCAGATTTCTCAGGTTGGACCTTGCTTGTGATTTGCTACAATCCTCTGTTTTACAATATTTCTGTATACATTATAGCCTCTCCCCTTCCTCCCCAGGTAGGCCCAGGGAGGGCAAACAAATGCCACCTTTTATTCGTCTTTGTGTGGTCACTGCTGCAGGGCCTTGCAGGCTGGGTCGGGGCTAGCTCAAATCAAATCATAGCTTGTCGAATACCACTTTCTAGATAAGGCCCTTCCTGATCCTTGCAGCCTCCTTCCAACTGCCAGCACCCGCCTCGCTCCAAATTATCTTATGTTTATTTTTAATCAATTCTGTCTTTACTTGTTTACATTTTCTTCCCCACCTCCCCCCAATAATAGAATGTAAGCTCTTTGAGATAAGGGACTGTTTCATTTTTGTATTTCTGTCTCCTGTCCCTGACAGAATACTGGACACACAGTAGGTGCTCAGAATACTGGACACACAGTAGGTGCTCAATGCATCCCAGTAGGATTGGACCCAACTACACTGAAAATGGTTATAATTAGAAATGCTGTGCTAGATCAGGTTGATGGTCCATTCAGTTCAGGAGTCTGTCTCCAAGGGAGATGCCAAGCAAAAAATTCTTTCCACTCTGACCTTGGTTTGTCCTAATGCTGATGACCTCCAGCCCAGGATGGAGGGACCAGCTGACTGGTGCAGCCTGTGGCTGGAGGTTGGCTATTGAACACCATTTGGTCCCTAGAGAGGGTGCTCCTTTGCTCAGTTCCCCTGTTAGCATCCTCTCTAGGCAACCCCTCCTTTCCCATCCCAGCCCCCACCAAGGCCAGGAATTAGGCAACTGGGCTCAGAGCTAGCAGCCTTTCCTTAGCTAGGGCATCAGTGGGGTGGAGGAGTCCAGGGGTGATGGATGCTCTGAATCTCTTTGGCTAGCCTTGCCTCCCAGCAGCTTCTTCTCCTGGCTGCAACACGATCTGGGGAGACAGATGCCAGAGAAAAGGGGCTGTGAGAAGGGGCTGGGGCTGGAGGAGCTGGGAGGGGGGGAGAGTGGCTGGCCCCTTTCCAGTCTCTTCTGGGGGCTGGGCCACACTGCTTACGTGGACGTGCGGCTGTTTCCTGAAACTAGAGTCAACCTGGAAAAATCTAGAGCTAGAGCTTGGGAGCTGATGGGCTTGCAGGGAGGAGAGGAGAGAAGCAAAAAGGTGGGGGTGGGAAGTGGGGGAATAGTTGTTTGTGCATGCACACACATACGTGTGTCTAGCTCTCTAAGTATACAGATGTGGGTCTGTTAGCGTGCACGCTCCTGCATGCACCTCGGTGCGTGTGTCTTTAATCACAGGGAAGCAGCTGGCTTGCTGCCAGGGTTCCCGGATGGCACTGAGCAGAGCCACTGCAGGGCCTCTCCATCTGCCTGATAGGCCGGTGTGGGAGCCTTAAAGGCGCAGCATCATCCCGGGGGGAGAAAGCTTTGTGAGAGCAAGGAGCCCCTTCACTGGCAGGGAGAGCCGGGGCTGGAGGTCTGGGCAGGAAAGCTGGGGGGAGCAACTCAGGCTGGGAGGCCTGAGAAGGGGAAGGGGGGCGTGGTTGATGGAGAGCCTGGGAATCTGGAGAAGCCGATGGAAGGGAGGAGCCTCCTATGCACCCCACCGGCCAGTATTCCCTATGTCTTTTCCATGACTGTGAATTTCAGGTCCCCTTCTTGCCTGACCATCCGGGTAGCTGGGGCCATAAACTGAGGCAGCCCCAATTTTTTTTTTCCGGTCGTTTTAGCCCCTGCGTCATCCACTCCCCAGTGGGGCTGGGGGAAGGGCTTTTCCGTGGCCACACCCTCTAGCCTTGGTCCTGTTCCTTGGGTTGCATCCACAGCATCCTGTGGACCCTCCCAAAGGAGGTTTTCTTGGGAACAGAACCAAAGGAGTCCCCAGGCTAGCCCAGAGTTGTAGAAGAAGCTGGCAGCCAGGCAGGAGGGGGGAGGGAGGCAGTCTGCTTGGACTCTAGGGAATGGCATTGCCTGAACCTGACCTCCTATCACTTTCCCTGTGCATCTCTTCTACCTTGGTTCCTATAGGAACTGCACCTCAGCAAAGCTCATGATGACTCAGGTAGGCAACTGGGGAGGGGAGAGGGAGGGGGAAGGGGAGGGGAAGGGGGGAGGGGGAAGATAGGGAAATGTCAGGAGCATGGGATGACCACTAGGCCTTGCTGCTGCTTTCTTCCTGCCAGACAGCGGGTTCCTTTGCCCCACAAATCCCAGGCCTCCACTGGGATTTCTAATCACCGCGTCTTTATTTCTGAACCTGACTTGTTTCTATGCTGAGATGTAAAAACAACAAGCCCAGAAAGCAAGGAGGAGTTAAGATTTTTATGAGCCCTTGATGACTTAGTTAGCAAACAGTGGCTGGAAGAAGCAGCTGCCGAACACAGGGTTGGGGGGGGAGGGGAGACAGGGACAAGAAGGGAGGACCCTTGGGTACCAGCCACATAGAATGGATGGATGCTGGGAGTGTTTCTTTTGGCAGAGGCTGGAAGGATAAGAGCCTTCTGCCATGGGTGAGGTTGGCTTCTTGCGATAGACTGTACTGTGGGAACCTCTTAGCTTTGCCACTCGGATTTCATTGCAGGGAAGGGTTGAACATTTCTGTTGTACAGCAGCCATGAAATCAGCCAGCTGGTCAGGCATTATGAACACCTGAGAAGTTTAGTTAGGCTTGACTGTGGGTTGTTGGCCAACAGATTTGTAAAACTTAGAGTAAATAAATGGGTGGGGCTCTGGGTGAGGCTGGTGTCTTTTGCCCAATGAACAGCACATACACACACACAGACACAGACACAGACACA
>CM053595.1:145907921-145931469 GCA_028646575.1 Pseudocheirus occidentalis | reverse complement strand
CGACTACTCTCAGCGGTTGCAGCTGCGGCTTGGGCTCCGGCTCCCGTAGGGCCCCAAGTCTTTCACTTTACGGAGGGCACGGACTTGGTCCCAACTGCTGTCTTCCTCGGCGCACGGCTTCTCTGTGCCCACTGCTCCCTGCGCCCAGTCTGGGAGACGGACACCTACCCAAAGTCCGCCTTCCTCTTGGGCCACGGCAGGGACTCGGATCGCCGGAGCTCGCCTCTAGGCTCACGGATGCCGTGGAGGTTGGGATGGCAGAGACAAGCCTGAAAGAGGAAGGGAGGGGGAGGGAGAGAGAGCGAGAATAGAAGGAGGAAAAAAAGGACAAAAAGGAGGGAGGAGGAAGGGTCGAAGAGCTGAGAAAGCATAGGGGCAGAATAAAGAAGAAAGAGCGAAAGGGGAAAAAAAAGATTCAAGAAAAGGGGGAAGGAGTCATTGGAGGAGGGAGGGAGCTCCCAAGGCCACCTTTGAGGGGTGTCTCTGTGTCTACACTTCCCTAGCCGGCCTGAGGGCAGGGCTGATCTAACCCCACCTGAATGGGGCTCACCACAAATAGACTAGGACAGAACGGACAGGGACAACCCGGACGATACCCCAATCCCCCAAGGGCAGGAGTGGGCTCCAGGGTATGACACAAAGTAGGAGCATCACTCTAGGGTGAAGTCAGAGGTGAGTCCTGATGAAGCTGAAATAGTGGGAAATGAGGTTCCACAGGCAAAGTGGGACTATATTTGGGAGTGCTCAATGACATTATTTGTAACAGAGCTTTACATTTTCTTGGAAGCCATAATTATGTAGAAAAGACTACCCAACATATTGCATCCCAGCCAAGGAAGGATGTTGCTTCTCGCAGGACTTTGCCTAACTCAGGAAGTGAATAGTATTAAGATGTTGCCAGGGACCACGTGCCAGTCATGAAGTATTTTTTAAAAGGATAAATATCATTAAATGTATTGGCATTTTCAAGTGAATCAAATGGGAACAGGACAGGATGTATGCTCTCTTCCTCCCCCAAAGCAGAACAGAGAATGCTCAGTTCTGAGGGAGTTGTCCTAACAGAACTTAGTGTGAGAATGTGGTTTGTCCTTCACTCTGGAAGAGGACTATGACATCAGGAAAATGATGCTGAGGTTTACAAGTGAATTGTATTTAAGTGAGGAAGGGCTGTGCAAAGTCACCACCCTCACTTCTTCCTCTGGAGCCATCTGGGTCCAGTGACCAGATATGAATTAGAACAACTGGAGATGACCCAAGATGCAGTAGGGACCTTGGTCTTTCTGGTCTAAGATCTTTCCCAAGCCTCACTTTCACTGAAGCAATGCCCATTCAGTTATTAGGGCTGTTTAAGAAGTGAACCAAGGGATGGACCCCATAATCCAAACAAAAAAAAATCAAACTGGTAGGGGAAGACTCTCTGGGTTTCTGGAAACAATTACTATTTACATTCACTCTGAGTCATCTGGGCCCAAGGTAAGTGATGCTTGGTGGCATTGGGTTAGTCAGTCAGTGAAAGCCTAAGTGAATTGGCTTTAAGGCATGGTCTTTAAGAAAGAAATAGGGGTAAGGGGAAAGAATCCAAGAGGAAGTCAAGGGACAAGGGGAAGTTCAATGTCATTGTCTTCTCTGGATGCTTTTTGAAAGATCAAGCTGCTGAGGGAAGAGTTTTGTTCTGTGTTCACTTTGAAGAGCTGGATTTATCTGATGTAGTTGGTCTAGAATGGCACTGGAGTGGTGGGAAGGTGTTCTCACAATAGAGGAGGAGGAGAAAAAAGAGGGTGAAGAATAAGAGAAAGGGGAAGAAAAAAGGAGAGCAAGAGGAAAATGAGAAAGAGGAGAAGGAGAAAGGGGAGAAAGAAGAAAGGAAAGGAGGAAGCAGAGAAGGAAGAAGGGAAAGAGGAAGAGAAAGGAGAGAAGAGTGAAGAGGAAAAGGAGGAATGGGGAGAAGAGGGAGGAGGAGGGGAAGGAAAGGAAGAGGGGGAGAAGGAAGATGAGAAGGAAAAGGAGGAAGAGAAGAATGGAAAGAGAGGAAAAGGTGGAAAGGGAGAAGGAAGAAGGGGTAAAGGAGGAGAAAGGAGAGAAGAGGGAGGAGGTAAAGGAGGAAGGGAAAGAGAAGAAGGAGGAGGAGGGGAAGGAGAGAAAGAGAAGAAAAAAATAGGAAGAGAAGGAGAAAGGAGATAGGAAGAAGAGGAACATGAGGAAGGGAGAAGAGAAAGAAAAGGGAGGAGAAGGAGAAAGGAGAGGAGAGGAGAAGGAAGGGAAAAGAGAAGAGGAGGACGAAGGAGAGGAAAAAGGAGGAAAGAGGAGGAGAAAAAGGAGAGGAAGAGAAGAAAAATGGAGGAAGGGAAGAAAAACAGAAAAAGGGGAAGAAAAGGAGAAAGGAGAGGAGGAAGAGAAAGAAAAGGAAGAGAAAGGGGAAGAAGAGAAGAAAGGAGGAGGAAGAGCAGATGGATGAGGAAAAGGAGAAAGGGAAGGGAGAAGAAAAAGGGAAAGAGGAAGAGAAAGGAGAGAAAGAAGAGGAGGAAGAGGAAGAGAAAGAGGAGGAGAAGAAAGGGGGAGGAGGAAGAAGGAGAGAAGGGGTGATGCTCCTCATAAACATACACATGTGAGTGATTCCCATTTTCCTTTGGCCTTTGTGCATTACAGCCTTGAGCCCAAGGCCTTCCAGGTGAATTAAATGAAAAGGAAAGGCCTAGGAAATTGTGCTACTCTCTGCAGATGCTGCTCATTCCTAAGTATTTCTCAGAGGCTGATGATGGGACGAGATAAGCTGGCTAATGGAATGTGAAGTAGAGAGAGGAAAATGGAAAAGAAAGGGGGGGACAGGGAGAACAGCTGAGAGGAGGGGCCTTTCAGGCATTCTTAGAGGGCTGGAGAGACCTCTCCCCCCAAACTCACCCTCATTCTCTGTGGATTGCTCCATCTGGCTCCTGAATAGACAGGATACCAATCCCAGGGCAATTTGGTGGTTTTTCAAAATGAGGACAGAAAGGCTCTTAAAAGCCTCAGGAGAATGTTCAACCAGTGGGTCACCTAGTCCTGAGGTCACAGAAGGGGAACGGCCGTGAATGGAGTCAGGCTCGAGCCCTTCCATTAAACCCATTTAACATCACCCAGGATCTGGCAAAGCAGGGGTAACCTTTGACTGAGTGAGCTGAGTGGGAAGCTCTGTACTCCAGTACACTAGAGTCCCACTTGTTTCCAAAGGTCAAACCCATCAGCCTGCCACAGAGAGTGGTAGAGGGGGACAAGTACTTGTTCTAGAGTCTAAAGACCTGGGTTCAAATTTGAGATCTTTCATTTAGCATCTTTTGACCTTATATAATTGTTTTTCCTCTCTGGGCCTCATCTGTAGCATGAGGGAATTGGACTAGCTCATCTCCAAGGTCTTTTCCAGCTCTTTATCCTACTTGGATGCCGAAAGGCCTTCACTAACATGTGTACCCCAGGCTCCTATCTACCTTGGACAAGCCACTTAACCGCTGTCTGCCTCAGTTTCCTTATCTGTAAAAAGGGAATGATAACAGCACCTACCTCTCAGGATTGTTGTGAGGATAAAAGGAGATAATTGAGAAGCTCTTGGCAAAAATTAAAGCACTATATGAAGGTTAGCTCTAGCTCAGACGTGGTCTGCCAAGGAGAGAGTAAAATGGAACTGTCACTTCCAAACCCCGTATGCTATGCCTTTCCTAATCCAGCCAAGCGTGGTATCTACTTGCCTGATGTTCACATCAACACCTTTGACCCCACGGAGCTCCCATTCCACAAAACCTCATCTTTTGCAGCCAGATTGCTGCCTTAATATGCTGCCTCCCCAATCCTGTGCTTCTAAAAGTGATTTCTTGAGTTTATGCCTAAGATTTTACATTTAACCCTAATAAAGTCCATTTCATTCGATCTAGAGGCAGCTAGGTAGTCTCAGATGGAGCGCAGACTGGCCTTGGAGTCAGGAAGACCTCAGTTCCAATTCAGCCTCAAATACTCCTTAGCTCTAAGACCTTGGGCTCTCCCTTTAACTTCTATCTGCCCCAGGCTCCTCAATTGTAACATGGGATTATTAATACCACTTACTGCATGGAATTGCTGTGGACATCAAATGAGATGATATGGACCACAGATGTGGAGGTGGCAGGAACCTCAGAGGATGTCTTAGTCCAACTTCCTCATTTCACAGATGTGGAACAGGGGATATGACATATTTTTAATTGATTTTGCTGATTTTTCCCCTTTTTTCTTCAAAAAATTATTTGTCAAAAAAATTTATCAAAGGGAATGCATCTGTGGGAAGGGAGGGAAGCAATTAAAGGAAAAAATCTAAGTGATTTAAGAAACAAAATATATCAATGGAAATCTATTTTTAAAAGCATCAAAGTAAAATAAAAGGTAACAAAATTCACTGGAAACTATTGGTAACATACTCTGATCAGAATTAAAGTTCATATCCTTCCCTTCTGATAAACCACAAAAATGGAAATTTATATCAATCAAAGTCATGACAATGGTCAGTTTTGTATAACTATTTTCAGGGAAATTAGTCATGGTGAGATTTGTTTTGTACTGGTAAGTCATTTTGGGGGAAAATATCTGTTGGGTCAAAGCAAAATATATCAATATCTTTAAAATAAGCATTGCTGTTGTTCAGTTGTTTTGTCAGTCTTGTCCAACTCTTCATGACCCCATTTGGGATTTTCTTGGCAAGGATACTGTAGTGATTTGCCATTTCCTTCTCCAGTTCATTTGTCAGATGAGGAAACTGAGGCAAACAGAGTTAAATGACTTGGCCAGAGTCAAATAGCTAATAAGTGTCTGAAGCCAAAGTCAAACTCAAGAAGATGAGTCTTCCTGACTTTGGAGCTGACTCTCCATCCATTTGTGGCATCTAGCTGCATTACTGAAGTTAAAAATTCATTTTGTACAAACTCATTTATATATTCAATACAAACTCATTCTAAGTTTGATTATTTGCAACATTAGTTTTCATTAGAGGACCAGATATGTATCTCCTTTTACCTGCCTTTGCAGTCACCACCTGTAAATTTCTTTTCAACATCTAAGTTGATTGGTGAGTTCTTTGTGTAGCCATATCTGGGTCTTCAGATAACTGATGACTTTTTTATTGAAGACATTACTTTTATGACTTCTTTGGTATCCTCAGGACAATTGGACTCAATGACCCAATGTTCCTGCCTGTTCTAAATCCATGATCCTCTGTCCCCTTTTTCCTCTTCCCTGGAAGAGGGATTTGTTTGTATCCTTTGTATCTTTAAATTTGCATTTTTAAGAGTTTCCCATCCCTTACTTGTAGATTTATAGTCCACCAGATTCTTCCTATTATTTCGCTAAATGCTTTGAAATCTGCTCCCTATTATAGGAGCAGAGCCATGATGGCAGAGTAGAAGCAGGAAATTCTGTGAGCTTTTGCCACAACCACCTCTAATACCTGTAAAATATGACTCTAAATAAAATTTAGAGCTACAGAACCCACAAAGTGACAGAGAGAAACAAATCTCCTGCTGAAGGCAGCCTAGCAGGCCAACAGGAAGGGTTTATTGCACCAAGCTGGGAGCCCAGTGTGGTCCCACATGAACTGTGTGCAGTCTGGGACCTGGGGCAGCTCTGACCAGCATCATAGATTGGCCAGAGTAGACTTCAGGAGAGTGAATCACCAGTAGCTGTGGTGGTTTCCAGACTTCTCAATCCATAAACACTAAAGAGAAAGTAAAATGTCAGTGGGGAACTCTGTTGGAACTGGGTGATGGAAAAGCACATTCCAGTCCCTGCCCCCAAAGTGAGAGGTGGAGTTGGCATGACAGCTACAGCTGCTGCTATGTGGGTGCCTCCAGAGCTCCTGGCCTGCAGATCATAGGGGGAACAAGTGACCATTCAGAGAGTAATCACTCTTGCTTTGACCTGCTTGGATCTGGGTTGCTGTCTTGAGTGGTAGTCCTGGGGTGTGTGGCAGTATGCCAGAGCTTGGGGTGTCTCTAGATAGTGTGCCCTCCTCATACTTCTGATAACATCTGCAAAAGCCCCAGTGATTTGGGACAAAGCTCTCCACTCTGGAAGCAGAGTTCTACCATGGAAAAGAGCTCAAATGTCAAGTAGTTGGCTGGCAAGATAAGCAATCAGAGGAAACTAAACCAGACCATAGAATCCTTTTTTGGGGACAAAAAGTATCAAAATATGCAACCAGAAGAAGTCAACAAAGAGAAAACTCCTGCATCAAAAGCTTCCAAGAAAAATATGAATTGGTTACAGGCCATGGAAGAGCTCAAGAAGGATTTTGAAAATCAAGTAAGAGAAGTGGAAGAAAAATTGGGAAGAGAAATAAGAATAATGCAAGAAAATCATGAAAAGCAAGTCAATATCCTGCTAAAGGAGACCCAAAAAATACTGAAGAAAATAACACCTTAAAAAATAGACTAACTCAAATGGCAAAAGAAGCCCAAAAAGCCAATGAGGAGAAGAGTGCCTTAAAAAGGTGAATTTACTGGATGGAAAAGGAATTTCAAAAACTCGCTGAAGAGAATAATTCCTTCAAAATTCGACTGGAGCCAATGGAAGATACTTACTTTATGAGAAATCAAGATACTATAAAACAGATCCAAACAAATGAAAAATAGAAGGCAATGTGAAATATCTTATTGGAAAAATCATTGACCTAGAAAATAGAACCAAGAGAGATAATTTTAAAATTATTGGATTACCTGAAAGCCATGATCAAGAAAAGAACCTAGAAATCATCCTTCAAGCAAAATAGCCCTGATATTCTAGAACCAGAGGGAAAAATGGAAATTGAAAGAATTCACTGATCACCTCTTGAAAAAGATCACAAAAAGAAAACTCCTAGGAATATTATAGCCAAATTCCAGAGTTCCCACGTCAAGGAGAAAATATTACAAGCAGCCAGGAAGAAATAATTTCAGTATTGTGGAAACAACCAGGATAACACAAGATCTAGCAGCTTCTACATTAAGGGATCAAAGGGCTTGGAATATGATATTCTGGAGGTCAAAGGAGCTAGGATTAAAACCAAGAATTAGCTACCCAGCAGAACTGAGTATAATGCTTCCAGGAAAAATATGGTCATTCAATGAAATAGAGGACTTTCAAGCATTCTTGGGGAAAAAAACAAAGCTGAACAAAAAATTTGACTTTTAAATATAAGAAGCAAGAGAAACATGAGAAGCTAAACAGGAAAAAGAAATCATAAGGAACTTATTAAAGTTGAACTATTTACCATCCCACATGGAAAAATGATAATTGTAACTCATGAGACTTTTCTCAATATGAAGACATTTGAAGGGAATATATAAGTATATATGTATACATACATATATATGTTTATATAGGAGGGTGTATGTGTGTATAAATACATATGTGAGTGTGCGTGTACATGTATACATAGACGGAGGGCACAAAATCAGTTGAATATGTGTAATGGGAATGGGAATTTGAAGATCTTCCTTGCCCCTTGTATTTGCAATCAAACAGGTACTTAGACTTAGTTCCAAGTTCATGGTTGTGAATCCCACAATGGGATAGTCTTGCTAAGGTAACAGAAAGGGATGGGGCAGGGAAGAGCTAATACTACACATAAGAAGAAGCCCAAGCTAGAGAGCCAGAACTTCTGGAAGCAAGCATCTGGAGGCTAAGCTGCTACTGGTGGAGAGAGAGAAGAGAATTGAGAACTGAACTGAGAACTGAGAAGAACTGAGAAGAGACATGAGAACTGAGGACTGAACTTAGAACTGAGAAGAACTAAGAAATGAGAAGAGAGGAGAACTGGGAGAAGACATGGCTGTGGTATCAGTACTTTGTCCATCTGTTTTGATGTTACTTTGTCAGATTCATCTGCTAATAGAGAACAGTGCTGTTGTTACAGAAGCCCTGGGACTTTGCCACTAGTTCAGAAGCCCTGAAAGAGGATTTTCTTGTTGTATGTTTACAGAAATCCTGGAAGAGTGTCTTGCTGATGATTTCAGGAGTCCAGGGACTGCACTGATGATTTGTGTTGAGTTCTCAGACCTTGTTGGTGGGTCTGAGTTGATTTCACAGGCAGAAAGTGAATTGATGAAAGTGCTGGCAATGTATATGAATGTAATTGTGGCTTTGTTAAGCCTTGTCTTCCCAGGAACAGAAACTGTAAAGGACTTGAGGTGGACTGGACACTTTGAGCTTCAGTATGGAACAGTAACTGGAGAAGGAGCTGGACAACAAGGAGCTGGCAGGAGCTGGAACCACAGAAGGGGAACCATGGAAGCAAAGAGCCAGCTTCAAGTCAAGATGAAAAGACCTCTCCTTGGGTATTTAATGCAAACTGAGAAGATCATGATTTACTAGGGATGGAGCACTTTTGACCTTTGTACTTTGATGATTGAGTTAAGGTCTTACTAATTAAGGATGATTAGAAACTAATCTCCAATTAAGAAGAAAGAAGACATTTTGATTGAAGAGCTTAAAACAATGTGACCTAAAGGTGGAAAACGTGTGATCTTTGTACTTTGTGATTGACTAAATGAATGTACTTCATTTAAAACTATACGACCACTTTATCAAAAACTATGTGGCCATTTCGGTGATAAGTTATGTTATAACATTGTGAATGCTGTACTTTGATTTCTGTGAATGTTTTGCTTTAATTTACTACTGAATAAATAGAGAGCTCACTATACTGTGTAATCAGAACTTGAAGCTGTTCACAGCCACAGTCCTCTGGAAAGCTGCTGCTTGGCTTTACAATAGGAAGGGATGATATCTAACAAATAAATTAAGAAGTGAGAGAAGAATATAATGAGAGGAGACAGGAAGAGATAGAATAAGGTAGAGTATTTCATATAAAAGAGGTAAGAGAAAACTGTTAGAATGGAGGGGAAAAATAGAAAGGCAAAAGTGAATGGGTTAACCTTACTTTCATTGAATTTGGATTAAAGAGGGAATAAAATACAAACTCAATTGGGTATCTTACACTACAGGAAAGTAGGGGGAAGGGAATAAGAGGGGGAGATGAGAGGAGGGAGGACAGATTGGGAGAGAGGGTAGTTAGAAGCACACACTTTTGAAAAGGGACAGGGTCAAAGGAGAAAATAAAATGTGAGGGAGAGGATAGGGTGGGGGGACATATAGTTAGTCTTTCACAATATATCTACTATGGAAACATTTTGCATAACAACATATGTACAACCTATACTGAATTGCTTATCTTCTCAGTGGGGGTGGGTAAGGAGGAAAGAAGAGAAAAAATATGGAAATCAAAGTTTTAAAAACAAATGTTAAAAAAATTGTTTTTTACATGCAACTGAGAAATAAGATATACAGGTACTGGGTATAGAAATCCATCTTGTCCTATTAGAAAGTTAGAGGGGAGAATGGGGGAGGATATAAGAGAGAGCAGATTGGGAGAAGGGGTATTCAGCAGGCTTGCTATTTTGGGGTGGATGCAGGGGAAAGATGGGGAGAAAATTTGTAAATCAAAATCTTGTGAAAATGAACGTTGAAAACTAAAAATAAACAAATTTAAAAATAAAAAAGAAATCTCCTCCCTAGAAATAGAGGGCATATGTCAGACTATGCTTGGCTATCCTCTCCTCTATTGCACCTTCTAGGAGAAAATGGTCACTTCTCCCAAAGTTCCCATCATTCCCATTACAGTGTACATTTCCTTCTTATCAAAGAATGAGTTCCAGAACAGAAGGGCGTTTGGTTTGTTTTCCCAACATCTAAAGGATGAGATTGTCATTCAGACAAATCAAGATGCTTCTCTGCCTGTGACAGAGATATATCTCACACATATTAATAGCTAATAATAATAGCTAACATCTATATAGTGCTTATTATGTGCTAGACACCAGACTAAACAGTTATGGGGGAAATTATTTATTATATTGTTTGGGGAAAATTATCATACTATCTAAATCCAATCTTATGTGATTAAAAGTTGTCTGCACATTCAGGGAACTAAAACAATTCCAAAGGACTCATGATGGAAAATGCCATCCACATCCAGAGAAAGAACTATGGAAGTGAATGTTAAAAACTAAAAAATAAATAAATTGAGGGAAAAAAGACAAAAAAAGAAGTGATCCTGTTACGTAATAAGAATAAAGAATGAAAACTGGAAATCTCTTTTAAAAAGTTGTCTGCACTCAGAATATGGAAGTAACTCCCTAGAAATGCTAGAGTTTGTGACAAGGTATTTTGGTTTCCTGCAGGTTCTGGATCTACCCAAAACTTTCTTGTTTTGGGTTACCACACCCAGGACATATGATAGGTCCATCCAAGCTTGTGTCTTGGGTTCACCCAAATTTTATTGAATATTTACAGTTACTCATAGCTTTCTCCATGTATTTTGCTTCCAAGTTGCCTTCTTGGCAACTTTGCTTAACTGTGTACATGCAGTTCTTATCAGCACACTTGTCTAGATCCTAAATCTAACATAAAACTTCTAGGAACTGGATAAGAAGCCAAATCTCCTTTCTAACTCTTTCTCCTTTACCAAATGACCAATAAATTTCTTTCAAAACTATTTCAGATTTCAGGAATTGTTTTTGCAAACAACATGCTTTACAGTTATCTCATTTAAACCTCATAGCAACTCTGGGAGGTAGGTGCTATTATTATCCTCATTTTTCAGATGAGGAAACTAAGGCAGACAGCTATTAAGTGACTTGTCCAGGGTCATGCAGCTAGGAAGTGTCTGAAGCTGGATTTGAACCCAGGTTTTCTGGACTCTAGCCCAGCACTCTATCCACTGTGATGCCTAACTTCTCTGGATATCTGTCTCACTGAAGTCTCATCACCTCTATGTTATGTTGGAAAAAAATCAAATTGATTCTACTTCATAACTGCTTTCATTCTGTATTACCACTGATATTTTTGTAACTGTCTTTGAGTTAAGTTTAGGAGTTCAGCTTTCCTGTAAATTATTCATTGTCTCTGAGTTAATTTGAGAAATTCAGTTTTTTTCCTGTGAAATCAATGATCTATTCTTATATGATGGAATTTTTTTAATTTTTGTCCTTCAAGGAAGTCAGGTTTGCTAACCATGTATCACTAACCAACCTTGTAGGTGGATGCACTCAGTCAACAAGATGGAAGAACAGGTTGTTGCTAGCCTTGAATACCTTCTCTCCAGCAAATCATATTGTTTTTCTCATCTACAATACTACCATTTACTATGGATACTCTTCTTTTTGTATATAAAAATGATCTGTGAGCCTCACCCTTGGGTCTTAGCTAACACCCTATTTATTGGCAAATTTGTACTTTGCTAATAAATCGATCATACTTTGTGCCTCAATTTTCCTTAATTTCTATTGTCATAGCTGGCAGCTCTGCAGGGACCAAAGGAGGGAGGTGAGCCCCTAGGGAAACTTCTTATGAGAACTCCCCCACAGCAATCCAGTGAAATTTTCACCAGAGGGATTTCTCTGTGGAGGACTGCACCTGAGTGTTCTCTCATTGCCACCTCTTCTGAGCTAAGGTTAGGTCTCCACATGGTTAGGAAAGTTGCAATGTTGCTTGTTTGTTTGTTTTAGTGTAATGTAGTGGTTGTGTTTTGGAACAAATGTTTGTAATAATTGTTAATAGACACCCCAGGAAATCTTCCTTAAAGGAATTACCTCTTGTAGTCAAGGGAGACTCCTGACTCAGGCAAGGAGTGATTGAAAGGTTTTTGTGATAATGATAATTCTTTCTGGAAGTCCTTAATAAGGACTTCCTAAGAAACAGATATTTCCCTTTTAAGAAGGGCTTTGGGAAGACTGGAAACAGCTATTCTTTTCAGTTGGAAGAGGAAGTGTAATTAAAATAGAAAAAAAGTTGACCTAAGATATAAAAGTCCCAAATCTGGTCTGAAAAGGGGCTTCTACTTGTGTGCACCAATTTTTAAGTGTTCTTCTATCTATCTGTCTTGTAATATCTGTGTTTTGTAAGTCAAACTAGTTTTTTTCTGCAGCCTGGTCAGGCAAAGAAGAAAGAGTAAAAGAAAAATTTTCTTTACAATGTCTCTCCTTCTCTCTCTCTCCTTCTCTCTCTCTCTCTCTCTCTCTCTCTCTCTCTTTCTCCCTCTCTCTTCTTCCTTCCCTTTCTAAACTCAAGTTAGAAGGTAGACAAAAGACATAGATGAAGGAATCTTTTTTCCCACTCTGCAGAAATTTATGGTATCATACTAATTAGAGGCTAAATTTGTGACTAAAATGTAATTTCTCTATGGTGAATTTCCAAAAATATGGTTTGCATTTCTTTCTATAAATGATTAAATGTTTTAGTGAGTTTTGGGGGTAACACTGTAGAATTTGTTTTAAGGAAAAACAAGACTAAAACTGTATATGTTACATGGAAATAATAATTAGATCTTTACTACTCTTTCCTTGAAGAATGACAGATTTATGGTTTTAGTGCCAGGCAGAAGGTGAATTCATAGACTGGACAAAAAAAAGGCTGCAGTTTGTGGTTGAAATTTGTCTGGTACTTAAGAGCTGCCTCAAGAACTCTTTCTCTGACCATGAAGTGAGAAAAGCTTATTTAAATCAGGGAGCAACTGAAGAATTAATAAAATTTCATTCAGATGAGTGTTTTCATGTTATCACTGTTTTTTCTTCTGAAAATGATAGAACTAATTGCTTACATAAAGCTAGATGCAAAGGCACCAACAGACATTGGATAAGACCATGTGTCTGTAAGCACTTAAGAACCTCAAAGACAACAGTACTGCAATTAACTGGCATTGTATAAGAAAAAAAAATTGTGCCAAATTTTAAAGAAAAAATGTAATGGAGTGAAGATGAGTTCTATAGATAGTGTGGGAAAATGAAGACTGGAGGAAATGAAAAAGTGGTAGAGTGTTGGAACAGGATATGAAAGAACAAAAAAAGGCAGTTTCAAAAGGCTTTAATAAAAGTCCATTGGAGGGGCCACTAGGTGGCGCAATAAATAGAGCACCCACCCTGGAGTCAAGAGGACCAGAGTTCAAATCCAGCCTCAGACACTTAACGCTTACTAGCCATGTGACCTTGGGCAAGTCTCTTAACCTCAATTGCTCTGCTTCCCCCACCTCAAAAAAAATAAATACATAAAAGTCCTTTGGAAAGATATATGAAGAAAAGGAGAAAGTTTGTGCAAGTAGGATTTGAAAGTAAATGAAGTTTGGAGTTTTGGAAATATAGGTTTGAGAGAGGTTTTTCACCTCTTGAGATAAGAAAGACGTGAGAAATACGATGTGGTTATTCTTTATGACATGGAAACATAGTAATATATTTGCAACATGGAATTACTGAAAGCAATATGCTAAAATTATATCCTTGAAGGTCCATTAGAAGAGTATGTTTTAATTGTTATGTGAGGAATGTAAAATCCTTGTGGTTCCTAAAAGCAGGGGGATTCAAATGTGAGACCCTCATGTAAAGTCCTTCCTGTTTAAAAAAAAAAGATACAGAGAATAGTAGATGACTTTGGGAAAGGTGAGGTCACCCTCTCTAAGTATTTGAGTAGATTTAGGTTAAGAAAACAGAAATAATTGATTTGACTCTTTGGATGATTTAAAAAGAAATCAAGAGAAAATTATAGGGAGCTGTAGTCTCACCATGAATTTTTGCAATTGAGCTAATTGACAATAATGGGCTCTAAATTTTTAAGGACTGCTAACTAATGGCCCTTGAGATTTTAAATGTTACCATTAGTGACTAAAATTCTAGATTTGATTGGGATGAAATTTTGTCCCAAAATTAAATAGTGTAATTGTGATCAATTAGAATCTAATACAAACTACATCTACTATTTAGTGTTAGGTCGATCATGGCGCAGAAAAAAATCGAGTCAAAATCCGATCTCACACAACTTATGTGTGATGACTAACTTCAATAGACTGGGCTCCTCTCAGCAATGCAAGGTTACAGGACAACTCCAAAAGACTCATGATTGAAGGAGATATCCACATCCAGAGAAGGAGATGTGGAGTCTGAATGCAGATTGAAGCAAGCTACTTGCTCTGTTTCTTTTTCTTGTTTTGTTTTGCTTCCTCTTTCCCACTGATCATTCCATCAGTTACAATCCTTCTTTACAACCTGACTAATAATTAATGGGAAGATATTTGTAGATCCTGTATCTGAGTGCATGCTGCCATGAAGGGGAAGGGGATGGAGGGAAGAGAAAATCTGAAACTCAAAGGACGGTAGAACTGAATGTTGTAAACTAAAAGTAAATAAACCAATTTAATTTTTTTAAAAAATCCCATCTCAGAGATCTGTTAGCTATGTGACCTGGAATAAGTTACCTTGCCTCTGTTTAACTTGGTTCCCAGATCTATAAGGGGAAGGATGACCCACCTCCTGACATGGTTGTAAGGATCAAAGTGGTATAATAATTGTGAGATGCTTAACACAGTGCCTGGCATATAGTAAGCACTATGTAGATGCTAACTAATATTACTATTATTTCTCTAATTGAATATAATTACTCCACACTCTATAACTTTACATTGGGTTTTAAATGTGATTAATATAAAATACTAAATGTGACCAAATGAGTAATTGTCTATGTAAGATAATTTAGAAATGCATTCAGTTGAATGAATGGCATTTGATTAGTAATATGTTTTGTTCCATGGAATTAAGTAGCTATGTTTCTAAAGTTTCTGTACTGTGAATGTTTGGAAATCATAGGGTGATGCAATTTTATCACTGGAAAATTTAACTCCTTTTAATCTGGATTCTGTGAAATAATTAAGTTATTACAGGCTGTTGTCATAATGTTAAAACCTATGAAGGATTTAATTGGGTATATTTTAAAAGGGAAGGATAATAATTATTTGCTCTATGGGAAAAGAAAAAGAAGAAGACAATCTTCTAAAATCTTCTTATTTGTAAACTTTCCAGGTTCCTTGGGACCATCTTCTTAGGCAAAGTCATAAAATCTTATCAGCCCTCTCAAAAAATTTTCCAAGTGCTGTGAAATGCCAAATTAATGAATTGATATACTGGGAACATGGGATCCCTTCTTCCATTACGAATGCTCTTTGAATAAGGGAGGAGAGATTAAAAGTTCTTTTATAGTATAGAAGTGATATATGTGATGATTTGTGATTATGAAAATTATGAAATTATACCTGGAATATAATATATTGAAATTACATCTTGAACCAATTTAGTCTTGACAGACTCCAGTATTAAAGACATATTTTTACCTTAAGGGGTTAACATACAATACTTTAGTAGATGGATATCTGTTAGGCTGGAGATGATCATATATTCATTATTTATGTGGAATTCCAGAATGTAATTATTTTCTTGATTTCTAGTGATTTATTTTATACCAGAATGAGTTTAAAGTAGAGAATTAAAAGAAGAAAATTATGTTTATTCATTTTTAAAAGGCCTAGTAAACTTTTATTATTAACTATCATTGCAACATCGTAAGAGAAATAATAATAATAATTATTATTATTATAATATCTGTCCCCAAGCTGTGATTAGTGAAATTTGCCATTTGAGGTAAAAATCTCTTGGGACTGTAATTTGATCATTGTCTGAGTTTTAAATTCAGATATAAATGTCTGAATAATCATTAAGTCAGAAATCCACCATCTGAGGGAAAATGCCACAAGCTGCTCAAAAGGAGTGGGATCTGGGAAATGCTACAGGTGAATGTCTGTGTCTGGGAAAAGTTGAGGGGACAGCCTTGGCATAGCTGAAGATAAAATCCTATTGACTCAGTTTTCCCCTTATGTTATTTCCTTTTTGTATAGGGCTGTTTCCTGTCAGGTTAATCATGAGCCTGAATAACAACAGATATCCTATTATTTGTAATCTGTTTTCTTTATACTGCTAGTTGTCCTTTAAATAAGTCTGGTCTGTTATCTCTGTCCTTCAAGGGAGTATGGTTTGTTATCCATGTACCAGTAACTAACTTTGCAGATGGACAATCAGTAACAAGATGAAAGGAAGGGTGGTTGATGGCATACCCAATCTCCAGCTAATCATATTGTTTTCCCCATCTATGATGCTACCTTTTACTATAGATGCTCCTCCTTCTGTCTACAAAAAATTATCTATTAGCCCCACCTTGGCATCCTGGTTATTGATGAGGAGGCAAAGACTTAATTTGTTGGCAAATGTCTACTTTACTAATAAAGCAAGCATGCTCAGAACTTTGTGCCTCTGTTTACCTTACTTTCAATTGCAAAAGTGTTTGTGCATCAGGTTTGTGATGGGTTTCCCAAACTCCTCATCTACTTCTATACAGGTGATCTGTGGTTATAATCTGATAGCTAAAATACTTGTTTGTTCCTCCATGGAGCTGCACCCAAATGCTATCATTCTTTTCCAGACCCTTAGTTCTTAGACTTCCATATCTGAGTTTATCTTTCTAGCCTCTATTGTGGCAATTGAAAAATGTCTTGATACAAAGTGCATCCCCCTTTTGAGTTGCAGAGACTATATGTATTTTATCTATCTAGTATTGAGGTGACACTTGATTTAACATACAGAAGATGGGGTACTTGTCCTATATTCAGCCGCTGGACTGGGTTCAATCCTATGGAGCATGCCTCTTCCCCTTTCTTACACTAATTGGCTCATTAAATCCCCCATCCTGGCTTCCCAGGAGAAATTTTAATTATTGTAAACTTGATTATGACCCACAAGACTAAGGATTTCCCAAAATAAGGGAATGGAAAAGGTACTAAATGAATAATATTATTCAGGTATAGGATAGGTAATTTATTCCTACACACACACAGTAACGGCTATACATCTCCAAATTCACAAGTATGCATTAACAGTATGGAATTCAGTAGCTTAACTTATAATGACTGGTACAATCTGTTAGGAGGGTGATACTTACAATTCATCAGAATATGAAGTAGCTTGCAAAGCTGCCCATTAAACATTTTAGATTTTATATCAACCAAGTGTTGTCCAAGCAACCCTTGGTACATATATACTTGTAAAATAGAACAGCCTTGGACTAATTCTCTTTTTGGTTCTTTGATGAAAAAGCGTCTCTTTCCCACAGCAAGCTCCAATTCAGGACCGCTAGACCTTTCACACTCACAAAGTAGTCTCCAGTCCTAGACACAAAGATGAGGAATAAAAACAAATCCAAAAGGGGAGAAGGCAGCTAGCTGAGTCTAAGATCCATGTGAAGAGTGTTCGCCAAGTTAACTTCATATTGAGATAGGGAGTTATCCTTCCCTACCCCCTCACTGGAGTCATATGATGCCACCTAGAAGGTTTCAGCTAAGGAGACCCTATCCAGGAGCTGTCTCTTCTTTTAAAGGGTCCACTGGAAAGGGAGCATCTCTGAAAAACTGAGGAAGACATCTAATAATTCAAAGGATAGTGAAAAGAACCAGTAAGGATAGAGATATAGAGATATAGAGATATGGATATATAGATACATATACATAACATTGTTAAGACAACTCTGAAAGACTTAAGAACTCTGATCAATATAACAACCAAGAATATTCTTGGGGTATGATGTTGCAGCTTGTTACCTCCTGAAAGAAAGATGATGGATTCAGGGTGCAGAATGAAACCTATATTTTTTTTTGGACATGGCCGATGTGGGAATTTGTTTTGCTTGGCTATGCATATTTGTTACTAAGTTTTTGTTTTTCAATAGGGAAGAAAAAAGGAAGAGAGAATTTGTTTTTATTAAAAATATAAAATATTAAAAGTCATCAGTCCCTTTCACTCATCATCTAATAAGAGCACTCTTCATCATCTCAGAGTACAGTCCCTTTAATAGTGAATCATGCATGGTTGGAAGCCATCCCCAAAGTTTCTACAATCAGCTGGAACCAAGAAGGACATCTCTAAATTCTTGTTAAATCTGTGATCTGGGATGATCTGTAAGATCTGTCATCTATGGAGATGACAGAAAGAGAGAAGGGGAGGATGGGATTATTTCTTGTAAGAACTGTCTTAAGGGTTATTTTATGATGAAATTGTACAAAGAGATTTATAGGAAGAATTCTATGAAAAGTCTATGAAGAATTGGCAAGTACAGTTTATCTTGGAAAGACTGTTTCCTATTATCACTGAAGGGAGAACAAAGAAAAAGGACTTATCTAGATTATTTTCTGAGAGACCTAGATTTAGCCTTTAAGAGAAAGATACTTTAATCAGTGTCTGAAATAAGCTAAATAGTATGCAAGTGTTTCCAGATAGATAAAGCGGAATCATCTACAAGTATACCAAGAGTTTCAGGTGATTCTGATTATAAGTTTTCCCAAAGTAAAAATTTTGTAATAATTATATGTGTCTTTATAATTGCTATTTAATTAATTAAATTTACATCCTCAATTATTTTAATATTTAAAAATTAAGAGTTATTATTCATTCAAAAGTAGATTTCTTAAACTCATAAAAATAACTAATATTTAATAGATTTAGGTGAAGGCTAAAACTAATTAAGCTATGAGAGATTACAAGTTTATTAATGATAAATAAATTATTCAAACATAGCCCCAGATGATTCTGAAACTCAAAAAGACAAAAGTAAATAAGAAAAATGAGCCAAGTGGCAGGCTAAGGGAACTGTGGTCAGACTCCATAACATCTTAATATACGTGAAGCATTTTTTTCATATCTGTTACATCTTCTTAAGTTCAGTGCTACCCAGTCTGGCAGAAACAAGGTATAGATCAGCCTTTTATATCATACACCAATATAAGATCCAAAGGGGTGCATGAATTAGACATTAAGGGTGACATGATAAACAAATTAGAGAAGCATGAAAGTAAGTACCTGTCAGACCAATGGATAAGAGAAGAGTTTATGACCAAATGAGAGAGAGACAGAGACAGAGACAGAGAGACAGAGATTCACAGGATGTAAGATGGACTATTATTATTACAATTTTTCAAAGTTTTTGCACAAGCAAAATTAATGCAGCTGAAATTAGAAGGTCTCATTTCTAAAATGTAGACAGAGCTAAGTCACTCTTATAAGAATAAGAGCCATTCCCCAAATAAAAAATGATCAAAGGATGTGAATATGAAGTTTTCAGGGGAAAGAATCCAAGCTATCAATAGCCATATTTTTTAAATGCTCTAAATCACTAATAATTAGAGAAATGCAAATTAAATCACCTCCAAAGAACTACTTCATCACCATCAAATTGGACCAAATTAGTTAACTATATTGAGGATTAAGAAAATGATGAAAAGAAAGAAGACAAAGAGGATAGGAGAACTAACTTGATTGTTACACAAATCATGAACCTTTCCTGAGGGCAGGGTACCTCTAAGATGGCAGAACAAATGGTCATCTTTGTTTATATCCTGCTAAGTCAAAGTAATCAGATCACCACAAAGATCCAGTGTGCAAAAAAGCCAAGTGTTCTGCAACTGTTTGAAGCATATAGTGATTAAGGGACACCGTGAGTTGCTGTTAGCTTTTTTCCCTCCTTTTTTTGTATTTATTTAGTATTTTATTTTTCCCCAGTGACATGTATGCTGCCATCTTGACTCCACCCCTCCTCCCCCAGTGACATGAAAAACAATTTTTAACATTTGTTTTTAAAACTTTGAGTTCCAAATTCTTACCCTTCTTCCCTCCTCGGGCCCTCTCACGGAGAAAGAAAGGAATTTGATGTAGGTTATACGTGTGTAGTCACGTAAAAAACATCCATAATAGCCATGTTGTAAAAGAAAACATACACAAAAAAATTCAAGAAAAAGAAAGTTTAAAAAAATGCTTCAATCTGTATTCAGACACCACCAGTTCTTCCTCTGGGGATGGATAGCATTTTTCATAACTCCTTTAGAGTTGTCTTGGATCATTGTATTGCTGAGAAGAGCTAAGTAATCATTCACAGCTCATCTTACAATATTGCTGTTACTGTGTACAACGTTCTCTTGGTTCTACTTATTTCATTTCACATCAGTTCACGTAAGTCTTTCTAGGTTGTTTGTTGTTGTTGTTGTTGTTGTTGTTGTTTTGAGAGGATCCTCCTCCTCATTTCTTATAACACAATAGTATTCTGGCACCATCACATACCACAACTTATTCAGCCATTTTCCAATTGATGGGCAGCTTTAGGCTTGGCCTTTTGGGGCTCTGACACTCCTGTGTGGCAAGTAATGCATTCTGTTTCTAGAATCCCCATGGAGGAGGATGGGCTGCATTTTTTCCCAGCTTCCATCCCCATTGTCACTATTTGGTGATAAACTCAACCAAGTGAGATTACACTGGGTGAAAGGCTCTTTTTTTGTACCTTACCTTTCCTTTCTTGAGCAACTGGCAAAACGAGGTTCATTCTGTAGACATTATGTACAGCATTGGAGTCCAGGGGTTCTGGTTCCATTGGGAGTAGCATTTGATTGTGGTAGTAGTGGAAGCAGGCTGGCATCAGGGAAAGTCTATGTGTCAGAGAGGATGACCACTGGCAGGAGAATTGACCCAAATTGGACCATTTCATCAATAGATGTCTATCCGTAGCTCTTGGGACAATGTCCAGCTAGAGTGAAATGTAAAGGGGCTGATTAATTACTAGTGCTGTAAACTGCTTTATATCCTGATGAAGTTTAAGCATCAGCCTCCCGGCAAATTTTAACAAGTAGCTATAAGTTAAATTATTAAATCCTGTTTTTGTCATCTTCTTAATATGCACTGAGTCTTTTATATTTAACATTCCTTTTATGTATAGAATAAATAATCCACCTCAAGCTTGATTCTTTGCATTGAGCATCTTTTTAATCTCCCTTTTTAGGTTAAACCCTTGGGATAAACCATAATCAAAGCTATAAGTAAAATTATCCCGAGGATCACAGGTTACATGTTTTAAAAGATTAAAATCATGACAATAAGGCTCCCAGACTCCTCATTGAAGGACAGGCTCCTAAAAAGGAGACCAAACATGGTCCAGACTGGACATCTGGGTATCAAATAGGGTATGACTTAGTGAGCCACTGTGGGTCCAGCAGGACTTCCCTCAAAGACATATGTGTGTATACACATACATATATACATGTATCTATACATATATATGTGCATATACATGTATATGTTTATGTGTACGCATATTCATACATATGTGTGTGTATAAATGCCAATTAATGGATTCTAGAAGAAGAAAGAAGAGAGTTAAAGGATGAGAACAAAAGCAGGGAAAACTAGAGGGAAAAGAAGAGAAACATGTGGAGAAAGGATACTGACCAGCCAAAAAAAGAAAAAAAAGGAAAGGAAAGAGAGAGAAGATATCATATAGACAGAGACTCCATAGGTCTTAAGATATTAGATGTGCTACCTTTTTGCTGATGGTCTAAACTTGTGAAATTAATGTTAATGATGCATATGAAACATAAAAATGGCATACTTTTTTTAAAGAGTTATTTGTTAAACATTTACCAATACATCCCTGTCTTGTTCAGATACCCTGAAAATCAGCACACTGATGGTGGAATTGTGGACTGTTTCAACCATTCTGGATAACAATTTGGAACTATGGCCAAAGGGCTGTGGGTCTCAGAGTATTCTCATCTATTATAGATTGCCCTCTGAAATGGTGAGCAGCTGGTTTAATTATTATTCATAGTTTTTCAACTATGTTCTAAGCAGTTACTTTAGAGGTACCCATACCAATTGAGCTACTGGAAAAGCCTCTAACTAATAGAAATTCTTCTCAGAGACACAGATACAGTGATCAAAGAAATATTCTCACCACCACCATGTGCAAAGTACAAGAAACCAGGCCCGGATTGGACCTTGGGACTGGCCCACTGCCCCAGTCTAAAAGCTAGATGAGAATTGAATATCTTTGCTGGTAATTGAACAGAAAAATTCTGGACTCGAGGTCATCTAGCTTCTGGCAAAGCCTCTCTCAAACCTTCTCTATCAGGGTAACATCAAACCCTCCTCAATGGTTCAGACATTGTTTTCAGATCCTTTTCTCAGACTCTGAACAATAAGCAAGCTAAGCAGTAGAGAAAAGAAGAACAAATGTTGAAGCTCAGCTGGACCAGGATGCAAAAAGCCATCATCGGTGAGTGAAGAGGGGCAGGGGGAGTCCATTAACTGGAACATACGCACTAGTCAATGGAATAATGGGGGCGAGAGCAAGAGACGTTTACTGGAACACATGACTAAGGACACTAAGGAGAGGCCTCTGTTCAATGAGTCATCAGGGCAGGCAGATTAAATTTCTCCCCAGTTAATAAGCCTGTAGATTTGAACTTCTACTTGACAAAAAGTCTACAGGCAATGAATCACGGACTGATGTAAGCACGGCGTCATTCCTGGGCTTCAGGGGTTAGGCCTGGAGACTTGGTTCTAGAGAAGCCAGTTAGAGCCGTGCCAAGGAGGCCTATTGAACACTCTGATCCAAACTGATTTCCTGTCCCATGATATTTACTTATTTTTGAAGAGATACCTTCCAAGACAGAAGACTTGGAAAACAGCATCCAAACTAAGATCTTCTTGACAGGGTCTAAGGGAAGTAACAGTGACTTGTCAGAAGGGGACAGGTCTTAAGTCTGCTCAGGAGTCCCAGAGAGTTGGGGAGGGGTAAATCATCCAGAAGAAGGTACCTTAGAGCTAGACTCAGCTTAAACAACATTGCTAAGCTGAATATAGAGATAATTGGTGTATAATGGAAAGAACCCTAGATCTGCTGCAAAAAGATTGGATTCAAATCTGGTTCTGCCACTTTTTCACTATACTTTGTGGCAAACTACTTTCAAAGATAGGGCATTTATTAAACACTTTGTAAGATCCAACCACTGGGCAAAATGCTGAGGATATAAAAACAAGGTTATGTTTTCTCTCAATGAGTTTATTTTCTAATTGTTGTTCAGTCATGTCTGACTCTTCATGACCCTAATTTGGGGTTTTCTTGACAATAGAGTGGTTTGCCATTTCCTTCTCCAGCTCATTTGACAGATGAGGAAACTGAGGCAAATAGCTTTAAGTGACTTGCCCAGGGTCACACAGCTAGTAAGTGTCAGAGGCTGGATTTGAATTCAGGTATTCCTAACTCTAGGTCTGGCACTCTGTCCACTGAACCATCTAGCTGCACTTCTTTTCTTTTTTTTTCAATTAAATTGATTTGTTTATTTACTTTTAGCTTATAAGATTCAGTTCTACGATCCCTTAGAGTTTCAAATTTTCTCCCCTCCCTCTCTTCTTCCCACCCATGGTGGCATGCAATCAAGTATAGGATCTGCAAATACTTTCACATTGGACATTAGTCTGGTTATATAGAAGGGTTGCAACCAATGGAGTGAATAATGGGAAAGAAGAAACAAAACCAAACATGGAAAAGAACGATAGCATATAGATTGCTCCAGACTCCATTTAAACTGTTCTTTCTAGATCTTTCTTTGAATGTAGACATCTCCTTCCATCCTGAGACTTGTAGAGTTGTCTTATGACTGTGCATTGCTGAGAAGAGTCCAGTTTATCAAGACTGGTCGTCACACATACAATGTGTCTGTGATTGTGTACAAATTTTTCCTGGTTCTGCTGTTCTTACTTAGCATCACTTTGTATAAGCCTCTCCAGGTGACTATGAAGACCGTCTCCTCCCCATTTCTTATAGCACAATA
>CM053595.1:145871936-145907421 GCA_028646575.1 Pseudocheirus occidentalis | reverse complement strand
AACTTGTTTAGCCATTCCCCAATTGATGGGCATCCCCTTAATTTCCAGTTATTTGCCACCACAAAGAGAGCTGCAATAAATATTTTTGTACATATGGGTCTTCCTCCCACTTCTATAATCTCTTTGGGATACAACCCCAAAAGTGGTATTAATGGATCAAAGGGTATACAATTATTTATAGCCCTTTGGGCTTAGTTCCAAATTGCTCTCCAGAATGGTTGAATCAGTTCACAACTTCACCAACAATGCATTAGTGTTCCATTTTTCCACATCCTCTCCAGCATTTATCATTTTCCTGTTTTGTCATCTTAGCCAATCTGACTGGTGAGATGTCCTACCTCCTTATTTTTTACAGATAAAGAATCTGAGACCCAGAATGGTCAACTTACCCATGGTCACAATGGTAGCAAAGGACAGAGCTAGACTATGAACTAAGGTCTTCTTACCCAAGATGAAACACACTCTCCATCCTTCCACACTGTCTTGAGCCAACCAAATGGTCAGAAAGGCAGAAAAAATTTTTAGTGGTGGGGGGTGGGGTTAGGAGCATATTTGAAATCTAGATTGAATAGTCCATAGTCAGGAAATAAGCATTTATTAAGCCAGGCTAAGTGCCAGGGACACCAAGAAAGACAAAAACCATGTTCCCTGCCTTCAAGGATCTCGTTCTCCAATGGGAGAATACTGTATACAAATCACCATACCTACAAGATATGTATGATGCAAAAGCAAAACCTCAGAGGGAAGGCACTAGCAGTAGATTAACCAGGGGTGGGGTGAGGGAGGAAGGATTAGTGAGACAGACCTTTTGCAGAAGGTAAGATTTAAACTGTCTTATAAGAAAGTAGGAGTAGAGGGGCCACTAGGTGGTACAGTGAATAGAGTCCGTGGAGTCAGGAGGACCTGAGTTCAAATATGACCCCACCACTTAACACTTACTAGATGTGTGACCTTGGGCAAGTCACTTAACCCCAATTTCCCTGCCTTCCCCCCTCCAAAAAAAAAAAAAGGAGGAGAGGAGAAGGTGAGGAGATAGAACATTCTAGGCATTAAAGACAGCTAATGAAAAGACCAAGTAGAGAAATGGAGCCCAGTGTTTGAGGAACAGCAAGAAGATCAGCGTTCCTGAATCATAGAGAATGTGGAAAAGAGTAAAGTCTAAGATGGGAGATGTAGGAAGGAGCAGCTAGTTAGTACAATGGCTAGAGCACTAGACTCAGAATCAGAAAGACTCATCTTCCTAATTTCAAAATCTGATCTCAGATACTTACTAGCTAACCTGGACAAGTCACTTAACCCTGTTTGCCTCAGTTTCCTCATCTGTAGAAGAAAATGGCAAGCCACTCCTGTATCTCTGCCAAGGAAACCTCAAACGGAACATGGAGAGTCAGACATGACTGAATAACAACAACAGGTTGGGAAGGATTTTAAAAACCAAATAGAGGGTATTATGGTTTGATCCTAGGAGTAATAGGGAGCCATTGAAGTTTATTGAGGCAAGCTGGGAAGGGGTAACATGGTAAGATCTATACTTCAGGAAGGTCACTCGAGGAGGCCTTGAAGTAAAAAGGGAAGTCACACAAAGCATGTGGTGAGGTGGAAAGGTAATTTCTCATTTCGCCAACATTGCAGACTTTCTGTTGGTGCTCATGAGAGGGGAGAAGGAATGGACAACACCACACACCAGCTTTCCCCTTTTTTCTTTCCTTTAATTTCTCCACACTAATGGAAATCTGGAGAAGCTGAAGTTGGTACCTGGAGCTTCTTGTGGCCACAGTTACCATCATTGCCATCTCCTTGGACAAGGAGTCTCCATTGCAATTCCCCAGAGCCATTTGTTGATTCCTGATCTAAAGACAGTTGCCAAATTAATCTTCCAGGAAAAAAAAAATTTGGTCATGTCACTCCCCTACTCAAAAGTCTTCGATGGCTCCTGTTGCCTCTAGGATAAAATCTCACATCTTTAGTTAAGCATTTAAAACTCTGCAAGCCCGAAGTTCAAATCCAGACTCTGACACTTACTAGCCGTGTGACTCTGGACAAGTCACTTAACCCTGATTGCCTCAAAAAATGAATACATTAAAAAAAAAAACACATGTACAATGTGACTCCCATCTACCTTTCTAGTCTTCTATCACTCCGGGCTCTAAGAGCTTTCTCCTTTCCAATCAGTAGTTTGTTGGCTATTGCCTAAACAGGGCATTTCACCTCTTGTCTCCTCTTTGCCTTTGCCTGAATGGTCCCCCATGTCTGGAATGCATTTCATCTTCACCTCTGCCTCTTAAATCTCCTTGTTTTCCCCAGGACACAGCTGAGATGCTAGCTTTTCCTTAAGATGAATTTCCAGATTTTTAATGCTTTGCCCCTCGCGAGACTGCTTTGTATTTTTGTCTTTATCTCTTGGTGCACAGTAGAAAGTAAGTTTTTTGAGGGCAGGCTGCTGTGGTTTTGCCTTAATGTCTCTAGCACCCAGTGGAGATTAATAAATGTTTGTTAAATGAACTGAGAAGGCAAGGAATGCTGTGCTTATTGATCAATCAAGGGTATTTGAAGAAGTGATTTTCATATAATCCATAGTGGAGTGTGGGGAAGCCCCTGTTAGAGGAACATTTTGGTAGCTGTGGACTGTGGGCATTTTTATGGTCAACTGGAATTATAAAAGTTATCTCCAAATTTATGCTCAGGCTTAGTTCAGTCAGTCTCAGTTATTCAAACATTTACTGAGTACCTACTATGTTCTGGACACTGCACTCATCTCTAGGGATAGAAACCAAAAAAATGAAGTTGTTCTTGCCCTCAGAGAGCTTACATTCTATTAGTGCACAATGGTATGTGCAAGATAAAGGTACAGTAAATGCAAAGTAATACAAGGAAACTTAGTGAGGGAGGCCCAGTCAGCTGGGGAGAGAAGTGATCATGTGGAAGAGGTGACATGAGGGCCAAACTTGGAATGAAGCTAAAGATGGTAAAAATCAGAGATGAGGAGGGAAGGAATACATTCCAGGCATGGGAAACATCGGTCTGTGCACAGGTAGAGTGAGGAGAGTTGGAATGTTATGGATGAAGGTCAGCCAGGAGGACAGTTTGTCTGGAACTTGAGAGTGCATGAATGAGAGTGTATGATCAGCCTTGAAAGATAGGCTCAAACCACATTGTGAAGGGTTTCAAATTCCAAATGCAGGAACTTGCATTTTACACACAGGGCAACAGGGAGTCACCAGTACTTCTTGAGCAGGAAAGTTACTAGGTTATATTTGTTTGGCAGCTGTGTGGAAGATGAATTGGAGCAACTGGATCCTAGGAGCTGAGAGAGACCTTAAATGTCATCCAGGGTCCATCCCCAGGAAGGGACTTCTTTATGCTAACACAGTTACTATAGTCTGCTCTCCCTAGCTCCACTTACCATACATTGCTATTGCATTGTATTAATTCTATCATTTCAACTAAATTTCCCAGTTCCTAAGGCTGGAGCCCTATTCTAATTCTTTTGTAACCCTCCTTCTGCTACTCTTCCCCCTCTTCTCCCCATGGGCCATCACAGTGCTGAGTAAGTGCTTAATAAATACTTCTCAGTTGGTTGACTCAGCTGTAGCCCTGCCTCCGTGGGAGGCTGAAAGCAGTGTGGGGGGCAGTGTCCTGCATCTGGCTCACAGAGATTATGAAGTCAGTGTTGATTGAGAAGATAAAGGGTAACCTTGGGAGCTTGTCTTCATCTTCACCTAGGAAAGGAAGTTTGATTTGCTTTGGACTTGCCCAGCTTTAGACAATAGACAAGGCAAGACAAGAAGTACCTACAGTGTGCTAAGCTGTGTGCTCAGTTCCTGAGACACAAAAAAAAAGATGGTCCCTGACCTCAATGGGCTTATATGCTGATGGGGAAGACAACACACAAGGGAGCTGATAAGAGAATGGGGAAGGTATTCACTATAGGACTCAGTGGCTAAGTCCTGAGAACCAGAAGTAGAGCGGTGGGAAAATGAATGAAGGATGGCTGGGCTAGGCCAAATCCAAGATGGAGTCTCTGGAAGGCACACAACAGTGGGAGTAGGGGGCTAAAAAGAACAGAAGGATTGTCCAGGGCAAGGAGACCCCACACATGAGGGAAAGCCCCAGGTTGAGAGAGTAACTGAGGCATGGTTTCCCAGTTCTGAGAGTCCAAAGCAGAAGCAGGAAGGAAATAAAGTTGGGATAGCAAGGAAAATGGGGGATCGAGGAGTAATGGGGAAGGGGACATGGGTGGGCAAAGCTAGTGGTACTGAGGATGAATGAGCTTGAAGGAGGATGCTGAAGAGGGACTGGATCGAAAGTGTCTTTGGAAACAGGGAGGGAAGATGAGGATCATAGGGATCTGGTGGGAGGGAAGAAGGCTTTCAGAAAGCCATATCTCCTAGGGCTCTATGCCCATGGAGCTGGCAATCAACAGGAAGTGAGTCCTTGAGGTGAGGAAAGCCACTGTGATGCACTGGGCAGGAAGTGACAAGAGAGCTATAAAAAGCAAGCTTTGTGTGTGTGGGAGCAGCTTTGTGGGGCCCAGAAACCCAGCAGCTGCTTTGGCAGCCCCATGTGCTAGGGAGTGGCCAGAGGGAGCCGGAGGACCATATCGTGGTAAGGCAATGGACAGTCAGACCCCACTCTGATGCTTCTGAGTGGTGGAAGGATGGACCAGGTACACCCAGGTACAGCATTCACTGCTGCCAAGGAAGTTGGCAGGGAAACACCTGGAAAGATGTTTTCCTGTATCAGCAACATCCATGTATGAGCCTGTCTGTACTTGTCTACCATGAGAGATGCCTGGAGCAGCTGGTCCCATTTGAGTCTGGCATATTTCAAGTTTCAGGCTGTCTTGTCATTCTGACCCACATGACCAGAGTGAGGCCTCCTGAGGTCAGAGGACAGACATGACCCAAGGGGATTTCCCTTGCTGAGCAAGGTGGAAAAACCTAGAACTAATGCTCAGGAAACCATAGAGCTTTGCTTTCTCATTTAGAAATAGGTCTTGCACAACCTACCAGCTCTGTTGGCATCTCCCATTCCCCGTCCCACCCCTCAGCTTTGACTTTTTTCTACCTCCCCCCTCAAACCTCTCCAATTAGGTCTCATTGCCCTACTCTAAGCCCTGTCAGGAACTTCTTCCATCCACCATAGCCTTTTTATTCCTTTCCTGTGAAGGTCTTCCATTTATACAACATTCATTAAAGTTTGGTGGATGCCTGTTTGGAGGAACTACAGTAGACCAACAGTAAGCGAAGGTACTCTGGCCCATAGGGCACGATGCTTATTTCATTCTTGAATCTCTGAGTCCTGATTTCCTTCTTCAGGTTCCTTCTTGTCCTTAGATATTGGGCCATAGCTTTAGAGCTGGAAGGGACCTCAGAGGACATATAGTCTAGTCCCCTCATTTTGCAGATAAGGAACCTGAGCCACAGGGAGGTTAGGTCACACAGGTGGCATCAGAAACAGGATGTCCTGATTTCAGAGCTATGGTACATAACTATACTGTGCTTATTCTTTAAAAAACAAAACAAAAACTGAGTATCCCTGCATTTCCTAGCCTGGGACCCAGTGCAGGGACCGCTCATGGGCTGATCTCACTCTGATTTTTATGAAAGATTTGTCCATTTTTGACCAGGGTATTTTGCCCCTCTTTAGGCATCCTGATGGTCCTCTGCTTCCTTTTGAACCCTTTTGAGACACCTCTCAACTTAGCCCCAATGTGGCTCAGGACCCTCAAACTAGAGACCCACCAGCTTCAGCCCACCTGGTAGCAGGGATTCCAGGCTTGCACACCAAACTCAGATCTGTCTTCTCAATCCCATCCCCACTAAGTGTTCCGTGTGGGCTGGTTTTTTCTTGTTTGTTTTTTGGGGTTTTTTTTTTAGCTGTTGTTTACAGACCCCAAGTCACTCCACTTTCTTCCTCAATAAGTATAAAATCTGGCTCACATTTTTTCTCTCCTTCCCAATTTCTGCCCTCTTACTAGGGGACTTCAAGATATATGTTGGTTCTCCCCCAAACTTCCTAACCACTTACTTCCTATGACCTACTCACCTCCCATGAACTACACCCCTACCCTACCTCAGCCAAATACAAAGCTAATCATACCCTTGATCTTGTCACAACCCAGAAAAGTATCACCTCTATGTTCAAGAATTCAGAAGTCCCCTTATCTGACCATAATCTATAGGCTCTTTAGCTCTCCCTCTACCTTGCCTTACAAAACCCTACTTTTTGTCTACACTATGACCTCTAATCCCTTGACCTCTAATTTCTCTCCCAGACCATGTCTCCCTGTGCTAGCCACTCTCTCTTCTTCTCCCCATCTTGACCCCTTGGTGAACCAATTCAACTTTATACCATCCTCCGTTCCTGAATCCCTAGCCCCCTTATCATACTGTCAATTATGTCCAGCCAAGCATGAGCTCTGGATCTCTTCTGCCATTCATTGCCTTCACTCCTAGACATGTACTACTGAAATGAGATGGAGAAAAATAATATATTTTAATTGAGTCCACTACAAATTTATGTTACACAGCTTCAACTGGGCCCTGACTGCTTCTGGGAAATTCTACGATACCTCCCTTCTCAATTTACTGTATCACTCCCCACAGCAGCTCTCCCAAATGTTCTCATCCCTCATCAAATCTCCCATGGCTCTCCCTCCCCTTACTCTGAGCTGAGGACCTTTTTTTCATATTTTACAGAAAAAATTGAGGCCATTCACAATGAACCCCTTCTTCTCCCCTCTTCCTCATCTCCTATTACTCGGGCACGTTCTGCCAATCTCTGTACTTCCACCCTTGTTTCACATGGTGGAGTGGCCTCACTCCTTCCCAAGGCATGCCTCTCTGTCTGCTCAAACAATCCCATCCCATCTCATCTCCTATCACATATTGCCCCCTCTGTCTCTCATCTTCACTTTTTCACTTACTTTCAATCTCTTTCTATCCACTAGCTCATTTCCTACTGTCTGCTAATATGACCATGTCTCCCCATCTTTAAAACCCAGTCTAGTGGAACAACTTACCATGCTACCAACGAGTTCACAGGGTGGGGGATTCAGGGGCCACTTTTTAACGAGCAACTACAGTAGAGAATAGAGAAGCACAAGTGGATCTGGCCATATCAGTGCCAACCCCATGCCTATATATCTGAACTGGAGCTCTAAGGAATAAGGGAAGAAGTGTCCTTCTCAACCTGCTAATATCCCCTTCTCTGCTGGACTGAAGACAGAAATTTAATGGAGGCATTTGAAGTTGTCAGGACAATTGTAGAAGGGCTATTTGTTCAAAGCGCTAAGTGCTGACCTGCCTGTTGGCTATTCCACACTCTCCCTTGCTCCTTCACCATCCCATGCCTCTGTCCTCTCTTTATGGTTGTACCCCCTTTTCTCTCACCATACCATACCTTTTCTCTAAGTCTAAGTGATCTCATTAGCTCCCATGGGTACAATTATTATCTCTGGGCAGATATTCCCAAATACATACATTTGATCCTCATTCCTCTGGATCTCCAATCTCATATCATCAGCTGCCTGCTGGACATTTTCACCTGAATAGGAAATATCAAATATCAAACCCATAGGAATATCAAATTCTCCAAAACAGAACTCATTATCTTCCCCCTTAAACCCAAGTTTCTTTCTAAATTTCTTATTTCTGTTGAGTATGCCACCATTCTTTGTCACCCAAGTTTACAACTCCTCTGTCACCCTTGACTTTTCACTCTTCCTTATCATCCTGAATCCAAACATTTGTAAAGCCTTGTCAATTTTTCAACATCTCTTGAATCTACCTCCATCTCTCTGTTCACATTATTACCACCCAAGTTGGGTCCATCTTACATCTCACCTGGATTTTTATAATAATAGCCTTCTCTTTGTTCTCCCTGCTTCCAGTGCTGCCCACATTTTCCACACAACTGCCTGTGATATTCCTGAAGAACAAATCTGACCCTGGCACTAGCCTCCTCCATAAACACCCCATTGGCTCTAGGATAAAACACAAGCTCTTGTTTAGCCTCTTTTGGGGGGATGGTACTTAAAACCCTTTGCAGTCTGGTTCCCCCCATCTTTCATTTTAATTCCACAAAAGATTGTTACTAGTTGGATTTCCCATTAACATCCCTCTCCCAATGAAGTCTATGTTCTAGGCAAACTGTCCTATTTGCCCCCCCTCCTCTCTACCTGCCCCCCTCTGTCTCTCTGTCTCTCCCCTTCTCCCTTTTTTTCTCTCTCTCTTTCTCTCTAACTTTGAAAATCCTTAACTCCTTCTTCTAAGTGCTTCTTCCTACTTGAGATCTTTCTGCTCCTTGTCCCCTCAGCCAATTGTTCTCCCCAAAGCACTTTTTATGCATTTTGCATTTCCCTTCCCTTTTATTAGAACATAAACTCCTTGAAGGCAAGGACTGGTTCATATTTTTGTCTTTGTATCAGATTGGTTCACTGATGCCCTGAGGGAATGAGAGTATGATACTTGCAAATTTAAATGAGAGGGTAGATACAAGAAAGCAGTTAGAAGATGCCCTGTCAGAAAGGGCAGTCCTAGGACTCATATGTTCAAAGGACAGCTAACTTGGAGTCAAGAAGACTTGAATTTGAATCTTGCCTCACAAACTTACTAGCTGTGTGACCATGGGTAAGTAGTCTAATCTCTCTGGGCCTCAGTTTTCTCACCTGTAAAATGGTGGTAATAGCAACTACCTCACTGGGTTATTATGAGGATCAAAGAAATTAACATATATAAAGGTAAACCTCTATATAAATGCTAGCTGTTAAGAGACTAAAAGAGGTCATCTACTCCAGCTTTCCTATTTTACAGGAAAGAAAAACTGAGGCCCAAAAAGATTAAATTTCTCCCAAGTTGACACAGGTAGTAAGTAAGCAGCAGTCAGGTCTCCTGACTCTACATCCACAGCTTTTCCCGCTAGATCATGCTGATATAGGAGAGGGAGAGGGAGGTGGACAGAAATGGAAAGACAGAGTCCAGGCATTGGGTCTGTACACTGGAAAGCTCTGAAGTCTGCTTGAGAAGCAAACTGCTCCCTTAATGGACATTTAGATTATGGCTTGTGGACTGACTCTGGGTTGGCAAACCTGGTGCTATCTTTCTAATGCTTTCTCATGTTTCTTTCTTTCATCTTCCCTGATGCTGAGGATAAATATTACCTAAATATTACCTGCTTTTAAGATCCTGGAGGACCTAAAGTAATCCAGGTGCCAGTGGTCTGAGCAGCAGTTGGTGTGTCAAGGAGCGGTCACCTACCTGTAACCCCTAGATGGTTTCTTAGGGATAAGAACAGTTTTAAGGCAACAGGTGATAAGAGGGAGATTTCCACCCCCACCCCTATCCACTCCTGAGTCAATCTAGTTATCACACTTATTTTAAAGGACCATGGGACTAGGGCTGGGGCTGGGGCTGGGGCTAGGGCTAGGCTGGGTGGAGTTGAATTCATTGATTTGGGGATCAGAGTGGCCCTTTGGTAAGCCCCTTTATGGGACAACTTAGCTTTATGGCCCTGACCTTCCTACTCTCCCAGGGAGTTAATCATTGCCTAGAACTGGGGTTTGGCCTTGAAAAGGTGAAGAGAAGGGAGTGTGTAAGGGGAGGGTCCCAAGCACTTAAATTAGAAGGGAGAACACCAGAATCAAACTGAGGACATTTGAATCCAATTGGGGACTGGACGAGGAGCACAGAGTGATTGTTCTTATAGTCTGAGAAGCATCGAACTTAGATCAGGGCCTTAGATTGGGAGGCACTAGAGTCTTTTGGTGGGTATGCTTTTTTTGGTGGGTGTTGAAGTTATGAATCAGGAACCATGAATCCAGGTCAGTAAACTCGTTGCTCTTTTGTCTAATACCTCGCCATGTTTTTTTTTTTCTCTCTCATCTCTTAAGGTGGAAAACAGCGACACCCCTAAGGACGTTGCCGCGACTTCAAAGTCCCCCTCCATGGCTCAGGACACCAATCCTGCAGAGCTGCTGCCCAATGGGGATGTGGAGAAGCTCAGTGAGCCCCAGCCAGAGGAAGGGAGCCCTGCTGGGCGAAAGGGTGGGACTCGGGCTGAGGGAGAGGCAGAGGCAGAAAGCACCCCGGAGTCTGCCCGCACCCTGGAGAATGGCTGCTGTACACCCAAGGATGGGCAAGAAGCCCCCGTTGTGGGTGGTGAGTCCTCTCTTATCAAGTCTTAACTTGAGTAGTTTATCTCTCTAGTCTCTAATTTTTCTCAGGACTATTCTTAAGGGACTGGGGCCATGGATTTCAATGAGGCCCTAGTAATGAATCCAGAATGGAGAACAAGAAGGAGCTTGCAGGTTGGGGCTTGAAGAAGCTGCTAAAGGTCTGGAGGCTACAGATTCCCCACCTTTGGATTCTGGTCCATCCCTCTTTTCTGTATTTTAGGAGACCAGTAAACAACACAAGTTTGAGTACCAGGCATCTGGGGGGGCCCAGTGTTTGGGTGTAGATTATGAAGATGCCCTATCCAGTTGTTCAGCTTTTCTACCCCTTGGCTTTGGGTTATTGAAGATGTAAAAGCTGAGGGCCGTTGTATTCTTTCCCAGCAAAGATGCTTGGAGCCTGCTATGCATGGGGTATGAGTTTACCTGGCTGGAAAATGGGAAATTAAGTCACGGAAGGGTTAGGAGAAGAAGAATTTTATCTGGAGGTCCTAAGAGATTTGTAGAATTCTAGGAGTTTGTGTGACACAGAACCTTCTGGGACAAGGCCTGGCCCAGAGGATTGAATGCTGTTGCCTCCTGGTAGTTTGTATTTATGCAATTCTGGATTAAAACCTCCATTTCCCTTTCAGGTTCAACCAACTCACTTCTGGGCAGAATTATAGAATCATCAGTAATTTGCATGTTGTTTTGCCTAAGTGCATTCCAATTTCAAGAGGCCCTCATTGAAAGGATATAAGATGAAATAAGTAAATTAATTAGTATAATCCATTATAATTGTATCCAAACCCAATGTTTAGAGAAAACACTATGATCCTGTGTCTTAAAAAAAATCAACCAAGTGAATCATATTCCAGATTTAGGAAGAGTGAGACAGGGGAAAGCCAGGTCCTTCAAACTGTCTCCTAGGTCCTCTGGGCCTACCCTTGCCTCCCACTTTAATCTTCCTTTTAAATAGAACTATCCTTTTTTAGGGGTTAGAAGTGAGCACTTAGTTCCCTTTGAAGAATGGAATCCTGACAGGCAAGGGCGCCATCCCCTAGATTATGTATTGAGTTAGGGGGAACTGACAGGAACCTATCCTGGATTCCATCAGCTTTTTCATAGGATAAATAGGTAAGGGAATGGTTTATGTGGAGAGCCTAGAAGAAGGGGTGTTGGGAGGTGACCTTAGTAACCTTGGAGTGGTTGTTGAGCTCTTGGGCAAGGGGAAGGGGAACCTGTCATTACTATCCAGGCTATTGGTATGATGTCAATGGAAAGAATGCTGGATTTGGAATCTAAAACCTGGGTTCAAATCTTCCTTCTGCTATTTACCTCTGTTACTCCTTACTCAGTGTGCCCTTGAACAGATACTTAGACAAGGTACTGTAAGCATGGAATAATGGAAAGAGGACTAATTCTGGACTCAAAGGACCTTGGGTTCAAATCCCAACTCTAATGTGTTGGCTACTACTTGTGTGACCATGGGAAAATCACTTAACCTCTGTGAGACTCAGTTTCCTCAACTGTTAAACAATGGGTTTTGACTAAATGGTCTCTCAAATCTTTTTCCCTTTTTGGGTCTCAGTTGTCCCTCATCTCTGAGGAAGTTGGATTTGATCTCTAATATGCCATCCCATTCCAATCTTATGATCCCTTCTAACCTCTTTACCATTTAATTTGGATAGTCCCAGATGTATTTACCAAAATCTTCCTATTGTGGGACACCATTTTGCTAGGATTAGTATCGGCTCAGAGCCAGGGAAGCTATTCCGTGATGATGTTGACCTTGGCATTTTTCTCTTCATTGTGTGTGTGTTTTGAAGAGTCTGGTTTCTGTCTCTGGTCTTGCCTCCCAGAATCTTTGGCCTCCTTTTTGTCTTGGTGCTGAGTATATTAGGAAGAAGCATCCAGGCCTTCTACTACCTAAAAGAAGAGATCCTAGGGCTGCCACTGTCAGATTGAGGAAAAAGACTTGAGGAAGAGAAAAGAAGGGAATAAACATTTATTTATATAGCATTATGCTAAATGCTTATTACAAATATTATCTCATTCAACCCTACCAGGTATTATCCCTATTTCACAGATGAGGAAACTGAGGCATAGAGAGCTTATGTGACTTGCTCACAGTCACATAACTAGTGACTAGTCTGAGGGTAGATGTGAACTCAGGTCTTCCTGACTCCAGGTCCAGCAGTCTCTCCATATCACCACCAGCTGCCTCAAAAGCTGGGCTGTTCTCTGTTCTTAATTTGCTGCGGGATTACTAAAGAGCCTAGTGGGGTTGCTTGGATGTTTGGAAAGTGGGAATTGCTGAGCCACTGCAGAGATGGTTAGGCTTTGTGTAGGGCTATTATTGACATGTTGGTGGTTATGTGGGTGGGTTGTGGAGTTGTCGAGGTATTGAAATAATCCCACTTTGCCAGCATCCTGTATTCACAGAATAAAAGAATGTTTTCTGAAAGCTGGAGATCCTTAGAGATCATCTTGTTCATTCCTCTCAATTGACAGATGAAGACACTTCACTTTGTAGTGGTCAAATGACTTGCCTAGAAAGATTAGGATGTGTCTCAATCTCTCTGCTCGGAGAATTTAGCCCCAATCCCACAGGCTCTCTCCTTCAGTGAGGCTCCTAGAGGAGTCTTTCCCAGTGCGATTGGCCATCCTTTGTTTCTGATATATCCATCAATCAATCGATTACTTAGAGGGGATCGAGGGTAGCCTCTCCCAGTGTACCCAGACCTTGCCTATCATCCATGTAGGGACCCTAGGTCTTGAAGGGACCAGTAAGAACGAAGAAATGGGCTAGAGACTGATCAGGGTTCTCTGAAAGACAGATAGTCCACTGGGAGGCGCCAGAGCCATTATTTGAGCAGGTGACCCTTTCATTCCTAGTCAGTAAAACAGTTGAGGTCCAGACAGGGCTATCACCAGGGCTAATTCTTAGAGGCTGACCTAGTACCATCTCAGTCTTAGTGATCTCATTATATCTTAAATAGGGTCAAGGTGGTCGTTCTTCAAGCCCTCCCTACAACAGGCTCCATTTCCCAGGCATATCTCAGAACCAAACTTCTCTTCCTGGTAGCCCCAGGACTTGAACTGATATTGGGGTCAGACTAGTCAACCTCCTAGAAAAAAGATACCCACCTGAGGTCACCCTTGGCCCCAAGGGCCTAGTTCAGAACTAGAGGGCAGAGAGATGTGAAAGGTAGAGAAAAAGTACTTTTAGTTCATGTCAAGTATCTCATGTTTGTTGCGTGATAGTATCAGGCTGGAAAAGACATCTTTTCTCCCAGATAGGGGTGTGCCTAAAGAGACAACACATACATGTTTGCCTACATTAAGCAAGCTAGGGGGACCACAGCAAGGGAGATTTATAATTCTGCTGTGTACTGCTCTGGTCAGAACCTACCTGCAATCTGGTACTGAATTCTGGGTTCCACATTTTAGGAAGGATATTGATAAACTAGAGGATGTCCAGACAAGGATGGTCAGAGTGGAGAAAGAGCTAAAGAACCATGCTGTACAAAGATAGGTTGAAGGAACTGAAACTATGCATCCTAGAGAGAAGACCCAGGGGGTGACATGACAGATGTCTTCAAGTAATTAAAGGGCTATCATGTGGAAGGATTAGATTTGCTCTGCTTGGCCCTAGAAGGCAAGATTAGGAACACTGGGTAGAAGAAGCCAAGAGGCAGATGTACGGTGCCTGGAGCTTAATAAGTGCTTATTGCTGATTTGACTTGATACAAGGAAAAACTTCCAAATAGCTAGAGTTGCTGTAGGTAGTGGATTTCCCTTCATTAGATCTCTATTGGCAAAGTCCAGTAACCACTAGTTATAAGTGTTACCAAGGAGGTTGCAGGTCAGGTGTTGGTGGGCCTAGATGGCCTCTGAGAACTCTTCCAGCTCCAAATCGATGATTCTATGATCAGGGATATCTGGGGAGAGAAGAAAATGGGAGAATTTCTCAGAGGGTAAGAATTCTGACTGGGGTGGGGTGAAAGGGAATGCTTTAGAATTGATTTAGAAAGGGAGCCTGACATTTAGTCAATGGCCAAAAACATTTTCAGTGTAGGAAAAGTTTGGGATCTTGGTCAAACCAAAAAGAAGGTGGATGTAGAAACCTGAGTGGCCTTGCTCTAAGACATGGATCCGACATGGATGCTGTGTCAGACTCCTCCTGCAAATCCCTCCAGCTGTACAAAAGCAACAGCTGGTCTTGGGTCCCAGTGTGGCAGAGCTAGGATTACAGCTCAAGACTTTCTAGGTCGAAGGGTCAGTGTCCTAGGAAGAGGGTGACCAAAGCCCTTTCAAGCAGCCAGGGAGGGGAGGTGGGGGCCCCAGGAAATATTGTTGGGTGGAGGAAGGGAACTGTGGGAAGGAAATCTATGAAGCCCATGCTGAAACCAGAGGAAAAGTCAGGGAGACAGCTGTGGTCAGAGAGAGGGGAAGTAAAATGGGGAAGGTAGAAACAGATAAACTATGGGAAAGCCATAAAGGCTTTTAAGGATGAAAAATCACTTGAGAATTTCAAAATGTCCACACAATTCACCTTCACACCTCTCCTCCCTGTACCCACATGCTAGCCCATGGCAAACATACACAAACTTATTCTTTCTTTTTTTTTTTTTTGGAGGGCAGTTGGGGTTAAGTGACTTGCCCAAGGTCACACAGCTAGTTTTTGTGTTAAGTGTCTGAGGTCGGATTTGAACTCAGGTCCTCCCGACTCCAGGGCCAGTGCTCTATTCACTGCGCCACCTAGCCGCCCCAAACTTACTCTTTCTTATTGCCAAGTGTACGTATGCTCACCCTCCAGGCTCAGCACAACTTCCAAGGTTCTAGCACTAGGAGGTTTTGTGGGGTTCTTCTGTGGAGCCAATGTAACCCATTCCTCCACTGTGTGTTTCTTGATCCTCCCCTCTTAATCCCCCCACCCCAACCTGTAGCATAGTAAATCTTTGAAACCAGTTTGGGCCATGTAACTATTGCTATCTGGGGGCTATGGGTTATGGGTATCTGAGAGAAGGAGGCTTAGAGTTCCCGGGAGCACAGTCTCTAGAAGATGAGGAGTGAGTGAGGTCAAGGGGCATTTAGATAGAGGAATGAACCCAAAGTGGAGGTTAGAGGTAGGAAAGATCTCTATGGGAGATGTTTGAATCCTAGTTGGCCTAATTTTTTAGCTGTTTTCCTGCTTTGGAACTGCAATAGCAAGTGGGAACAGTTTTGTTTTGTTATAGGCTTCTTGCACCCCTTCTGTCTCCCACCTGCCCTTACCCAACCCCAGAAACCTCTGAGACAATCATCCTGCCATAATTTCAGACTTCAACTCAAATACTCTCTCTCTCTCTCTGAAAGAAAGCAGCCAGGGCCCCTAAGTGGGAACTGAGGGGAATGAACCCCTGGCCGGAACTTGGGACTGAGTAAATAACCTAATCCTAAAGCCAGCTGGTTGGAGCTAGAGAGAAGGAGCCGGGAGGAGGGAAGCAGCAGCCTCACAGAGCAGTCCTTGGCCTTGCTCCAGAGCAGCTAGAGGCTGGGCCTGGGAAGGGCAGAGGTGCAGCCTGAGATGCTGTGGGCCCTTTGAGGAAGTAGAAGAGGCATGGAGATTCCAAGAGAATCTCCCTTCTGAATTGTGACCACAAGAGAGTGGCCCAGGTAGAATGAGAAGGCAGCCAAGGTGGCCAAGGTTCTTTGGCTACTACAGCTATTTTGAATTAGATTTCTCAGAAACCTGGATGTATAAGCAAGGCAAATTTCTTGCACAGCCTGAGAAGGAATTCAGGTCAGAGAGAATTGCTGTGGGCCATTTGTCAAAAGGGCAAAGCTAGCATTTGGGGGATACAGGTTACAGAATTAAAGGATCCACTTCTAGCTTCCAGTTTTACATAGAATTATTTATTACATTTAATTACACAACCCTGAAGAGGCTATGACCTATTAGGATGGAAGAGCCAGGAAAGTGCTGGATTTGGAGTCTGAGGACCTGGGTTTAAATCCTTGCTTTGCCACTTGGGCAAAATGCTTCAGCCTTGAACCTGTTTCCTGATCTATTAAAGGAGAAGGCTTGGAATGGGTGGCTGCTAAGATATCTTCTAGGTACAAAATCTATCATCCTAAGGTCATAAGACCAATTAGCAGCAAAGATGAATGTGGAACCAGCAGTCTTGGTTTCCAATCTCTTCCCTGCACAGTATTTACAAGAGGTCTGAAAATGTATCATCAGACAGGAGAATGAGAGAGAGAGTGAGGGAGAGAGAGTGAGAGAGAGAGAGAGAGAGAACACACATTCATACACACACACACACACACACACACACAATAACAGACATGCAAACCATCCCTTTTGGAGCCTATGGAACGGCCTGGAGGGTATTCACAAGCACTGGGGCACTCCTCACTTTCTTTTCCATACTCTGACCTTTCCTGCCTACTCCCACCTTTGTCCTCCCTTCTCTGCACCTGGCCAGTGAGAAGCAGTTATTTATAGCTACTTTCTGTATATCTGAGACAGACAATGCACAGGAAACCACAACTCTGACTGAACTACAGATCCCCCACTCAGGACTGAGCTCCAAAACCCTCAGCTGCTTCTGTCCTGATTCTTTCCCCCTAAAATCCCACCCCCCACCCCCTGTCTGTGCTTACTTCCAGCTAATGGGGAAGATCAGGGCTTGATCTACCAGGATCAGTGACTGAGGGAGGCCTCCCAGAACCAGGTGCCCCTTGGGTCCAGTCCTAGGTCTCAAACCTTGCACCAACAATTATGTCAGTCCCAGGGGGAGTGAGGGTCACATCTGATGAGCCCTTGCTCTTCTCTCTCCACAGGCAAAGAAGAGAAGGAGGAAACCCACTTTGATTCTGTGAAAATGGAGGCAAGTATTTATTTGCTCCCAGCTCACAAGGGCAGTTTGGTCTCTGGGTCCTAATCCTGAGAAGGAGAGAAGCTTAGGGAGTTTCCCTCAATCCTCTGGACTTGATTGTGCTTAGGGGGTACCAGAAAGAGATCCATAAAAGGGGGCCATCATTTCAGACAGGTTACTGTTCGGGGAGCACCGAGGATGGACTAACTCTACCCTTCCCATCCTTAATCACTGTATAAGAAAGGGATGAGGGAGTTGTTCCAATTAGTTGTTAGTCGTGGGAAGAGCACTGGGTTTGTCACTGTAAGGCTGACTCTGTCATTTACTACTTGTGTGACCTCGGTCAAGTTCACCTCTCAGCATCCTGATCTGTGAAATGACTATAGCCTCAAAGGCCTACAGTTTAGCTTCTCACTCTTCTCCCCTTCCAATAATAATAGCTAACATTTATAGAGTGCTTTAAGATTTGCAAAGCGCTTCACAAATATCTCATTTTATCTACACAAATACTGGGAGGTAGGTGTCATTTTTATCTCCATTTTACAAGTGAAGAAACCGAGGCTGGGAGAAGGTAAGTGACTCGCCCAGGGTCACACTGCTAGTAAATGGCCCTCTCCCTTCCAGCTGGTAGATGTCTGTGCACAAAATTCCTCATCTTTAATGATGATGGTGGTGGTGGTGGTGGTATGATAGCATTCCAAAGCCTGCAAAATGCTTTACACATCTCATTTTATCTGACCCTAACTCTTAACTCTTTGACTTAGTGCTTTGCCAGAGGATCTTTGAGGCCCAAGATCAAGAGTTCTGGTCTGAAGGTCATTCCTTTTCTGCCCGGGACTTTCTAATCCCTTCTCTGCCTTCTAGCAATAATGGACCCAGATGAGAATAAAGGGGGAGATAGAATGTCAAGACCTTCCTGAATGTCTGTCTGTCTGTCCATCTGTCTTCCTCTCTCCCCTTCCTAGGGAGCTCGGGGACGGTTGCGGGGAGGTCTAGGCTGGGAGTCCAGTCTTCGACAGCGGCCCATGCAGCGGCTCACCTTCCAGGCTGGGGATCCCTACTACATCAGTAAACGCAAGAGAGATGAATGGCTGGCACGGTGGAAGAGGGAGGTAAGGCGACTTTGGGCTGGACACTGAGCCTCCCCATACTCATTCTGTGCTCCCACAATGGCTCTGGAAAATGGAAGATCTCCTTCTGCATCCAGGTGCAGTTCAGAGGCCCCTTCCCTGGCTCCCTGGCTCCCTGCCTCCCCCCATCAGCCCTCCCCTCCCAGTATAAAATCGTCCTCAAATTTTCCTACTGCCTTGGGTCTCTCCAATCACACTCTACCTTGTATTACACTTAAGTAGGCTATACCTTCCAGTGATGACAATGATGGTGATGGTGATGATAACCATAGTCACAGCTAGCATTTATACAGTGTTGGAAGGTTTGTAAAGTGCTTTACAAATAGCTTATTTTGTCTCCACTGCAACCCAGGGAAATTAATACTGCCATTAGTACCTCGAAGGCGATTCTTTCTTGTTAGTGTTGTTGTTTTACCACAGCTGAAATTCCATTAGTATAGGAAACTACCAGTGAGCACATTTCCCCAAACCAGAGCAAAAAATCTGCACAGGCTTCTGCCTCTAGCCTTGGAGGTAACTGCCTCCAGGCACTCAGGGCTCTAGTGACTTGCCCAAGTGGGGCAGCACTGGGAAACTCCAGTCTTCAGGATTCTCTGGAGTCTAGCACAGAACCTTCCTCATAATAGTTTAACAGATTCTCATAATAAATCTTTTTTTTGTTCAATCGAATTGAATTGTTTCTTTCTGTGGTCTCATCCCTGGCCCTTTCTAGATTTAGTTTTCTCCCCCAACTCTGTTACTTGACTTACAAGTTAGAACTTATTACCCCATTCTGTGACTTAGTTCCTGCCTCCCCTCCACCCCCCTTACAAGTTGGAACTTGGCTGAGAGGAGTAAGGAGTATAATGAATGAATCAACAAAGGTGTTACACTCAGTTCGATGTGAAAAAGAGGAACTTGCTCCTAGAATAAAGAGGCCAGAAGAGGGTGGGGTATTTTTTTTCTTGCTAATTCAGTACTTTTCATTTATCAATAACCTGGTTGAGTCTTAAACTCTTATTTTTTTTTCCCTGGATGGATTGTCACGAACTTAACCCCTAACAAAGTCTTATCCCTGGGCCTATTACAATAGCCTCCTAAATGGCCTCCTGCCTCCAGTCCCTTCTCCCCTCCACATGCTAGCCAAATAAATTTCCTAACCTTTCCCTTCCCCCTTTCATCATAAAGTCCAAGCCTTTTCCTGTATCTAGCCCCAACCAACCCTTTAAACCTTATCTGCCTTTATACCCCTACTGATACCCCTATAACAGATAATAAATATTGGCTCATTGATTTGCATGTGATTATAGCATTTTATCCTATAGGGGAAGAACAAAGGGGGACCAGTAGTGACCAAGGTCTATAGGGTCAGGAGGGGGAAGGGAGAACTAGGGGCAAAGAGTAGGAAATTGGCTTCTGAGATTCATGCTTTTCCTTGGGAATGGAAATGTAGATATTCAATCTGTTCTCCTTACTCAGGGATAGCAAGTTTCCTTACTCCCCTATGTCCCCCAAGCCAACAGGATTTTTTTCTACCTTTTTTTAACCCCTGTAGTTCCCCTCTTTTTCTTTAGCCCTCAGCCTAGAAATCAGGATCATAGATTTATAGGATTAGAATTATAAATGGAAGTGACCTTAGATTTCAGCTTCATCAAGTTACCTCTCAGGAGACTGAAGTCCAGAGTGGGAAACTGAGTTCTGAAGTCACATAGTAAGAGGAAGAGCTAGAATGAGTCCTGTCTTGTGACTTCCTTCCTACTATACAAAGGTGCTTCCTTCCTGGACTGTTAGAGTTCATCTTGTCTAAATTACTCATTTTACAGTTGAAGAAACTGAGGCCCTCAATCACCTTGGTGAAAGTCACATAACAAATGACTGGCAGAGCTTGGAAAAAAAAATCTGTCTTTGACTGTGTTCTGTGTAATATATTTATTGGTGATTTGAGGGGCTTTTTTTCTTTTTTTTTGCTTTTTTGGAGGGAGGAAGGCAGGGCAATTGGGATTAAGTGACTTATCCAAGGACACATGGCTAGTTTTTTGTGTTAAGTGTCTGAGGCCTCAGGTCCTCCTGACTCTGGGGCCGGTGCTTTATTCGCTGTGCTACCTAGTCACCCCTGAGGGGCTTTTTTATTTAAATTTTTTTATTTAGGGGTTCTTAAAACTGGGGTCTGTGAACTTTGAGAACTATTTCATAAAATTGATTTCTTTTATATTAGGTTGTGTTTTATGCATTTAAAAATATTCTGTGAAGAGGGCCATAGGCTTTACCAGATTGTAAAAAAAGGAACCTGTGACACAAAAAAGACCATCTGTAAAACTCCTATCTTATTTGACGGTAGAGATGACATGCTTAATAAATTTGCATATGGCCTGAAACAGGGAGAGGAAACTAACATAGACAGTAAAATCAGGACCTAAAATCTAAAAGTCTCTCAAATGGCTGAAGCAATAGACTAATTTTTTAAAATGGAATTGATTAGGATTAAGTGTAAAATTCTATATTTGAATTTTAAAAAATCAGCTATGCAAGTACAAGATGAGGAAAGAGTAGCTAGATGACCCTTCACGTGGAAAAAGACCTAGGAGTCTTAGTGGACCACAAACTCAGTGACAATCAGCTATTTCTGTCAGTATGATATGCTAATGTGATCTCCTGCTATATTGATAAATGTGCAGTGTCCAGAATGAGGAGAGGGATCAGACTACTCCTAGATCACCCAGCTGTTTTCAGTTCTGGATGCCATATTTTAAGAAATATAGCTAGAACAGGGAGAAGCCTTCCAAGGATGACTTGAAGAAACTTCTGGAGAAGAAAAGACTTAATGGAACCCTGATCACTGTCTGGGACTGTTTTGTAGAAGGACTGGACATTCTTCTGAGACTCAGATGATCAAAGTAGGGGCAATGGATATAAGTTGCTGAGGTAGGTTTCAGCTCCATCTAAGGAAAACTTTCCCAATAGTTAGAGCCATCTGGAAGTGAAATGGGCTCTCTTAGGAAGTCATTAGTTCCTGGGTCCCCCTGCATCGGATGTTTTCAGTCAGAGGCTGGATGACCATTTGTCAAGGATGTTATGGGGGAAGAGGAATATTCCTGTTCAGGTAGAAGTTGGGCTAGGTGATTTCTGAGATTCCTACAAACTCTTTAAGACTATGATTCCATGCTTTTTAATTTCACCTTGGAGAGGATTTCCATTGTTTCTTTGACTGAAAGTCATACTGTCTCTAGGGCCTAGTTTCATAGAGAGCTTGACAAGTCTTTTCTCAGTCATAGAAAGCATATAGGATTTGGAGACAGAAAACCTAGGGTCTACTCTCCCCTTACTAGTAATTTCTTCATAATGAGGTATATCGTGAAACTATTATATTTCCATTTTGCAAATCAGGTTATAGGATTTGCCCAAGGTTATAGGATGCCTTAGGATCATGAGTTTAAAACTTTAGAAATTATAAACTGAGTTTATAAACTAGACTTTAGAAGCTACCTAATCCAGTACCCTATTGTACAAGTAAGGAAACTGAGGCCCATAGTGCTTAAGTGACTTGATCAAAGCCATAGCATGGTCTATAGGATCAGAGATTTGTGGATAGAAGGAACCTCAGAAATGATCTAGTCCAACCCCCAAATTTTAAGGGTGAAGAAAGGGAGACCAGGAAAGGTTAAGCCCAAGATTCTGCAGGTAGTAAAGTGAGAAAGCTGGAACTCCAAGCAAGGTCCTTTGAAAGCCAGACCAACAGCACTCTTTTAATTGTACTGGTCACACAACTGGGAGAAAAGAAGGTAAAAATGAATTCAAAACTGAAGCAAGAACAAAGCTATTAGAGTATTAATGCCTCATACAACTCTAAAAAGAATAAGCCTTTTATGTGCAAAGATTTTTTTTTAAAGTAAATAATGGACATGAATTTCAGGTGCATTTTGTTCCCGCCATACTGAGAGGCTGGTTGTTGTCTGTGTACAAAGATAGGGCTGCTCTTGTATGGAATTTCACTGGGTTTGGGTTCCTTCCTCTACTTTGCAGGAGTGAGGAGACAAGCTTTTCCAAACAGCCTCCTCCTCCTCCTCCTCCTCCAGGCAGCCCAAAAGGAGCCCCTCCCTTTTCAGAATTCCCCCTTTCTATGGGTACCCAGAGATTCAACAACACTGGAATGTGAGCCTGTGTGCCGTCTGGCATTCACTATGTGTTTCCTGTATGGTTATCTTACCCCTTTGACTAGCAGGTGAGCCCCTTGAGGGCAGGGATAGTCTTTGTAACCTGCTTGGCATTCCTTACACCCTTCTAAGTTACCCTGGCCACAGCCTCCCTCTGCCCCCGGCCTCTCTCTGGCTTCTGCTGTCCCCCTTACACAAATCTGACTTATAGTTTATGACTCTCTCTTCCAGAGCCGTGGCATTTTCCCAGTTTGCTTGGCCTTCTTTCTTTGAACCTGAGGTAATAAAAAATAAAAATACCTAGAAAGCAACACAGGGTTATAAAGAGGATGACCTGCTTAGATGGAGGCCAGGTTACTTTTTGCTTTAGTGCAGGGGTGAGGAACCTGTGAGGAACCTTGGGAACCTCTAGGGCAGTCATCTGAGCTTGGATTCAAAGGAACAAACTTGAGGACCTAGAGGGTCACATGTAGGCCACAGGTACTCTACCGGTGGTCTAGTGGGAGTAAGTACTGAGCCTAGAATCCGTCCCTGATGGGAACTGACTGTGGAACAATCCTAATAATTGACATTTACATGGTGTACAGGAGCATTTGCAAAGTACTTTAATTATTCAGTTAAATTCAATAAGTATTTATTAAGTGTCTAATACAGGTAAGATACAGGGGACACAAAAACATCTCATTTGAGTCTCATAGTAATCCCATGAGTTACATATTAAATATATTTCTCCCCATGTTACAGGTGGGAAAACTGAGGCTTGTTAAGATTAAGTGATTTAACCATGGTTACAAAGCTAGCAAGTGTCAGAGATGCTGGCCTTCTGGACTTCAAGGCCAGCATTCTAGCACCTATGCCTCAGACTGAAACCAGCTCTCCATATAGTAGAAAGAACACTGGATTTTTAGTTGGAGGGCTTGGATTTGAATCATGGTTCTGCTTCTGTCCAGGTGACCTTGGATGTCTTTAATCATTCTGGACCTCAATTTCCTTATCTATGATAGGGAGATATTAGATAGCATCTTATTAGATAGTATTAGAGGACCTAGCCCTAGTGAAACTTCCCTGGGCCTCAGGCCTAGGGCTAACTGAAGAATCATATGACTCAATGAACTTTCTAGGAAAAGAGAGCTAATAATAATATAGTGCTATTTTCACTATCTTTCAACGTACTCTTTGCACTAGGGATTCCCCCAAACAGACTGCAAACTCCCTGAGGGAGTAACTCTAAGACCTAGTCCTTCCCCCCTCCCATCCACTAAATATTTGTTGATCTTGGTGATGGATTATTGGATGGGGCCAGTCAGGCACTGTGAGAAGGCTTCCTTACCAACTCTGTCCTCCCAGACAGCTTCAAGGTGCCAGAGCAGAATGGGGCTATGTGTGTCTTGGCTTACCATACCTTCCTTTGCTAGGATACACACTGAGATGGGAGCTTTGACTTCTGGGTGTGCCCAGAAAAAAAAAAAACTGGGAGTCATTGAATAAGCATTTATTAGGTACCTACTATGTGCCAGGTACTGTGAGAATCACTAAGAACACAAAGAAAGACAAAAACAGTTCACCTAGGTGACCTTGAGTCAGTCACTTCACCTTGGCTTAGGCCAGATGCCCTCCGAGGTCCCTTCAAGGACTAAATCTAAACTTATCATTTTTAGCCTAGTCCTGGCATACTAGAGAATTGTACCTTGCAAAACAGAGGGAAAACTATGGTCATAGGTTTTTTGTTTGTTTTTTTTTCCTTTTTGAGTGAGGCAATTGGAGTTAAGTGCTTTGCCCAGGGTCACAAACTAGCTAGCTAGTATCAGCTGCCTGAGGCTGGATTTGCACACAGGTCCTCTTGACTCCAAGGTTGGTGCTCTATCTTCTGCACCACACAGCCACCCTGGTCATAGGCTCTTAGACAGATGGACTGTTCACCCTCGCACTCCATTCTCATAGCCTCACTTTAGGATTCTCACTATCATCTTCACCAAGATTAGGGAAGAGAGCACTATGTCTGGGTATAGAATAGGGTTTGGAAAGGTTAATTCAACTTTCCCCTGGCCTGGATTAAATATTTGGTGGCTGAATGAATGAAAGAATACTCATATCCTTTCCTTTACAGTCCCACCTTCCTGAATCCTGCCCAGACTAAGCTCTACCAGCCTGCCCCTGCACACTTGAGCCCTCCAGGGTTTCTCTCCCACCTCGGAATTCTGAAGGCAGTTAATTGTTTTTACCACTCACTGGGGCACTTATACCCCTTTGTATTGTTAATTAGCTTCCCTCTCCAATTAAGGATAATAGCTTACATTTAAGTAGTGCCTCAAGAAGCATTTTCCTCACCAAAAACCTGGCAGGTTGGTAGCGAAAGTTTTATTATTCCATCTTTACCTGGAAGGAAACTGAAGGTCAGAGAGGTCACACAATTAGTACGAAGCAGAACCTGGCTCGGAATCCCTGGCTGTTGAATCCAAATTCAAAGTCGAGTACTCGGGAAATTGAAGATCACAGAGGTCACAGAGCTTAGAGTCAAGAATTGGACTCTAGGCTCCTGAGGGCAAGATCAAATGTCAGGGCCCTGGCTTCTCTGTCTTGCTGCCTCAGAGTACATGCTATCTTAAGTATTTGTTGACCAGTTTTTCCCAGACTCTAAACACCTACCATGCTGAAAAGACACCCTTCTGTAACAGAGGCCAGCATAAGAATGGTTCTTGAAGAATTTTGGAGATCACCTGCACTAAAGCTTTTCTGGTCCTTTTTTCTCTGTCTGGCACTGTCCCCATTTCTCTCCGTTGTGGTCTCCCCTGATTCTGGAGTGAATGACCAGAGGTCTAGGTGTTTCTTATTTACCCTTCCAACTCAGAGAAGGGTTAAACAGAAGTTTCAACAAACACAGGGTGATATAGGCGATTACTGTCAAAATAAGTTTGGTTGGGCAAAACCTGTTCAATTTGCTTTTTATTCACCCCCCAGAGATTCTGGATAGCTATTATATTGTATATCTAAGACGTTTGCCAAGGCTTCTTGGCATACTCCACATTATCACAGCTCAATTTTATATAGCATTTATTTTCAAGTCAACAAGCGTTTATTAATTAAATGTGTGCTATATACCAGGGTCTGTGAGAAGTACTGGGGATGCAAAGAAAAACGAGTCCCTGCTCTCCAGGAGCTCACGGTCTGATCAGGGAAACAACATAAAAACAGCTGTGTACAGACATCTATATGTACATAGATCTATGCAGAATAATGGGATGTAATCAGTGCAGGGAAGATACTGTGTTTGCTGAGGACTGAGAAAGGCTTCTAGAAGGTGGGATTTTAGCTGAGACTTGAGGGAAGCCAAGAGGCAAGATGAAAAGGGGGAACCTTCTAGGCATGGGTAACAGCCAGTGAAAAGGCCCGGAGTCTGGAGATGGAGTGTTTAGTGTGAAGAACGGCCAAGGAGTCAACGGAACTGCATCTAAGAGTACACGATAGGCATGTAAGGTCCAAGAAAACTGGGGGAGGAGAGGTTGTAGGTTTTTAAGGTTTACAAAAGCCCTTTCCATTTCCTAGCTCGCTTAATCTTCACAACAACCCTAGGAAGTAGGGGTGGTGTTATCTCCATTTTGCAGATGAGGAGACTGAGACTTATTGAGGTTAGGTGACTTACCCAGGGTCACATGGTTGGTATGAAGTTGTATTTCAATCCAGGTGTTCAGATTCCAAGTCCTGGGTTCTATCTGTTAGTTAATCAGCCTGTTTCCCATATCGCCTAACACACTGCTTGCTATATAATGGGTTCACAGAATCCAGGAGCTGGATCCAGTCTCAGTCTGGGTAATTTCAAATTGAGATTAGCTCTTATTAGTTGATAGTTAAGTCACATTCAGCTAGGGCAGATTTTTATCTTCATGGGGGGGGGGGGGCAAAGACTGGAGAAATTTCCAAATCTGGGGTGGGGGTAGAGGGAAAGGACTTGACTTTGGAAATGTAATCTTTTTCCTTTGGGATGGAAATTAATGCCTTGGGGCTGTTCCTGGGTAAGAGTTTACCTAAATGCCAAACTGTCTGCCTTCCTGGAGAGTTAAGTATCTTTCTCTATTTATCTCCCAGAGCCCCCTCACCATTTTCTTTAGTGTCTGGCCTTAGGGCCTAGTGGGCATCCTGGTGGGAATTTCTGAGTTGAGTTGCAGGTGGGGGAATGTAAAGGAGGCTGTGGCTGAACTGAGCATCTCCTCCTGAGGCAGTGGTTCTCAACCTTCCTAATGCCTCTACCCTTTAAGACAATTCCTCATGTTGTGGTGACCCCCAACCATAAAATTATTTTCATTGCTACTTCATGAATCTGTCTGATATGCAGGATGTATTTTCATTGTTACAAATTGAACATAACCCATAGGTTGAGAACTGCTGTCTTAAGGCTTCTCCTCCCTTTGTCTTTGCTTCTAGGGAGCTTGACAACAATGGGAGAAAACAATAACATTTTTCTGTTTTCCTTTGGATGCCTCAGACTCAGAAGAACCTAAACTGAACTCTTAAAGTGTTTTGGGCTCCAAAATGTCCCTGCTCCCTCATATCCTGTCTGTGAGATAGAAAGAACAGCTCTTATAATGGGCAAAGGAAAGTGTCAGAAGAGGAGACTGCATTGTGGGTGGTTTAGCCTCTTCCCTGGGGGAGTCCCTGAGCTAAGCCTAGAACCTAGGGTGCCTGGTTTTGAGTCTTCTCTCTGCTACTCCCCCTCCCAGTCATTGTTTCATTCTTGCCTCTGCTTCTCTAGTACTGGGCACATAGTAGGTGCTAGGCTCACTTGGTAAGCTTGTTTAAGAATAGCTTTCTAGCTTTGCCTGCTCCCTCAGAGATCAACAAATCCAACCCCTTTATTGTTACAGATGGAGTCACTGAGGCCTAGGGAGGTTAAAGGGCCTGTCGAGGCATCAGTCATCAGACATGAAACTTGAACCTCGATTCTCTGCCTCTCTTTCCACGGTTATCACCCTGCTTCCCGGTGAGGGGCAGGTGAGGTACAAGAAGTTCAGGGGATACTTGTCCCCTAAACCAGAGGCAAGACTCCCATTCTCCAAGCACTGAATTGCCTTTCACTCAGTCAATCAAGTTAACTGCATTTGTTAAGCATGCTCTGTGTGCTAGGGACTGTGTTTCCAGCTTGGGTTATAAAGAAAAGCAAAAACAAAAACAACAAAAAAACGGTCCTTGTCTTCAAGGGGTGTATATTTCAGTATGGGAGACAATATGGAAGCAACTAGGAACATATAACTTTAAAGTAGGGGGAAGGGAAGCCGGTCCGAGAGAGGAAGTCTTTCATGTATGCAGTGATTAGGAAAGGTCTCCTGCAAAAGGTGGATTTGGGCTGAATGTGGAAGGATACCCAGGAAACTAAAATGGATGATGGGGCAGACCCCTGCAGGGCTGAGAGACAGCTGGGGCAAAGGCACTTGAGAGGGAAGCCGGAGATGCTTTGGACTACAAGTAGACCAGGACAGCTGGATTGTTTTTGTTTTGGGGAGAAAATTGGAGTTAAGTAACTTGCCCAGGGTCATTTGGTTAATATCTGTCTGCCACCTAGCTGCCCCAACACAGCCAGATTGTAAAGGAGTCTAGTAAGGTATAAAAAACAAATCAAAGGTTAGAAAAGGACCACACACACACACACACACACACACACACACACCACTTCTGACTCCTGAAGGGAAGAAAGCAGCAAAAACACAATACATTAATATGTGGATGCTCGTGGGGTTGAAGGACAATATTCTTTACACTTTTCAAAGTCTGTCTCATTTCATTCTCATCTCTCTTCTGCTGGGACTAGAATTAGATGGGGATTATTTTATTTTATTTATTTTACAAAGAAAATAACTGAGACTCAGAGAAGGGAGGGTAGGGATTTTAGCTAAGGTCATAGGGTTAGGAAGGAGCCGAGCTGGGATTAGTGAGAACCCAGGGCCAATTTCCTAGTCCAGGTCTTTGTGTACACCTTCTTTACAGACACCTAGAGGTCTAGTTTGGGTACAAAATGTGTTTAGTAAAGCCATACACATCTCTGTAGTGGAAAACTATTGAAACAATGAAGTCAGGGGAAGCAGAAATCCTTAAGCAGTGCAAGATGGACACAGAGAGTAGAAATGTGGCATCAGAAACTATTGGAATTATTTTGAAGTCAGACTTGGGTCCAGGCTCGTCTCCTTCACTCTATAAGGCCTTGAACAAATCTGTACCCCTCCACGGGCCCATAGTCTCCTCAGTCATAAAAACAGGGAGCTGGACTAGATGGCCTTTGAGAGCTTCCATCTCTAAGCCTGTGATCTTATGAAGTCTCCTTAGGACTGGGGGCAGCCAGGGAGATAGAATGAGAGCACAAAGGAAAGGTAGAGGAGACTCAGGCAGTGGGGGGAAGGGGGGAGACAGAGAACCAAGGCCAGTCTGGAGATAAAATGGGGGGTGGGGAGAGGTGGTGCCTGGACCTGGAGAGTGATGGGATAACAGCTTTAGGGGAAGACAACTTGCATTCTGATGTTTACATAAAAATGCGGAGAATGTGAATGATGACAAATTCTTATTATATACTTTCATGTTCAATCTTATTTCCTGTTTTCTGGCTTTGTCCACTCAGCTAGATTTCCAGCTGCTTGAGGGCAGAAGCCATGATTTCCACCTCTCCTTTGTCCCTAGTGTTGTTAAGCAAATAATAGGCAAGTGCTTGTTGACCCCCAAATTTTGAGTCTCATATACTCTCCTCTCCCAAGAATATAAGCTCCTTGAGGATCTGACCAGTTTTATTTTCATCTTATCTCCACCCTAGCACTGTTTGTTTTCCAAAATGGAGGTTCTTAATAAATGTTGAATTGAATTTAACTAGAGAGTTTGGATCTAGAATTCAGCATAACCCCTAGGCTGGCCCCCAACACCCTCCCCACCATGGAGCGTTGCAGGATGAGGGGCTTAAACCCTTCCATTTACCCATCATGCCCATGCTCCTTCATTGGAGTCCTGGGGGCCCATATGGCACAGTGCCCAGCCCGGGCAGCCCAGCTGCTGGTTGCCTCGGTAACACTAATGCGTCTCTTCTGAAGGAGGCTCTCTGTTCCTCTTCCTTCACCACTACCTGTTTGGCTACATCCTCTCTCCTCTGAAAACCTGAGCCCCAGCCTCTGTGGTCTTCTCCTCAGGGCTATTTGTAGGCCATTATGGTGTGTGTCCTTTGTGCTTCTGGAGACAGCTGGTTCTTGGGATCTTTGACATGATAAGGCACTGAGATTGAGCAACTTCTCCAGCTCATTAGCAGAGCTGCCATGAGCCAAGAGTGTTGACTTTAGCTTGTCTTTTCAAGTATATCTGAGGTTTGGAGCTGAAAGAGGCCTTAAAGGTCATTCAGTCAAACCTCCTAATTAAAAAAAAAATTTATCTTATTTTCATGAGCACCTTTTGTTTTTAAATCACAGGCACTTTTCAGACATGTCCCTCTTCTTCCCCTAACCAGAGAGCCATTCTTTGAAACAAAGATTTTAAAAAATCAGTTCAGTAAAATTAACCAGTGTCCTACATTCATAGTTCCTCACCTTTGCAAAGGGAAGGGGGTGCATTTTATGAACTCTTCAGAGTCAAGGTTGGTCATACAGTATTCTGTTTCCATTTATGTAGTCATTGAATATATTATTTTTCTGGTTCTGATTATTTCACTTTGCATCAGTCTATAAAAACCTTCCCATTTTCTGTTGGTTTGTTCACTTGTTTTGGGCTTGCAACGTTGTCAGTGAAGTGAGCTCCCAGGGGACATAGGTCACTTTTATTTATGCTGATCTCCTACTGTTCCAAAATGTATAGTCTTTTGTAAATGCTGAGGTTGAGACTTTGTCAAGGTTAACTAAACCAGGTTATGGCTGAGGCTGGATTCAAATCCAGGCCCTTATGGTCAATTCCCAGTCCACTGTCAGGCTGCCTCTTCTCAGGCTTCTCTTAGTTTATCATCTTCATGATTTCTTATAGCACAGTAATATTGCATTATATTCAGGTGCCTGAGTTGGTCTCTAGTCATTCCCCCAATCACCAGGGGACCAAGCTGTTGCTGCTTTGTATGCATTCCAGTTTGCTCACTTTACAGATAAGAGCCAGAGAAGTGGGGTGATTTGCCTGAGGTCAAAAGGTCACCATGCAGGAGCCAGGTTATTGTAATCACATGACCTCCCACGTGTCCTCTTTCCAAGCGTATTTGGCAGAAACCCCCATTTCTGGAGTATTAAAGACCTGAGCATCAAATCTTTATGCTATACATAGCACACAAATCCCACAGAGTGACTATGAGGATAAAATCAGATTAAATTTGTATGTAAGTGTGAACTATTCATTATTGAACACATATGCTTATTTCTCAGGAGCAGTTAGGTGGGAAGTAGAGTAGAGAAGACCTGGGTTCAAATTTGATCTTGGATACTTACTAGTTGTGTGACCCTGGGTAAGTCACTTAACTCTGTCTTAGTTTCCTCATCTGTAAGATGAGCTGGAGAAGGATATGGCAAACCACCCCCACTGACTTTGCCAAGCAAACCTCAAAGGGAGTCGGACATGACTGAACAGTAACAACAAAATTATTTCTTAAGGTGGGAAGTAGTGTGTTACAGTGGAAAAAGCTATGGTTTTAGAACTGAAGTTCTAAACTAAATTCACTGAGCCACTTACTACCCATGTAACTTTGGACAAGTCCCTTTAGCTCTTTCCATCTCTGTTCTCCTGTTGGTAAAATGAAGGAATTGGAGTAAATAACCTCTAAGGTGTCTTTCAGTTGTAAATCAATGATCAATAAGCCAATCAAGAAACATTATATGTCAAGCACTTTGATAAGCACTGGGGATAGAAAGAATGCTGGTGTGTACACACACACACACACACACACACACACACACACACACACACACACACAGAGTCTTTGCTTTCAAGATGTTCAGTCTAATGGGATAGACAACATGAAAATAAGATACATACAGGCTAAGTTGGAGATAATCAACAGAGGAAAGGCACTAGAGCATTGGTCTAGAGTCAGGAAAATATGAGTTCAAATCCAGCCTCAGACACTTACTAGCTGTGTGACCCTGGGCAAGTCAGTTAACCTTTGTTTGCCTCAGTTTCTTCCACTGCAAAATAGGGCTAATAACAGAACCTACCTCAAAGGGTTGTTGTGAGGATCAGATGAGACAGTATTTGTAAAAATGCTTAGCGCTCTGTATGTGATACAAATACTTATTGTTGCCTCCTTTCCCTTTGACTAGATTTAAGGGGGAATCTAGATAGGGTTCTTATAGCTAGGATTTAGAGGAAGCCAGGAGGCAGAGATGAGGAGAGGGAGAATTCCAGGCTTGGGGGGTAGCCTGTCCATTGCATAATCAGGAGATGAAGTATCCTGTGAAAGGAGGAGGAGAAAAGTCAACATCCTCTGGTAACCGAGTGCATGGGGGTGATGTGTAAGATTGTTTGTCCTTTGTTTTCGAAGAGGACCATGACATCAGGGAGATGATGCCACGACAAGCAAGTGAATTAGATTTTAAGTGAGGGAGGGCTGTGCAAAGTCACCAGCCTCACTTTCTCCTCCAACGGCCATCTGGGTCCAGTGGCTAGATATATGTAGATTAGGACAACTGGAGATGGCCCCCAATGCATAAGATAACTAAAAAGGTATGGGGCAAGGTATAAAGGACTTTGAACTCCAGAAGATTTTATATTTTATCCTGGATGTGATAGGGAACCACTAGAATTTGGATAGGGGGGGTAACATGGAACATCTTTTTGGCAGCTGAGTGAAGAATGAACTGGAATGGGGGGAGACTTGTGGCAGGGAGACCAAACTCAAGGCCATTGTATTAGGAGGGCCAGTGATCTATTATCAGAGATTAGTGAAATAGGAAATAAGAGGAGCAGCTGCAGATATATCCTTTGATTCTTCCATCACCATGTGGTTTGATGGCACCTTTAAATGCAGATCGATGTCTGCAGTTGGGCATCATGAAAGTCAAAATGGATTGATACCTTGGTGCATCACTACCCATATACGCCATGCCATGCCATGGTTTAGCTATGTCTGCAGAGGTTGTTGTAGAGTATGATGTGAGAGTATTGAGTGGGGTGGGGGGCAGGAGGGGAGCCAGAATGGAGACCAAACATATGAAACTACACAGGAAGTGGGAAGCATGCTGGGAAATTCCATTTCTGCCTAGCCCCTGTAAAGATGTGCTGTCAGCTAAGCCTCTCAGTCTGAGCTATGCCACACCCCAGCAAGAGTTCTGGAGGAAGAGACATCATTACTGAGAGTGAATCAGGGGTAACTAGGGGGCACCGTGGATAGAGCACTGACTCTGGAGTCAGGAGAAATTGAGTTCAAATCTAGCCTAAGACATTTGGCAATTATTACACTGGGCAAGTCACTTCCCAACCCACCCACCCCAAAAAAAGAGAGAATCAGATATATCTGGGCCAGGAGGGAGAATGGCTGGTTTCCTGCTTCTCAAGGAAACCTCCACACACACCTCAGAGAAGACTGGTGTCTTCCTTCAACTCTCTCAGCTGTACTCTATCAATTGAATTTCTTAAGCTTTTATAGAAGTTTACCATAGGCATAATAACTTTTGCTGCAATTCTGTGGGCCATCAAAGATATTGTAGGCTATAAGACAGGTCACTCCAGTTGTTGGTGGGGTGTTCATCACACAAACTGAGCTGTTGGTAACAGCTCACATCCTATAGACCATTGTGGGGAAGACCTCTGCTTCTCTCTCCTGTATGTATGTCATAGTACAAGGCATGTTCAACTTGGAGTTAGAAAGACTTGCATTTGGCAAGTGACTTTAACCTGTCTGGCCCTCAATTTTTTCATTTGTGAAATGGAAGTAAGAAGGATGGAAATAAGCATTTATATAGTGCCTACTGTATGCCAGTAGTATGCTAAGCACCTTACAAATGTTGTCTCATTGGATCCTCACAACAACCTTTTGAGGTGGGTGCTATTATTATCCCTGTTTTATACTTGAGGAAACAGAGGTTAAGTGACCTTCCCATGGTTACCCAGCTAGTATCTGAGGCTAAATTTGAACTCAGGTCTTCCTGACTCCAGACCTAGCACTCTTTTCAGATCATAACCCAGCTACCTCTAATTGGGAAATTGGGGCAATAATAGAACCCACCTCACAGGATTGCCGTGAGAATCAAACTAAATGACACATAAAATCCTTGCAAACTTTAAAGCATTACATACATTTTAGCCACTGTTATTTCTGCTCCTTGGTCTTTTTGGATAGAGCCCATCTTTTATGAGCCTGATTGGAGAGTAGATTGCTTTTGAGCAGTCAAATTCCTTGTGCCTAGACTTATGTTTGGACCTGAGTTTAAAAGGTCTTCAACTTGAACAACAACAACAAAATCAAGTGGCCAAAGCATCCACTAGTTTTTACGCTCTCACTTTGCTTTGTTGAATTTGAGTCTGGAAGGGCCGGAGGAAAGAATGTGGTTCTTTTTACAGTGGCCTGTGTGAAGCAGCGTTCCGTCCTTGGTTATCTGACCCAAAAGCGGGTGTGAGGGGGTATCTGGGGAGATCTCTGAGGGCAAGTGGGTCTTGTAGGACTATATCTCATAGTCATTTGCCCCTTTGCCTATGCATGGGGGCTGAGCCAATGAAACCTACTCTAAGTTTTGATGTCTGATATTGAGAAAGAAAGCATGATGCAAAAGATAGACTCGTGCCCCAGGAATCTGAGCCTCCTAGTTCTGATACCACGTTTGTGCCTAGCTCATTGTGTGCCTTTGGACAAATTGCTTCGTCTTTCATCGCCTCGGTTTCCCTCAAATGTAAGATGAGGGGTTTGAACTCATCATTTTCAAGTTGGGGGTCAGGAAGAAGAGATCTGAGCCTATTTTCTCTTCAGTAGAAAGGAAGTACCCTAAAAGGAAGAATTATTTTTCATTTTGTCTTTCTATCCCCAGGGCCTGGGATAATGCTTTGCTTATAGGGATTAGATCAGATTGGACTGGATTCTCCCTATGAATAAAGGGAAGTCTTTCTACTGTTGAAGAGGGCACACACCTGTTTGTTCAGAGCAAATTAGGAATACAGGCATGGGAGAAAAGAGGCTGATGATTCTCCCTTGCTGGCTCTGAGCTCGAGAGTTCATTCATCCCTGTTGGTTCTGTCCTACCATAGCCCTGCCCAACAGGAACACTGTGAGATTTTTACCCTCCCTTGTGTCTCACTGGGCCATTGGGTTTCTGTGCAGGGCAAAAGTAGAAGTCCCTACTTACAGCTGGGGTTTGGGGAATACAAACTGGGCAGAAAGACCCTTTGGTATTGTCATTTGGTGTTGAAAACAAGCCCCAGCCCACCTTTAGGGGAAGCCAGGAGAGAGGTTGGTACAGGGGAGTGGATGAGGATGGGGTTGCCATAACAACTGGCTCCAGGCAGAGGCCTCTCCCTTCCAAAGGCTCAGATTCACCCTGGTAGCACGGTTTCCAGGGAGATAGATTTCTGGGTGGAGGATGCTTTCTTCTTTAGAGCCGTAGGCAGGAGTAGCCAGGCAGCAGGAGCCTCTCCTGGGTGGGGGTGGGGGTGGTGTCCTGAGAGACAAGTCAGCCTGGAGGCCCCTGGCTAAAGTCCTTTGCTCTCTGGTTCTGGTCTGTCACTTTCTTTCCCTGGTTGCTCTCTCTAAGGCTCAGTCTCCCTAGCAACAAGTCCTACTGACTCCTTGGTGTTGGTTCTGTGTCTATTTTTAGCCACACTGCCAACAGCCCTGTCCTGGTCAGTTCTTTACAACATCTGTGTGGATGGAATGGGGGATGGGGAAGCGGGCATCTAGAATTCAGTCCGATCCCCGCAAGCATTTATGAAGCACCTATTGTATGCCAGACCCTGGGCTGGAGGCGGGGACCCAAGCAGTCCCTTTCCTCAAGGACCTTATATTCTGCTGGTGGTGAGGAGAGAAGAGGCTGAAATCCTGACTTCCCCATCCCTCTTCTACTCCAGCCATCACAGGGTAGTGATAAGAGGATGGTCCTCCTCTTATCTCGGAGTCTTCTGTTGTATATTTTTTTACTTTAACACTTTTTTTAAGTCCTCACCTTTGATTTTATCAGTAGGGAATTCCCAGTGAGGAAATTTCCTCTTACCAATAATAGCGATCTCTCTTCCTCCCTATCTCTCTCTCTCTCTCTCTCTCTCTCTCTTCCTCCCTCTCTCTCTCTCTCT
>CM053595.1:145796161-145871436 GCA_028646575.1 Pseudocheirus occidentalis | reverse complement strand
TGTCTCTCTGTCTCTCTGTCTCTGTCACACACACACACACACACACACACACACACACACACAGCTTGCTTATATATTACCCTGTTTCATCCTCTGAAAAACCCAGTAAGATAAATGCCAGTATTGTCCTCATTTCACAGCTGAGCAAACTGAAACTCAAAGACTTGCCCAAGGACACAGAGCTAATAAGAATTTTACTTTGGATTTGAACTCAGGACTCTCTGGCTTCAGGGCTGATTCTCCAACAGTTAGATTGTGCTGTGTCTCATACCTGAACATCTGTGAGAACTTAGTAAATAAATGTTTGTTGATCTGAATTGCATTTCCTGGGCTATGGGATCATAAGGGGCTCACCCTCATTGATTCAGTAATAAATGATCCCTGCCTTAAAGGCTGATGGAGGGAGTCTCCGTTGTTGGGGGGGGGGGAGGGTGAATAGATTTCCTTTAGTTTCCACTTTTAGGTGGTCTTAATAGTATTTAAAATAACTGACATTCATGTAGTGCTTTAAAGCTTGCAAAAATGCTTTGGATCCACTATCACCCTTGATCCATCTCCCTTTTGAAAGGTAGATACTATGATTATGTCCACTTTACAGATGAGAAAACTGAAGCCCAGAGGTACGTTGGAAAGAGCAGTGGTTCTGAAGTCATAGGAATCTGACTTCAGATCCTAGCTCTGGTGCTTACTTTGGGCATGTCACTTAATATCCTTGTACCTCAGTTTCCTCATCTGTAAAATGAAGAGGTTGGTCTCAGTGGCCTTTGAAGTCCCATCCGGTTTTAGATATATGATCCAATAGTAAGTAAAAGGGTCAGGATTTGTACCCATATCCTCTAATTTCTAATGCAAATGCTCTGAACACTAGACCATGGTAGTTTCCCTTAGACTCAGTTCTTTGCTGCATCATCATCATCATCATCATCATCATCATCATCATCATCATCATCATCGTCACCATCATCATCATGGCTAATATTTATATAGCACTTATTATATGCCAGGCGCTGTCCTAAGCACTTTCCAATTGTCATTTCATTTAATCCTTACAATAAACCTGGGAAGTAAGTGCTATCACTATCCCCATTTTACAGATGAGTAAACCAAGACAAAACAGAAGTTAAACGGCTTTCCCAGGGTCCCATACCTAGTAAGTGCTTGAAGTCAAATTTGAAGTAAGGACTTCCTGGCTCCAGGAAGACTCCACTCTATTCACTGCACCACCGGCTCCCCGGCTATTTGTTTCAGCTTCAGATAGAACAAGATGAAATGGACTTGAATAGTTAATAAGGAACCTAGGTGAGACACGATGGACAATTTCTCAATGGAAGGAGTTAAACACAGGAATGGCTTACTGAACTGACTTCTTTAAGAGTCCTTTCCTAGGAGGGATTGAATTTTTGTTGGCTACTGTGTTTTAGAACCTTGACCATCAGCTTTTTTGGACTGAATCAGATTTCTAGTGACTCCCAGTATGGAAACTTCCTCTATTAATGAACCAGAGCATCTATTCTGCAACTTATTGTCTTAGGGAATTATTTGGGACGCTTAGGGGTCAAATGACTTACCCAGGACCACACAGCCAGCCAGGCAGGACTTTTTTATTTCCATGTCTGCTCTCTGTATACCAGGACATGCTATATACTATGTCTTCATAGGAGACAGCTTGCTTATATGTTCCAAACTTGGAGACTGACTTGTAAACCAGAATACCAAATTATTCACACCTGTCACACAGACCAGGCTCCTTTCCCCTGTCCCCAGCCCCTCCCAGTTTATTTGGCTTCTTGGTATGTAGGTAATTTGGAAAGCTAATTAATAAACAGAAATTTGCTTTGTGAATATAGATTCAGAACTGAGGGAACATTATATTCTTGAGGAATAATTTCCATGCTAGCCCCTGTTCACAAAGGCACCATGGGAACATGGAAGCCAAACCATATACTTATAACAGAGAGACAGTTCACCCCTCTTTCCTGAACAGTGCTGGAGATATGGATGCATTTTTCCTCTCCAATATGAATTCTATTTCTGGATCAGTAATGACCATTTCAACTAACAGTCCTGGCACCTCAGAGTTTCTGAGTTTGTAGCTAAATTCTCTGTCATCTCTCTACAACCTGCCCTTCTCCTTAGTGTCTCTAGATCTGTTAATGACACTGCTGCATCACTCTCTAACCACCTGGGTCTCCTCTTTATTCTCTTTCTACAGCCAATAATTTACCAAGTTCTGTTGATTTTGTCTTATAAAAACTCACATCTGTCAGTCTCCTCCTTCACATCAACTACAGACACCTTGAGAACAAAATCTTTTCTTCATGGACCATAGAGTTTACATGTGTCCTCTTACTTCCAGTCTATTATCTGTTGTCTGATTAATTTTTTCTTTTTTTAGTTAATTTATTTATTTTTAGTTTTCAACTTCACTTCCATAAGTTTTAAATTTTCTCCTCTTCCCTCCTCAAGACAGCCTGCAATCTGATATAAGCTCTACATATGCATTCCTATTAAACATATTTCACATTAGTCATGTTGTATAGAAGAATTAAAATGAATGGGAGTAACCCTGAGAAAGAAAACACAAAACAAAACAGAAAAAGAAAACAGTCTGCTTTGATCTTCATTCACACTCCATATTTCTTTCTCTGCACGTGGATGGCATTTTCCATCATGAGTATTTTGGAATTGTCTTAGGTCCTTGCATTGCCGAGAAGAGCTAATTTCTCATTAATTTTATTAATGCCCTAGTTTTATGTCACTACTGTATTCCAAAAAGCTGCAGTAGCTCCCAAGTACCTCCCGAATGAATTATAAACTTTTGATCCTGATATTTAATGAACACCATAATCTGGCTTTAAACCAGTGTGATGGAAAGTATGCTTGATTTGGAATGAGATTCAGATTTAGCCCCTGTTCTTTTTATCTGTATAACTTCAAATAAGTACCTTAATCTTTCTAGGCCTTAGCTTCCTCATCTATAAAATGAGGTTAAGTTAGATCAGAAATATCAAACTCCTGAGTGCTGGTCTCGAACAGATTAAAAGATAATTGGGAAATGTTTAACAAAATCTATTAAAATACAATAGAACATAATGTTACTTTGTGGTTTTCTAAGTCAATATGTGGCCAGCAGGGGTCCATTTCTACTTGAGTTTGATACCACTGGCCTAGATAGTCTCTCAGGTTGCTTCTAGCTCTGAATACATGGTCCTGAATATAGTCAAATTATCCTTAAGGATATTTCTTTTGGAAATGTTTCCTATGAGCAAGTAGTGTGCAGTGGATTTAGCAATTAAAATATCACTGATCTCTTTTTCTTAATTTATTTTTCTAATGGGGAGAGAGAAGCTAGATTTTTGTGAATTGAAAAAAAATAAAATTTAAATTAAAAAAAAAGTTAGTGGTGGGACACACTGTATAACATACATAGTATGCGGATTGATTGTCATGAGCCTCTACTAAAAAGGGCTTCTTTTCCCAGACCTGGACATCACAGTAGCTCCTTGAACTTTTGTCTCTAATTATCATGTTAAGTCTTGGGAATCTATCTTAATTTGAAGTCTTTGTTCACTGGGAAAAATAGACATAAATCTGTCTTAAAGGAACTTACAAATGAGAGAGAACCTGGATGGACACAGAACCAACATGTCTACACATCCAAAGTTGAATTTATGAATGAAAAGCATTTAAGAGCCTACTGTGTGCCAGGTGTTGTTCTAGGCACCAGGGATGCAAATACAAAACTGAGACAGCCTCTGCCTCTGAAATTGGGGGAGACAACAGTTAGAGAGGAACAGCTCTACTCTACTATCTTCCTTCAAGTCCCATCTAAAATCTTGTCTTCTACAGGAAGCTTTTCCCAACACCCCTCCCCTTAATTCTAGTGCCTTCCCTCTTTTAATTATTTCCTTTTCCCGGTTCTATAACTTGTCTGTATATATTTGCTTGCTTGTTGTCCCCATCATTGGATGCTGAGTTCTTTGAAGACAGGGAAGGGACTATCTTTTGCTTAACTCATAGTAGGCATTTGATAAATGTTTTTTGACTGACTGACTGACTGACTGGCTAAGGACAGCTTGCTTCCCTTGCTTTGTTAAAACTAATTAGCCAAATTGAAGAAGCCTAAGTAAACTCCTTCAGTCAAATTCTTGATCTAAGGAGTTTAGTCAGGCCCAAGTGGAAGGATAAGGATTGGGAGTTAACTGGGTCAATTAAAAATGTATAAAAAAGGTCACTAAAATCAGAAGTGTGGATTTGTCCTGAGGCTGAGAAGTGGAAGGGCCAAATCAACCCTCCTTAGGGACTGACTGCAGCTTGAGAGAAGCATTTATCTGAGTTTGGTGTGGAGGGTCCCTGAGGGAGATGGTGGATAAAAATGAGAGGAAGGACATCCAAATTAAGATAAATTAGTGGATCTTTGGTTCTGCCCCAGGTTTTTTGGGAAATTTGAATGTGAAGGACTCTAAGTCTAGAGTTCTAAGGGATCTTGGAATTTTTTTAGTCTGACCATTCAACAAGCATTTATTAATTGCCTGTTATGAGCAGGTTGTGCTAGGTACTGGCTTATAAAGACAAAAGAAAAAGCATGCCTGCCCTCAGGGAACTTAGCTTCTATGACAGGAGACAACGTGAACACATATTAAGTATAGGTATGGAGTATTCAAAATAAAAATAAGGCAAGTTTATTGCCTGAGAAAGGAAAGCCCTATCCATTGTTTTGCTTAGCAGCTACTTCTTGTTGAAGGTGGTGCTTGAAGTGAACTTTGAAAGAAATTAAGGATTCTAAGAGATGGAGTGTGGAGTAAGAACATTCCAGCAAAGGCCAGAAGATGGAATGTTGTGTGAGGAATCGCAAGAAGGCCACAATTTGGCTGAACTGTGGAATGCATGAAAGAGAATAGTGTATAATAAGCATGGAAAGTTAGATTAAGGCTAGATTTGTAAGGGTTTTAAATGCCAAACAGAGGAATTTTGTATTTGACCATTTTGAGACAATAGGGAGCCAATGGAGTTTGTTGAGGGTAGGAATGACATGGTCAGACCTACTCTTTAGGAAAAGCACTGTGGTACCTTGGTGCTGGATGATTGTGAAGTAGAGAGACCAATTAGGAGGTTAATGAAACCCTCTAGGCTGAGGCAATGAGTGCCTGAACTTGGGTGATGGACTATTGGTGGAAAGGGGTAATGATAGGAGAGATGTTGCAAAGGTAAAATTGATTAGACTTGGCAACCAATTAATTTGGAGAGAGAGAGAGAGAGAGAGAGAGAGAGAGAGAGAGAGAGAGAGAGAGAGAGAGAGAGAGAGAGAGAGAAGAGAAAATTAAGGCCCCTAGTAGGGAAATAAGATCACATAAGTAGTAAGTGGCAGTCAGGTTTTGAATTCAAGTTCTTTGATTCCAAATAACAATTGATATGCAAGCATTTATTGGCTCCTATCATGTGCTGGATGGACACTGAGACTTCGAATAAAAAGAATGAAACAATACCTACCCTCAAGGAGTTTATTCTAGTGCTCTTTTCATTATTCCTCTTCAAGTTCTGGAGGTTTACTGGACTGAAAAGAGTAGCTAGGGGTGAACATGGACTTGAATTTCCATTACCAGTCAAGGTTTCTGTGTTTCCTAAAATTAATTAGCCAATATTTACTAAGCGCTTATTGTGTGCTAGACACTAGATCAAGGATAAGCCCTTGAGGACCCAGCTATAAGTGACAATCAGTGACCTCATGGAGCTTACAGTCTAGAGGAAAACACTATTTATATAGAGGACTGGGGACTAGGAGAAGAAATTTGGGTCTGAGGAAGTTACAGGGATAATGTCTAGCTGATGCATAGACAGCCTAGTTCTTTTTTTCTTCTTTTTTGGAGGGCAACTGGGGTTAAATGACTTGCCCAGAGTCACTCTGTTAAATGTCTGAGGTTGGATTTGAACTCAGGTCCTCCTGATTCCACCTAGCTGTCTCTTAGACAATCTATTTCAAAGACTTTTCCAGAAGCCATGGTTCTATTGATTTGATTACTGTCCCCAGCAAGAGATGGAAGAAATGGGGAGTGAGGCAGGCAGATAGCTAAGTGGGCCGAGTGGCTGACTGGGATGTGAAGGTGAATGAATGAAGGTGATCTGTAGTGTCTGGGGCATCGAGATAAAGTGGACTCTTACACTCTCTCAGTCTCTAATTTCAAAAGCTGGATATTAGGGCAGGAGCCCCCAGAATCAGTGGACCAACTTTTTTCAAGGACTTGGGGCAAAGCTTCTGGAAGTCCACGGTGCAGAGGTCCACGGTGGGTGCTGAGGGTATTGGCCAGGGTGGGGAGAAGTTGGGCAGTGGTGACAGGAAGATAGCCAGACAGCGTGGGTGGGCCATCGGTTGGGATGTGAAGGAGAACAGAATACTTTCCCTTTTGCTCCTCTTTGAAGGGAAGTGCTTTTTAACTGCCCTGGATTGATCTTCCCACTGTGCTTTCCTCCCTCTGCAAGGTCTGACTTGTTTACATAACTACCTGGATTCCTGCCAGAGGGGGTGTCAGTGTTTCACAGTTCCATCTGCAGCAAGTTCCCTTAGTTCATCACTGGAAAGGCAATTGATCCTTCCCAATATTGTGGGAGGCTGCAGGCATGGGGTCTTCTGGCTTTCAAGCCTTCTTTGCAAAATCATCATTCTGACCTCCAGCTGTGACTGAGCTGATGAAGGGAAACAGGAAGGTAGCAGATGGGGGAGCCAGACTTGCTATTCCTTACCCACCTGGGCTAGTCATGCTCTCCCTTTTAGAAATACATTTATTCCAGTGCCCGGAAGGTCTCAGTTAAAGATGCAGGGTACCAACAACTGAGGTTCATATCTTACATATGGAGAAGAGGAAAAAGAAAAACTGGAATTACCAAGACACTTTTGCACTATCTAGTGGTGATGGAATTGCATCTATGGACCTCTAGCCACTCCTGTCTCCTCAAGCAGCAGTAGAAATAACAGCAATAAGAAGAGATGGAACAGAGTCAAAGTGATAGAGTGGAAAGAGCTCCAGACTTGGCACCTGAAAGCATGGGTTCAATACGTTTCATAAGGAACCTGTGAAGATCCAGAGCAAATGATTTCATCTCACTGAGCCTCGTTTTCATCCCCATGCTAGAGGGAGAGGTTTGGCCTACATGGTACCCAAAGTCTCATCCAGCTCTAAACCCTACCAACTGGCTTTTGTTTTTTAGAGTTTTACTGATGTCTAATTTTTTACACAATAATCATTTCCCAGTATATATTCATCTCACGACTCTTATGGAACCTTCCCTTGTAACAAAGGAAAAGTTAAGTTAACCCAGGGAGGGACACCCTCTGACAGTATAATGTACCATTCCTCATCCCCACTCCCCACCCCCCAGCACTACTAAGACAAGGAAAATGTGTTTCATCATCTGCTCTCCAGGACTAAGATTAGTCATGGTTATTATCCTGAGCCCAACTGCTTTTTAGTATTGTTTTCATTTCTATAATTGCAAATAAAACTGTTAATGTATATTGTTTTCTTGGTTCTGCTTTATTCTGCATTAGTTCACACAAACCTTCCCATGTTTCTCTGAATTCTTCATAGTCATTATTTCCAACAGTGTAGTAATGATATTACTTGGCATTCACGTGCCACAATTTATTCAGCTGTTCCTAAATTCATGGGCGCCCACTGTGTCACCAAGTTTTTTATTTGTTTTTGTTTTTTGCTCTTGTGCTAGGCTGAACATTTTGGTCCACATGGGAGTCTTTCTATTTTTTTACCTCCTTGAAGATGCATACATGTAGGATCCCTGGGTTAAGGGGGTATGAAAGCTCCTGGATAATTCTGAATCTTGTTTTCCAAAAAGGCTGGACTAATCCTATCAGTGTGTCTATCTTCCTATAGCTCCAAGCCAAGTTGAAGAGACCAGGAATGCTTTTTTCTTCATTTTTCCCCTCAAAATGCATTCAGCCCTAGAAGGGATCAGGTGGTTTTGCTTCTTCCTCCTGTTGTCTTCCTGCCTTATGCTGGTTTGGTTACGAATCACTTGTCTTGGCAGGAATATCCCAGCATCAGCCTCTTCCCTCAGGCTTGAGATTCCTTAGTTGAGAATCTGGATGGGGTTACATTTCTTCCTGTAGGTAGCCAGCACATTAAGGTGGGCTCTTGCTGTCCTCTCCAGCTCTTGGCTCCTCTCCAGGATGGCAAGACTGAAGCTGGGGCTTATGTGGGGTACAGTTTCATCCACGAGGAGGGGACAGGAAAGGGAGCCCACAGTCTACCCTCTTGTTTCCAGAGCCTGGGTTGCTTTTGGAGCTCCTATTAGTAGATGTATACATGGGAGGAAGGGTGTTAAACTGGCAAGGCCAAGTCATATTAACTAAGGCTAATAAGGATTGAGTTGAGAAGCCGACTCTGTCAGCCAGTGTGCTTGCTGAGTAGAGTACAATTTCTTTCTTTCTTCCTCCTTTCCTTCCTTCCTTTCTTTCCTTCCTTTGACCCTTTTGGTAATCTGGTTAAGTCTTCTCAGAAGAATGCTTTTAAAATGCTTTTTCTGTTTGGTTTACAGAGTTCCTTGAAGTTAGTGGCTGTACCTCAATAACCTAATTTTTTTTTTGAAGGGGGAAGGCAGGGCAATTGGGGTTAAGTGACTTGCCTAAGGTCACACGGCTAGTAAGTGTTAAGTGTCTGATGCCAAATTTGAACTCAGGTCCTCCTGACTCCAGGGCTGGTGTTCTGTTCACTGTGCTACCTAGCCTTCCCCCAAATGCTTTTTAAATGAATAAAATAGATGATGATAGTAGCTAACATTTTCATAGTGCTTTAAGGTTTGCAAAGAGATTTACCTGTATTATCTCATTTGATGAAATACATAGGGTTACCAAAAAAACCCCAATTATCTTGAAATATATTTGTAAAAATATTTTTTAAAACAAATTGATGACATAGACCCCAGGTTAAAAATTCCTAGTTTAGACTATTAATTAGAGACACTTACTAAGTAGAAAGTAAAGTGACAACATTCTACCCATAAACTTAGGACAATACTCTCCTACTCAATATATATCTTTGAGGCAGGTTGGGAGGGAAAAACAGTACCTTTTTTTCCCTAAAAGTTTATACTCTTCAAAAGTTCTCCATAGATCCTACCACTTCTACATCTTTAGCACAATTCAATGAAAAGAGCTCTCAGCTTGGGAGTTACAAGTCCTGTGTTCAAAGTCCAGCTCTACCATTTACAACCTGTGTGAGCTTGGGCAAATCAGGCAGACTCTGTACATCCAGTTTCTTCACTGGCAAAATGAAAAGGTTGAACAATGTGGCCTCTTAGGGCCTTTCTAGTTAAAAATCAATGACCCCATATTCTGACATTATCATTCCCCCAACCTGAATTTACCATCTGGCTCCAGCCTATCTTTGTAGGATGATTTAACATTGCTTTACTCCATGTTCTTTGCAGACCAGTCAAACTAGCTTCTTGCTGTTCCTCATACACAACATTCCATCCCCTATCTCTAGGGCAGTGGCCGTTTCATTTCTGGTTTTGTATCCTTAGCTCCTAACACAATTCCTGCCTTAATATAGTTTTAAGCAAATAAAGTGTGTACTGCACTAAGACTTTAGGGACACCCTGGATAGTAGCCTTCAAATAAATGCTTATTGATTTATCAGACTTTTTGTTCCAGTTCAGCAGGTCATCAGCCCCTCCCATTCTTCCCCCCCCCTCCACATTATCTTCAGATAACGCCCATTTCTGGCTAGCCTTTGCTTTTTTTCTCTGTCTCCTGAAATGCTTAGAGCCCAACTCAAGCCCCACTTCTGACCTCCTAGAGCACAGATTCTGTTCTATTAATTTATATTTGAGCCATTTCCCCATCAAATTCCTTACCGCCTCTATTTTGTTATCTTTTCACAGACTACATCTTGCTCTAAGTAGATTTAATCTTGAGTGCTTTATCAATTTGAAGTTTTAGTAATCTATATGAGAACAGGGCTCATGTTTTGTCTTTTGAGTTCTGTTTCTCTCCCCCCCTCCCATCTCTAGCCCTTTTGCACTGTGCTAATAACACATGGTAAGCCCTTAGTTGAGACCTGACTGTGTGGAAGCTTGCTGAAAATAGCTGCCCTATACCCATAACTATATTGTATGCTGAATACCTTTTCTAGAAGATACAGAGTTAGCCCACTTTAGGGGAGACACACACATACATACATACACAGACTTAACACAGATTTGTTTTGTTTTAGAGATTTCCCTGAAGTTACCACAGACAGGGGCATACCAAACTGGACAGTGAGAGAAACCTGATCTTTTTTTTTTTTTTTTTTTCAGATCTAGCCTTCCCACCTAAGATAGAACCAGGACCATTCCTGAGTTGAATCTGGGGCTCACTGGCAATTGGATCACTTATTGGAGTTGAATAATGGCTTAGACACTGACTCCTTCACTTTGTGACCTTGGGCAAGTCACATTTTTCTAGGCCTCAGTTTCCCCATATGTAAAATGAGAGGGTTGGACTAGGTGATCTTCAAATCCTTCCAGCTCTAAATTAATGATCTTATGATTCCTTTAATAATTGATGAATCAGGAAAAAGGTGCTTCAGAGAAATTAGAATTGGCATATATTGCCATGAATGCTCTCAGAACTTTCTAGACAAAAACATACCATGCCCCACCCTAGCGGGAAAACAGGGGTCTGGAATAGCAGGGACTAAGTCTAAGGCATCCAAGGAGTTTGGGGACCCGGCAAGGCATAAGCAAACTAAGAAAGTCAAGCCCAGTGAAGAAGTGAACTGTCTCTGGTAACCCATCCTCTGCATCTGGAGATCGTAAGTTCAAGCTATAGGAAGTTTGAGACTTTCAGCAGTGACCCTTCATTTCTCCTCCCAGGGCTCCAACTCAAATGGCTGGGGCTTGCTGATGTTGCATTCTTGGGCTTTCCTGCTGCCTTCCTGGCCTTTCGCTTGCCAAGAGGTCTCTTTTCCTGTTCCGCCTCTTCCAGGCTCACTTTATTTCTTAACTTTCGGTTCTCTCTCTTGGGCCTTGGGCTCTCCTGTGCCCAGGTGACTTGCGGAAAGGTTGCGGGCCCATCCTGCTGGCTGGTCAGCTCCCAACCCCCTTGGCTCTCTCTCTCTCTCTCTCTGCCCCACTCCGGGTCTCCCTCCTTTCCTCCCCGTGGGATCCCTGCCTGGCCCCCAGGCTCTCTCCGTTAATCTCTTCCAGAAGTGGGAGTGGGGGCAGGGAGGGGAAGGACCTCTTTGGGTGGGGGAGGGGCTTTCCCTTCCCCCTGGAAGGAGAGGGATCCGCCCCCAAAGCCCTTGTCCCCAGGCCCCTGTGCCTGAATACTCCACCCCTGGTAGACCAGACAAGAGGGGGCTGGCCCGCTGCCAGCGTCTGTGAGCCGGCCCCCTCCCCCGGTCCTTTTCCTAGCCAACCAGGCACTCCAGCTGGACCCACGTGACCTGGAGTTCCTAGACAAAGAAAATGTTCAGGCCCTCCCCCCTCTCCCCAACCTCCCCCCCCTTTGGACCCCTCCGCCCCCAGCCCCATCTCCCCCCTTACCCTCCCCCAAGACGGGCGGCCACAGTCTGAGCTTCTGGGCCAAGGGGGCTCACACCTGAGCTGGACCAGACAGAGGTTGCACCTGGCCTTATGGGTAGGTGCTTGGGCTGACCACTGGAGTGTACTGGGGGCTGGGGCAGGAGGGGGGCAGAGGGGCCAGGCTGGGGGAGGATATGGGAAGCCTCTTGGCATTTCTGCAGAGGCTAAGATTTGCCACCCCTTGTCTTGAAGGGGTGTGTGATTTTTTTTCCCTCTCAAATCTTGGCTCAGTTATTTTGAGAAGCTCAGCTGAGCACTGGATCAGCAGCCAATGGTCACTTATCTGGACTCCTTTGACTTTGCCCACGGAGTCAGCCAGGGTAGAGCCACGAGGCTAAAGGGCTGGGAGGCTGAGCAGCAGGGTTTAGGAGAGGAACTGGGCAACTGGGGAAGAAACACAGTCACAGGAACGGGCATGGGCCACAGAGTGGGCTAGGCACTGAGCGGGACCGGGGTTTAAATGGGAACAGCTTCTTCTCATGTTTTGCTGGGCTCAGTGTGGGAAACAATGGTAATAGCAGCTGACATTTATATAGCTGATCTAAGGTTCACTCTGATCTCCTGCTATTAACCTGCTGACTTGGGTTTGGGGATTGGGACTGGGGGGATGGAGACTGGTGAGATAGGGTCTGTGGTTGGCCCTTCTGGGCTCAGGAGTTCCATCACTCCTGAGTTCTCCTTGGAGCAAGAGCCAAGCCAGAGAAGAGCAAGGGAAGGAGAGAGGGAGGTCCTGACTCATTACAAGGGTGGGCAGAGTAGAGCAGAGATCCTCAGCCACAGGGGCCTGGTGAGGGAAAAGAAGCCTGGGCAGGGGGCCCCAGAGTCAAATTCAAGGGGCAGTGGTGGGATCCGATGCAAGATGAATGGAGCTTTCTTGAAACGTGGAGGCCTGGGGATGGTGAACAACAGAACCCTGACTGCTGCTGCTACTGGAGAACCTAGGAGGTTGGAGGGGGGGGGGGAAGATCCACAGATTCACACAGTGGATTGTACTGATGTCAGCAGGCAGCTGACTGGGGGTGACAGATGATGGGGGTTGGTATTGTTGGAGCTGGCTAGAGCTTGGTGTGTGAATTGCTGGCTCCTTGCTAGCTTTGCCTGACTGGCCAGTGCCTTGGAGCTTGGCTGTATGAGTTGGTATATTAAGGCAAAGGGCCTTGGAGATGCATTCTTGTGCCTGATTTCCTCTACCTGCCAAGTGGGTAGAAAATGCAATCCAGGTTGAGGGTTAATTGAGCTCATGAAAAGCTTGTGGAATGGTAGCCATCAATCTGAATGGGATGAAGGTGGGGGAGAGGAGTTAGGTCTTTTTTTTCCCAGCTATTGTTTACTGGGCACCCTGGGGTGGGGTTGAAAAATGCAAGGATTGAAGGATTTATTCCCTTGAACTTGCCCCTTGGGCCATGCTTGCTCTCTTGTCTTGCAGCCTTTTCTTATCCCTTCCTCCAACCCCCACTCCTCCAATTCTGCTTCTTCCCTACTGTTCAAACCCCGACCTCCAACTGTTTGCTCTCTTCTCTCCCTACCTCCCCTGTAGCTACCAGCTTCCACTTATCTCTGTGGTGACAGCCGAATCCAGCCCAGGGGCAAAGACTACTTTCTGTACTCAAAATATTGGGATTACTATGCTTAGGCAGTAGATAGCAACCACTGATCCTGGCTGACTGAGGAAGTTAAGGGAAAGAATTTTCAAGAGTTTAGCAGCGAAAAATTGGGACACAACAAAAGGCTTGTTCGGGAGAGAGCAGAGAGGTTTTTGTCAAGCACAACTTCCTTTAAGGCCTCCTTAGCCAGGGGAAAAGGTAGTCAAGTTTGACTTGGGGGAATAAATTGTTTCACCATGTTCGTGATGGAGAGTGGGAGGGGGCTTTCTCCACTCTCTTTCAAACTCTCCCAGGCTTAGAGAAAATCTTTTTTTCTTCTTCTTCTGTTTTCACCCCATGGATTTCATCCTTCTCTGACTATCTTCAAGTAATGAAAGTTTCCATCTATTTTCCCAGGCTGATGGGAAGACTCTCCTCCCCCTGGCTCCCCTCCCCCATTTTTCTGTCCTTTGCTTTGACTGAGAGGTGCTGCCCTTGGACCCCAGTGGCTCATTAACTTCTGAGCAAAAAGATCCTTTGGGTCTTCTAGGTCAGTGGCCTAATGTAGGTCAGGTCATTAGGGACTGAGCCTGCAGACTCCTCTCGACCATCTTTTTAGAAGGGGGCTCTTGAGGCAGAAGAGGTTTGTTCCTCTAGTAAGAGTGATGGAATGGAATCTCCTATAGGTTCCCAGGAAGGTCAGAGAAAAGGGGGTGAAATGGGAGAAGGGAGCAGAGGAGGGGAGAAGTTGGAGAGTCCATAATGCCAGTGCCCTTATCCAAGCTTGCTCCACGTGCCCAGAATAGTAGAATTGAGGGTGAATTTCCTGCTAGGTAACTAAATGTAGGAATGTCGGGTGAGGGAGGAATAATTGAAGCTCATGATGTTCCGAATGCACAGCCATGGGGCCTCCTCTTCCTCCCCACACCCATCTACAAGCATTTTTATTCTTCCAGCTGTCTGTGGGGGAAGAGTACACATTATCCCTTTTTATGAGTGGGTGTTGAGGTTCCCCGTGAGTCATCCTTAATTAATATTTGAGTGCCTTCTGAGTGTAGGGCATGGTGCTGGGGAGGAAGAGTTTTCACTTGTGCCCTCCAGGCAAACTTTAGGACGGTCCTGAGTGAAGAGAAAGGAAGTAACCTAGGTCCAAGGAAATTAGACTCGCCTTGTGTCATTTTTGTTTCTGAAGGTAGCTGTGTGTACATAACCTTTTCCACTTAAGGAAAGATAACATTTGAATTGAACTATGAAGGTGAGTGACTTCCCACTGTCTCTAAGATAAAAGACAAAACTGTTCAGCCTGACTTTTAAAGCCCGTCTACAATTTAGCCTGCCCCATCTTTCTTTTTCTTTCTTTCTTTTCTTAAATTTTATTTGTTTTTAGTTTTCAACATTCACTTTTATAAGATTTTGAGTTCTAAATTTTCTCTCCCTCCCTAAGACAGCGTGCAATCAGATATGGCCTATACATGTCCAGTCCTTTTAAACATTTCCACATTAGTCATGTTGTAAAGAAGAATTAGAACCGAGAGGAAAAGACAAGAGAAAGAAGAAACCAAAAAAAAGGAGAGAAAATAGTATGTTTCAATCTGCATTCAGACTCCATCACTTCTTTCTCTAGAGGTGGATAGCATTTTCCATCATGAGCCTTTTGGAATTGTCTTGGATCATTGATTGTATTGCTGAGAAGGGCTAAGTCTATCAAAGTTGGTCATCATACAGGATTGCTACCCTCGCTCCCTCCATGTACCCTCGCTCCCTCCATGCCTTCTCCCTTCCCCTGTGGTGTTCAGCATTCCTTCTTTCACTTCTCCTATCTTTGCACAGATGATCCCCTTTTTTTGGAGTCTTCTTTCATTACCTCTGACTTAGAATCTGTCCCTTCCTACAGAACTTCTTAAATTTTTTTCCACTCTCCACCCCGTCATCATCCTGTTTGGATGCACTCTTCCTTTAGCTTATATCTTTCCTACTGCCAGTGCTTTCTTCCTTTTGAATTTTGGTGGTACTTTGTATACTATATTTCTCAATGTATATGTATTATCATTAAGGAAGTTTCAATGACTCCCAGTTTCCTCAAGGATCAAATTAAGACTCCTCCGATGAGCATTTAAAACCTTTTACAGTCTGATTCCATCCTCTCTTTCCTGACTGATTTTACATTATTCTCTTCTAGGGGAACTTTTCTCATCTCCCACCCATCCCCAGCTATTAAGATTACCAAAATCCTTTCATTACTTTGTGTATTTTTTTTATTTATTGCTGTATCTACCCATAATCTTTCCCCCTAAGAATGTCAGTTCTTACTGGACAGGGTCTATGTTATTTTTGTCTTTATATCACCATCACCCATGGGGGTCTTAGCATCCCCAGCTTAATAAAGACCTTACTGAATAAATGCTGTATTCCTCCAAAGAAATATAATCGCCTAGAGGGCAAGGACTCTTTTGTCTTTATGTCACTAGGGTGTAGAAGGGATGCCAATAAGAGCCTGCTAAATGACATTTCCCAAATCCTTGGAGGAGTGGAAGGTAAGAGGTTAAAATGGACCTTAAAAGATTCCACTCCAGAAATATTTTCTTGATATTCAAGGTAATGGGGGAACCAGTGGGAAGGTTTCAAAGATGAAGATTAAATGTAGCACAGAAGATGGATGAGGTTGCATGTGTTGTGGAAGATGGCGTGAGTTTGGCATTGTAAGTTCTATGTACCAGAAAGAAAACATGCCAGCTAGACTGACATTGTAGAATTTGGCAACAGGAACAAACTTTTCCAGTCTTATTACATATCACTCCTCTTCATAGTGTCTTTTGTCGTTCAGTCTTTTCAGTTGTGTTCTGATTCTTCCTCAGCCTCATTTGGGGTTTTCTTGGCCGCTGGTCAGCCAAATTGACCATCTTTTTCCTAATACAAGATATTCCATCTCCTATCTCAGCCTTCCACATGCTGTTTTCCTTTTTTCTGGAAAGCCCACTGTCCTCACGTCTGCCTCTTAGAAATCATTTCCTTGAAGACATAGCTCAAGTGTGACCTTTCCATCCAGACACCTGCCTTTGCCCAACCATTTCCCCCCATCTGTTTTGTCTCCTCCCATTAGAATGTAAGCTCCTTGAGGGCAAAAACTGTTTAATATTTGTCTTTTGTACCCTTAGTTTCTAGCACAATGCCTGGCTTGTGGAAAGTGATTAATACTAATTGCTTGTTGATTGGTCTGTGGTAGACATAATCTGAGAAGCTTTCAGTGAATTTCTGCTATGGATTTAGATTTGGAATTTCGAAGACCCGGCTGGGTCCAAGTACTTCCTTAAACACTCACCTAGTTGTGAGATCCTGGGCAAGTCTCTTTAACTTACCTGTGTTTCAGTCCCCTCATTTGTGAAACGAGGGGTCTGAACCAGAAGGCCTCTGACGTCCCTTCTGGCTCTAAATCTATGTGTGATCCTAAGATTCCAAAATTAAAAGCAGGAAAACAGGCAGAGTGGGGCAAGGGTAGAGTAGGCAATGTCTTATAGTGATTGGGGAGATTTAGGGAACACCATCAGCACAGCCTTCTACCTGAACCAGGGGGAGCTTGACTTGGACATTAGAAATTTAGGTGCAGTTGCTTGCCCCTTAGTAGGAAGAGCATCAAAGTCTGAAACTGTGTCATTGGAGGTTGAGTCTACAGGAAGGAAATTTATTGCCTGGGGAATTGGAGTAGGCTAATATATTAGCAGACCTTACTCTTGAGAGGAAATCTGGAGAAGAATTTAGCCAGGAATGAATGAGTGAATAAAAAAATAATTGAGTAAGTTATCAGACTGTACAAAGCACTGTTTTGCACTAGGAATAAAAATAGGAAAACTAGGCAGTCCCTCTGAGCATTCAGAGAGCTCACATTCTGGTAGACAACACACAGGAGGTTTCATTTTCAAGTTAGAGAGGACCAATAGTTCTTAGGGTGCAGTGGCCATGTAGATGATAATCTTCGATACCATTTCCACTTAAAAACCATGCTAGTTTCTGATGTCGAATCATTTGATAATGCCAAAGACTTTAGGGTTAAGAACTTGTTTTCTGGATCTTCAATAGCTTTGATTACTGAGGTATTGGGATAGAGGCAGCTGCCTTAGCCACATCTCCACTAGTGCTACTGTATTAGTGGATGTATGGGCTAGGCTGGTATCAGAGGTAATGGTGGTATGGTGGTTGGAGGATCTGTAATTTCTGGAACTCTGGAGCTTATATGTCCATTGGTAACAGGTCGTTAGGGTGGTTGGAATTATTGGTGGCAAAGCTGGTGAGCCCCTCCTCCACAATGGTTAATTCCCTCAGTGATGACTGTGAGGACAGGACCAGTAATATTGGTGACACTGTAATTTCTTTTTCTTTTCTTTATTTCCAAAGAAAGTCGTTTTAAATTTATTTTTTAACATTCTTTTAAAATTTTGAGTTCCAGATTTTCTCTCTACCTTTACCCACTGAGAGGACAAGTAATGATATATTTTATCATGTGCAATCTTGCAAAACATTTCCACATTAGCCATATTTCCTTCAAAAAGCAAAAAAATAAAGTAAGAAAATTATACTTCAATTTGCACTCAGAGTTCATTAGTTCTCTCTGTGGAGGTGGATAGAATTTTTCATCATGAATCCTTTGCAATTGTCTTGGATCATTGCATTAATTAGTAGCCATGTCTTTCACAGGTGACCATCCTTAAAAATTGTTGTTACTGTGCACAGCCATCTGGTTCTTCTTACTTCACTTTGCATCTGTTCATATAGATCTTGCTATGTTTTTCTGAAACCACCTTCCTTGTCATTTCCTAGAGCATGATAGTACTCTCTCGTAGTCATATGCCCCAACTTGTTCAGCCATTCTCCAGTTGATGAGCATCCCCTCAATTTCCAGCTTTGCCAAAAAGAGCTTCTATAAATATTTTTGTACGTATAGGTTCTTTTCCTTTTCCTTTTATCTCTTTGGGATATAGATTTAATAGACTATTGCAGGATCATAGGGCCTAGTTCCTAATTGTTCTCCAGAATGGTTGAATAAGTTCACTACTCCACCAGCATTCATTAGTGTAGCCATTTTCTCTTCATCCTCTCCAGCATTTGTCATTTCTGATAGGTGTGAAATAGGTACCTCTGTGTTTTAATTTACCTTTCTTTAACCAATAGTGATTTAGAGCATTTTAATGACTATAGATAGCTTTGATTTCATCTTCTGAAAACTGGCTGTTTAATATTTTTTGACCATTCATCAATTGGGGAATGGCTCTTATTTTTGTAAATTTGATTAAGTTCTATACTCAGTATGTATTTGAGGAATGAGGCCTTTATCAGAGAAACTTACTGTAAAAATTTTTAATAGGACTTTACTGTCTGTGGCTTTTAGCAAAATGTAGTTTCCCTGATTATCCCTTTTAATTAGGTCTATTTTTGCTTTTGCTTTGTCTGAGATCAAGATTGCTACTCTGCCTTTTTTAAGTTTAGCTGAAACATATAAGATTCTGCTCCAGCCTTTTATTTTTAACTCTGCATCCTTCTGTTTCAAACACGTCTCTTGTAAACAACATATTGTTGAATTCTGATTTCTAATCCGTTCTCTGCCTGCTTCCGTTTTATGGGTGAGCTCATCCCATTCACATTCACAGTTATGATTCTAACTGTATTTCCCTCCATCCCATTTTCTTCTTTTCTCTCTCTCTTTTTATCCTGTCTCTCCTAAAAAGTGTATTTTGCTTCCAGCCACTGCCTCATTTAATCTGTGCTCTTTTTTATCAACACCTCTTAACCTCCTGCTTCTCTTATCTCCATCCTTCATTGCCTTGTTTGGTAAGTTAATTTCTATACACAACTGACTGAATATATACTCTCTCTTTGAACCATTTCCAATTCCTGTGAGGTTCAAGCATTGTCTGATATTCCCACCCTCCTTATTCTGCTTCACTGCAAAACCTCTTCCTTGTATGCCTCTTTTATATGAGAAAAATTTTCCCATTCTACATGTTCCTTCCCCCAATATATCCCTCTTTCTCACTCCTTCCTTTTTGGGGGGATATCATTCCAACATAATTGACTCACATTTGTGCCCTCTGTCTACATAAACTCCATTAACAGCCCTAATAATGATACAGTTCATTTTTTTTTAATTCCAAGTATTTTTTATTTGTTAATTTTAATTTAACATTTTATTTTCTTCCAATTACATGTAAAAACAATTTTAACCTTCTTTTCAAATTTTGAGTTCCAAATTTTCTCCCTCTCTTCTTCCTCTCCACCTCCCCCGCCCCCATTGAGAAGGCAAGCAATTGGATATTGTTATATATGTGTAGTCATACAGTTTGTTCCAAGTATTTACAGGGCTCCTGTATGAAAGAGTTGTCCTGTTTGGCCCCAGAGGTCAAGAACCAGGAGCTATGAATGGAAGATGCAAAAATAGGGCAAATTTAGGCTTGACAGAAAAAAGTATCCTAACGATTAGGGCTTTCCACCTGTAGGTTGGACTTCCTCAAGAGATGGTAGCTTCCCTTTTCTTGAAGGTCCCTTGCAGATGCTGAAGGACCATCTGGATTCCTTCCTGGCATCGCTGGCACCACAGGGCCCCAGGGGCCTCTCAACTCTCAGAATTCTGTTTCTGTGACTCAGGGCACCTTCCTCACAGATCTCTTCTGAGATCAAGGAAGATATGTACAAGCACTTTGCAGAATTTAAGGTGCAAATGATACAGTTCTTAGGAGTTATGTGCCATCTTTCCATAGTTTAAACTTTATTGAAACTCCTATTAATTATTCTTTTATGTTTATCTTTTTTTATTCTTCTCTTGAATCTTGTACTTGAATGTCAAATGTTCAATTCAACTGTAGTCTTTTCATTAGGAATTCTTTAAAGTCCTCTATTTGGTTAAACATCCTTCCCCTCCCCTACCCCATCTCCACTGCCAAGAATTATACTCTGGTTTGCTGGATGGGTTATTCTTGGTTGCAGTCCTAGCTCATTTGCCTTCCAGAATATTCCAAGTCCTCCACTTCTTTAATGTAGAAGCTGCTAAATCTTGTGTGATCCTGACTATGGTACCACAATATTTGAATTGTTTCTGGCCATGTAAAGTATTTTCTCTTTGACCTGGAAGCTCTGAATTTTGCCTATACCATTCCTGGGAGTTTTCAATTTCAATTCAATTCAAAATTCATTTTCAATTTTGGGATCTCTTTCAGGAGCTGATTGGTAGATTTTTTTTCTATTTCTATTTTACCCACTGGATCTAAGATATTGGGACAATTTTCCTCAATAATTTCTTGAAATATCATGTCTATGCTCTTTCTCTGACCATGGCTTTCAGGCAGTCCAATAGTTCTTAAATTATTTCACCTTGATCTATTTTCCAGGTCAGTTGTTTTTCCGATAAGATATTTTACATTTTCTTTCTTTTTTCCTTTCACTATGTTTTATTGTTTCTTAATGTTTCATGGAGACATTAGCTTCCACTTGCCTAATTCCAATTTTTAAGGAATTATTTTCTTCAGTGAGATTTTTTTTTTTTTTACCTTTTTTCCATTTGACCTATTCTGCTTTTTAAGGAGTTTTTTTCTTTAGTGAATTTTTGTACTTCTTTTATTGTTAGATCAATTCTGTTTTTTTAAAGATAAATAATAATTTCCTTTAAGGTGTTATTTTCTTCAGGGTGTGTGTGTGTGTATGCACATGTGTGCATGCTGTTGTTTTCATAATTTTCTTTTCCCAATTTTTTTCTCTACCACTCTCATGTCTTTCTTTAACTCTTCTAGTAATTCTTGTTGGGCCTGAGTCCATTGAATGTTTTGGGTTTTTTTGGTTTTTTTTTTTGAGGCTTTGCTTGTAGCTGTTTTCACATTTGTTGTCTTCTTCTGAGTTTATGTTTTTGGTTTTCCTCACCACTTCTGCCACTGCCAACTTTTTATGGGCAAATTCTTTTGTTGTTGTTGTTGTTGTTTGCTCATTTTTCCAGTCTGTCTCTTAACTTTGCACTTTATGTTCAAGTTGGGCTTTGCTCACCTGGGAGGGGGAGGCATTGTCCTAAGCTTCAGGCTCTTTTTTTGTGCTGCTGTTTGCAGAACTAATTCTAATGATATGCATATTTTTGGTGTTTCTAAGGTTCTGTGATCCTGGGAGAGGTATGATCACTGTTCTCCTGGTCTTTCCCTAGAAAGAGTCCCTGATCCCCTGCAGCCACCAAGCACTAGTGTTCTCTTTGCCTTGGAACTGTAACTAGGACCCCTACTCCCTTGGGCCCAACTCCCATCATTCTTCTCTGCCCTAGAACTGTGACCCAGAACTATATATGCTCGATAGAATTGCTGACTGGTGCCAACTGTACCCTGTCCCAGCAATGTGTCATCTCTAATTTCTTTCTGACCAGTTGTCTGACTTCTTTACCATCTCCGAGGCGAAAGCTCCCCAAGCTGCTGCCCCTGAGTGCCAATAGGCTTCCACACAGGTGTCACAAGCTCCTTCCAACCTCCTAAATTTTCTTAGGCTGGAAAAATAGCCTACTCTGACCTTTTGTTGGCTCTGCTGCTCCAAGATTTGATTTGAGGTGTTATTCTAAAGTTGCTTAAAGGAGAATGTTCAGAGAGTTCAGCTAGGTTGCCACTGATCCACCATCCTGGCTCTGCCATAGACATTGCAATTTCTGAGGCCTCCTGGGCTCTGGGTCCTGTGCTGGGACCACCAGAGAACAAGGGGAATGGTGATGGCATTGCTAGTCGTGGTTGCATACTGTTATCTCCTGTTTCTAGGTAAGGCTGTCTAGCTGCATCATTCTAGGATATGATAGCTCCCATTTCTTGGTTCCTTTAATTTTTCAAAGCAGCCCTATGAGAGACTCAAAACCTTGGGCTCTTCAAATGTGAGATGCCTGGCCTGTTAAGAAGTTATATGAAAATTAATTAAAGATGATACTGGGGAGTGAGATTTCTTAACTGGAAAAAACAAAAGAACCCTAGAGAAGAAATGAAGGAGATAGCATTCAATTTGAGAAGGATGGCTTATTTTGTTTGTTTTTTGTCTTTTTGGAGGGGGGAGGGCAGAGCAGTTGGGGTTAAGTTACTTTCCCAAGGTCATAAGGCTAGTGCGAATTAAGTGTCTGAGGTCGGATTTGAACTCAAGTCCTCCTGATTTCAGGGCTAGCTGCCCCAAGAAGGATGACTTATAATTGGAAGCATAGTTTTGATTTTTTTAAGAAGAGGGTTGGTTCATAAAGTTGTTAGAACATCTAGGAGAGGTGGCTATCCTGCTCCCTGGGCAGTTTTGAGATTCAGGGAATCTTCTCTCTGAAAGCAAAAGCCCAGAATAGGCTTTTCCTTGGAGAACCCCAATGTAGCTGCAACGACTATTACATTGGCTACTTCTCTCCCTGTTCTCCTCAGGCTGAGAAGAAAGCCAAGGTCATCGCAGTGATGAATGTCGTAGAAGAAACCCAGGGGACTGGAGAGTCACAGAAGGTGGAGGAGGCCAGCCCTCCTGCTTTGCAACAACCTACCGATCCTGCTTCCCCAACTGTGGCCACCACACCTGAGCCAGTGGGGGCTGACGCTGGGGACAAGAGCAACGCTAAGGCCACTGATGATGAGCCCGAATATGAGGTGGATGTTTGGGCAGTACATCTTTTTAGGAAAAAAAAAAGTTTTGTTGATATCTTTGTTTTCATGTCATGGTCATTTTCCAATTATTCCTCTCCCCGTCCCAGCATACTTTGTCATTTTAAAAAAAAAAAAAAGAAGCCAAATCATTCTGATTGATAATACTATTCCCGCAGTCCTCCTCTCTCTCCAGTGAAAGGAAGGGGTGCCTTTCCTCACCTTTTCCTCCCTGAGCCAGGATCGGTCATTATAATTTCTCTAGTTCTTTCCTGCACTTAACTTGGTACTTCTTCTGTCATCTTTATTTTCTCACTGATCCTCCGTTCTCCCCCAGCATTCAAGCTTTTATCTTCCTTAAGTCCTTCACCCTCTCAATATACCAAACTTGCTTTCACATTTGGACAACTCCCATATTTAATTTTCCAGGCTTCCCTTTCATTCCATGTCTGTCACAGAGACTATCTCAGGTAGTTGCAGAAAAGTAGATGAGAGAATGGGGGTGGTATCCTGGTGACAACTGTAATAATAATTTTTACTTCTTTGGGCTGCAGGATGGCCGGGGCTTTGGCATTGGGGAACTGGTATGGGGAAAACTTCGGGGCTTCTCCTGGTGGCCTGGCCGCATTGTATCCTGGTGGATGACAGGTCGAAGTCGGGCGGCTGAAGGCACTCGATGGGTCATGTGGTTTGGAGATGGCAAGTTCTCAGTGGTGAGTTGTAGGAGGCTTATGGCTGTTGGGGGAGGGTGCCACTTTGGGCACAGGACCTACAGCCCTCAGCCTGGGGGCAGGTGGAGGTGGGTAGTATCTGAAATTTGAATGATACAGGAGTGGTCTTTAACAATCCTTGCTGTTTCCTGCATCCTTTCTAATTCAGGGTGATGGTTTGTGGTGTTCCAAAACCTCCAGAATTCTTGCCCGACCTTCACTTTGTTGACTTGGTGTTTCTATCAGGTTTGTGTTGAAAAATTGATGCCACTGAGCTCCTTCTGCAGTGCCTTCCACCAGGCCACATATAACAAGCAGCCTATGTATCGGAAAGCCATCTACGAGGTCCTTCAGGTGAGTGTCAGCGGCTAAAAGGTGAGAGGGAGGGGAAGCTGAAATTGGAGGGTCGGAAGGTTGGTGACTAGTAGAGGGAGAATAGACCTCTCTTAGACCTTAAAGCTAGCCAACAAGCTGGAGTCCATTCATAGAAGGATCCTCTGAAGGAACAAGATCTATAAGTAGGTAGCCTGGAGAAGAAAAGATGGGGGTGGGGTGGGGGTGTTGTTGAGGGTTAGGGAAAAGCACTTGCTTTCTATTGTTTTCAAGTATTTCAAGAGGCATGTCATGGTAGAGAATGCTCAGTCAACAAGTATTGATTAAGTGCTGACAGTGTACTAGGTTCTGGGGATAGATACAAAGCAAAAACTGAAATAGCCCCCTAATCAAACAGTTTAAGTTAGATTCTTTTTTTTTTTTGGAAGGGGGAAGGCAAGGCAATTTGGGGTTAAGTGACTTGCCCGAGGTCACACAGCTAGTAAGTATGTCAAGTGTCTGAGGCTGGATTTGAGTTTAGATCCTCCTGACTCCAGAACCAATGTTGTATCCAACACGCCACCTAGCTGCCCTTAGATTTTTTTTTTTTTTTTTGCTTGGCCTTGAAGGGCAAAGCTAGGACCTATGGATGGAAGTAGCTGGTAGATTTTGGCTCACTGTAAGTAGAAACTGGTTAATGATGAGTAGTGCTTCCAAAAGTACAGAGGATTGCTGCTTTGAGAGGTAGTGAGCTCCCTGCTACAAGAGGTGTTCAAGGAGAAGCTAGACATTGATTTGCTACAGATGTCAAAGAAGGGTTTCATGATTTGGACCAGGGTTGTACCAAATGACCTCTGACATACCTCTCCAACTAATCTTAAGTCTGTGGTCTGTGAGGCCCTCTGGCTGCAGTCCCTCTTCCCTTCGCCTCATGCCCTTTCTACTCTGTTCTTCCTCAGACATTCTCCTCTTTCACTCCACCTGATCTGTGCTCCGCCCGTCCCCCTTCTACTCCCATATCCTGGCTACGTCCACTCCCACTGCTCTCCTCTAGTCTGGCTGTGCACCTGCGATTCTCTTCCCCACTCCAACCTGGCCATGACGCTCCCCCCCTAACGTGCTGCCCCACAGGTGGCCAGCAGCCGAGCCGGGAAGCTGTTTCCGGCCTGCCCCGAGAACGATGACAGCGACACAACCAAGGCCGTGGAGACGCAGAACAAACAAATGATCGAGTGGGCTCTGGGCGGTTTCCAGCCCTCCGGCCCCAAGGGCCTGGAGCCACCAGAAGGTAAATGCCAAAAGCCCAGGCCACATATGCCAGCTAGACAGAACTTGAACTTGGCAGAGGAATGGGGAGCGGGGTGGGGGGAAGGCAAGAACATGCAAGAGAATGAGCGAGTGAGTGAGCACACACATGCTTGGAAACCAGTTGTAGCTGCCATAGCCCTTCCTTCTTTCTGTAATCAGGGCAAGACCTTGGTAAGGGGAGCTGGCCCAGTGGGGCCCTCAGGGCTCACCTTGCTTCTCCTGCTTCGACCCTCCAGAGGGTTTGGACATTAGAAACCAGAGCTAGGCCTGAGACCGTAGCCCAATGCTAGCTAGGACTGGGATGGTTAGACACCAGCTTTGGGTCTCATTGATCCTTACCTGGCATTTTGTTAGCCAGTAACCAGCTCTTTCACTCTCCTTCCTGTACAGAAGAGAGAAATCCCTACAAGGAAGTTTACACCGACATGTGGGCCCCAGTAGAACCTGAAGCTGCTGCCTATGCCCCACCTCCACCAGCCAAAAAGCCCCGCAAGAGCACAGCGGAGAAGCCCAAGATCAAAGAGATCATTGACGAACGCACAAGAGGTAGCGGTGGCCACAGGGCGTACTGCCTGCCTGAGACGCTTGGGAGGGGGGCTGGAAGCCACAGGAAGAGGACAGCCCCAGAAAGCTGTCCACTCTTTGACCTACCTCTGCTTTTTGTTATCTCTGCAGAGCGGCTGGTATATGAGGTGCGGCAGAAGTGCAGGAATATTGAAGGTGAGTGAGTGGGTTGTGACTAGGCTGACATGTGTTCCGCCATCTTCTGGGCTTCTTGGGGAAATCCACTTAGAAGGTACTTGCTGGGAACCCAGTGTATACAGCTGCTATTTATAGAAGTGTTGTTTTACCAGGCCTGCAGCAGCATTTCCCCATTCATATAGGAGAAGGCATCCATAAATGTCCTTGTTACCTCCATATAGTTGAAGGATAGGGAAAGGGAGAACCCAAATTGTGTGGGGTCTTCTAAGTCCCTAAGAATTAGACTTCAAAATGTAGTCCTTTGCTTTAACCCCTACAAGAGAGAAGAGCCAAGAATTCTGGGTTCCAGAACCGTAATCCTATTACCCATCCTACCAGACTATCTGAAGTAGGTCAAACCCTTCCCCATCCCAATTATTTGTCCTCAGAGTAGAAAAATCCCCTCTGCCCCAGCTCCTAGGGCTGTTGGAAAGAGAAGCTGAAGAATGGAACTGCAAAGCTGAGTTCTTTCTATAAGACTGTCTTGACTACAATGGTTTTCTGCCTCTAGACATGTTAGTGCATCCTATAGAAGCTGTATGAGAGGAAGGTTATATTTGTTATTTGGCTCTTTCCTGGCTTTTAAATGTCCTTTTTTCATTATGAACTTAATCATAAACGAACATGAACATTTTAGTACCAGAGAACAAGAGAATATTGTATATGAAACAGCTTTTTTTCTTTTTAGTTTTTAAAAAGGGTATATTAAATTTAACATGGTAATAACAGTATTGTCCCCTTTGTGTTCTATGAGACCCTTTTAAGGCCAAGTAGGATTGCAGATGGGCCATGGATGAATTCTCTTGATAAGCCAAGTTTGGAAATCCTGCTTCTTAGGGTGAATACTCCTTTATGGCTTTGCTTTTATTTCTAGTAGGCATTGCTGCGCCAGAAGATAAGAATTGGAACCCTAGATCTAGGGAACAGGCATTTTCCCCTCTGGTGCCCTGGAGAACTTTTCCATCTCTTTCATGACCTCTCATCTACTTCATGCATCACATCTTTCTCCCTTTTCCTCTTGACATGCTGAGCCAGACTGGGCAAGGCATTAGTCAGATCCTACTGAGATGCCTACCTGCCTTATCTGTCCTCAGACATCTGCATCTCCTGTGGGAGCCTCAACGTCACCCTGGAACACCCCCTCTTCATCGGAGGAATGTGCCAAAACTGCAAGGTAGGGGACCAGGAAACAGGTGTTGCCATATTGCAAAATTCAAGAGACTCTTTGCCCAGAAATATGTGGTTTCTTACTTTCCACACTTCCTAGTCTGTGGCAGGGTTGGGTAAGGGGCTATGGGCCTATTTTTTTTTTTGAGGGGGAAGGGCAGGGCAATTGGGGTTAAGTGACTTGCCGAAGGTCACACGGCTAGTAAGTGTTAAGTGTCTGAGGCCAGATTTGAACTTAGATCCTCCTGACTCCAGGGCTGGTGCTCTATTTGCTATGCCACCTAGGCTCCCTGGGCCTATTTTTTTTGTAATTAAATTGGTTTATTTACTTTTAGTTTAGAACATTCAGTTCCACAGTCCCTTGAGTTTCAGATTTTCCCTCCCTCCCTCCCTCTCCCCATCATGGTGGCATGCACTTGGATACAGGATCTACAAATATTTTTATGGTCCTATTTTTAATGATGGGAGGAAGATATGGGAACATGAAGTTTCTTCTGTAGGGTTGATATAGATTCTGCCCCATCTAAGACTTCTCTTTGGACTACCTCTTAATTTTTTCCTTGGAAAAATTTCTTTCCTTCTCTTAATGTCCTGCATTCTCTTCTATTGGAAACCCTGTTTCTTGGGCTGTCTTAACCCCAGGGCCTTGGTGAGTGTAGGATAGGAGAGATTAAGGGGAAATGCTAAGGAAGCAGGGTTGACTGGATAAAGGATAATTAGCTGACTAGTCCTCATCCCAGGTTTCTTCACATTGCTCCCAATTAGAGCTAGAAGGTACTTTAGAGACAATCTCATCCAACCCTGTCATTTTGAGATTATCTTGACAGAATCAAGAGAATAACTGGTCCCTACCTTGCCCTGTCAGTCTGGATTGGGCTTGGGGACGTTGTAGAATCACAGATTTATTTCTGAAAGGGACCATAGAGCCATCTAGCCCAGACTCATTTGAGAGGAAACTGAAATCCAGAACAATTAAGAGACTTGGCCACATTAGCCAAGGGAGCAAAAAGTGGAGCCAGAATTTGACCCACTCTTCTGACTCCCAATTAGTAGTCTTCCCGTTGAACCACACTGTCTCAGTTTAGTGCTGTCTGAAGTCTCCCAAGTGAGGCTGGCACGTGAAGCTAGGACCAGTGAAGAGAGCCCTGGGCTGGGAGTTGGGTTCTGGGCCTACCTTGTGCCCTAGTTTCCTGGAGGTTGGGGGAGCTCGCCCTGATCCTGATGCTTCTTGGCGTTTGTCTCTGACACTTACAGAACTGTTTCCTGGAGTGTGCCTATCAGTATGACGATGACGGCTACCAGTCATATTGTACTATCTGTTGTGGGGGCCGAGAGGTCCTCATGTGTGGGAACAACAACTGTTGCAGGTGAGAGCAGTCCCTGAATCCCCGGCACCAAGCACACGTCCGTCCCGGAGTCCTCCTACCTTGGCATTGACCCCAGCACTTAGCGTCATGTACCTCAGGCACACCTTGCCCCCAGCCCCAGGCTAGCTCTCCTGCCACTTATCAGCCAACACCCTGTCCCAAGTCTGATGTTTTTTACCTTGTCCATTTCATTTCCAGCTTTCTGCCCTAGGATTTAGAGAAGTCATCAGGACTAAACCATCTACTTTTCTTCTTCCCTGGGGTCCCAGGTGCTTCTGTGTGGAATGTGTGGACCTCTTGGTGGGACCAGGTGCTGCCCAGGCAGCCATCAAAGAAGACCCCTGGAACTGCTACATGTGTGGGCACAAAGGCACCTACGGGCTGCTACGGCGGCGAGATGACTGGCCATCGCGCCTCCAGATGTTTTTCGCCAATAACCATGACCAGGAGTTTGTGAGTGTCCCCTGGGAGCCTCTTCTCCCTTTATTTTCCTGTTGACAGTCAAAGCTCCCACCCTTCCGTCTGGGGCTCTTTCGTGTTAGTCTGAGGAATTGAAATGGAATAAATAAGAGGAACCAACCTGAGCTCAGGAATTAATTGGGGTTTGTGCATCTGAAGACTTTGAGGCTGAGGTGGGATGATTCTGGCTATAAAATAGGCAAATGTCATCTGAAGGTAAACCTCTTTTTAAAAGTCTTATACCTCAAAGCTTACTCAGGCTTTTGTGCTTCTTACTTAGGACCCTCCCAAAGTTTATCCCCCAGTCCCAGCTGAGAAACGGAAGCCAATCCGGGTGCTATCTCTTTTCGATGGAATTGCCACAGGTGGGTAAGGGGCCAGGGTCTTAGAAACTGGGACTCCTAATTTCTTTGTATGGATTTCACAGGGCAGGGATCGCAAATTTGGAGTTGGAAGAAACCTTAGAGGTCAACTAGTCCAACCCCCTCATCTTGTGCATGAGGAAACTGAGGCACAGAAAGGTTAAGTGACTTGCCTATGCCATTATGAAACTAGTAAGTGGTAGAAATGGGATTTAAGATTTGTGACTCCAAACCAAGCTTATTTTCCATTACACTGTAATCACCCTTTTTTTTTTCTAATAGTATTTTATTTTTTCCAGTTACATGTAAAGACAATTTTCAAAATTCATTTTTGAAAGAGTTCCAAATTTTTCTCCCTCTCTCTTTCGCCTCTTCAAGATGGCAAGCAATCTGATGCAGGTTATACATGTGCAATCATGTAAAACATGTTTGTGATCACCCTTCAGATAGAAGTATCTGTTCTTAGAATTTTCATCTCTTCATAAGAATTAGAAAGAGAGGGTAGGGAGAGATCATGATCCTGCTATTAACTACAACTCCCTGGGGAAGCTACAGATGCCCAGAGATGAGGACCCTGGCTTAGTTATTACATCTTCCTCACTGACATGCTATATGAATGTTGACAAGTGAGTTCTCTGACTAGTCTTCTTCTGTTTGAATAATGTTAATAATATTTATCCAGCACTTAAAATTTTGGCCACTGATTTACATATATTCCAGCAATATTTTGGGGGTAATGTTTATCCCTATTCTAGAGCTGAGGAAACTCAGCCTCAGAGAAGTTGCAAGGATTGCTCATGGTTACACACAGATAGTAAGGGTCAGAAGTCAGATTTGAACCCATATCTTCCTGACTCCCAAGTTCAGCAGTCTTTCCTGTATCCACTGTATATACCAATGCTGCTTTGAGGCCTCAGAAATGGATTGTAGATCAGATTTATCTTAAGATTCTCTAGAGCTCAGCTCCTTGGAGATGCGGCTGCACAATTGGGAGTAATTCCAGGTCTTTGGCAGACCCAATTTCAATTTAAGTTAGCTGGAGGCTTTTGCCCCAGGTTGGACATGTCCTACATCAGCAGGTCCCACTGAAGCACCATCTCATATACTATTCAAACAACCTGGTCAACTTGGTCCAGCATCTGACCCAGCTCAGCTCAAACTAATTCAGAGCACATGGTGAAATCCTTGCTCTGAGTGGCAGTTTGGTGATTTGGAATCAGACTTCATACAATCCAGGGCTTTGGGAATAGCCCTTGGCAGTATTTGGGAATGGTGGAGAGGGTGGGAAAGACACCAAGCTAGGAAGACTGTGTTCAGGCCCATCTTTGGACCAGTCTCCAAGTTCAAAGCCATGGACAACAGCCAATAGTAGTGTTCTCTGCTGGCTGACCACAGGCCTGTTGGTGCTGAAGGACCTTGGGATCCAGGTAGACCGCTACATTGCCTCAGAGGTGTGTGAGGACTCCATCACTGTGGGCATGGTGCGGCACCAAGGGAAGATCATGTACGTGGGGGACGTCCGCAATGTCACACAGAAGCACGTATGTCACCATGCAGAGGAACCCCAGCTGCTATCTCCTTTCCTTCTATTTGCTTTATCCCATTATCCTGTACTTTAAGAAAAAGCAAACAAACCTTGTCCTTTCTACTCTCTGTCCTGTCTTTCTGTCCCTTCTTTTTTTTGGTGGGGGTGTGTAGGGGAAGGATTTGGACCCATGATTTAAGTAGTATAGGAGATTCCTAGGCACAGAGACTCCCTCTATCATTGCCAATCCGGTACCGTCCTGCATCTTAGTCTTCAAGAATATCCTAGACCATTGAAGCTAAGTGACTTGCCCAGAATCACATGTCTGTTATGTATTAGACAGGGGAATGGAGCCAGGGTTTCCTAACTACTCATCATGCTACATTGCCCCCACCAGTTTTTTTTACCCTTCACCATCTCTCCCACTCTGCCTCCTTGGGGCCTTTGGCAAGTAGGAGTTTGGTCAAATACAATAGGACTAGACCAAAGGAACTCTGATGTGCCCTTTTTGGAGCAGGATGGAAAGGGATTGTCCTGGTGGAGATAGAGTCCTGGGATTATAGAGTAAGAGCTGGGAGGAACCTTAGCGGTCATCCAGATCAAACTCCTCCTTTTACAAGTGAAGAGCCTGAGGCCTAGAGATGGAACTTGATCAAATGTTAGGCAGAGCTAGGATTTGAACCCAGGTCCTCTTCAAATCTAGCGGTCTTTTTCACTATATATACCACATTCAGTAGACTTAGATAGAAGAGCCTGAATAGAGTTGGCTTATAGTGGAATTGTTTCACATTTTTCACTTCCAGGGATTTTGACAATTATTTAAATGTCTCTCTTTGCTGTTAACGTGCCCTAACCTGAATTTAGAAGCCCCCTGGGATTTAGATAAATTGAGATTCTGGGATCATTCAACCATAGGTCCTGGGCTACAAAGGGACCTCAGGGGGCCAAATCCTGATTTTATGAAAAGTGACTTGTCCAAGGTCACATAGTACCAACAGTAAATAGAGCAGGATTTGACCCTAGCTTCCTGTACCCTTGTCTATGTAGGGAGATCTGTCCTGATTGGATGCCTGCCTGGGCCCCAGGCTGTCTCATTCCAGAATCCACAGATCTTAAGGTGCGGACAAGACAGGCGTGGATTTGATGTCCCTCAAAGGCCCAGTTCAGAGTGGGAAGATGAACCCTTTCCACTCCCAGATGTCACTGGCTCCCTGGCCCATGCAGAAGGAGCGCTGCTCAGCCTCTAGACTCTAGCCTCCCCCACGACTCTCCTGATGCTCAGAACACTGTCTCTCCTCTGTTACGGTGCTAAAGGCTCATCATTGCATCTCTCTTCTTCACAGATACAGGAATGGGGTCCTTTTGATCTGGTGATTGGAGGCAGTCCCTGCAATGACCTTTCTATTGTCAACCCTGCTCGGAAGGGTCTCTATGGTAGGTGGTCCTCACTCTGCTATTTTCTTTGCATTTACCCTGGAATGCTTGTGTTCTCTGACCTGGGATTCAGTTGTCATTGTGTCATTGTGTCCTTTAACCCCCCAGTGCCAATAGCCTCTGCTGCAGGCCCTAGCTTTTCTCTTTCTTCTAATGCTTGACCCTCCCTTGGGTCCCAACTGATAATATGGTTTTATGCTTTTCCAGAGGGTACTGGACGACTCTTCTTTGAGTTCTACCGCCTTCTGCATGAGGCCCGGCCCAAGGAGGGTGATGATCGCCCCTTCTTCTGGCTCTTTGAAAACGTGGTGGCCATGGGGGTCAGTGATAAGAGGGATATCTCACGCTTTCTGGAGGTGAGGCTGGTTACTTATACTGGTTTCACTAGTTCTTGGATAGGGTCCTTTCCTACTTTGGGCTTTATCTCATCCCATTCCGCAGAACAAAAGCTGGGGGGAAGGGAACAAAGATTTTCCCTTTAGCAGTGGCAGGTGAGCCTCATTGCTAAGGGCTTGCTAAGAACTTTTTCCAGAGAACTTAATGAATTTTCTCTTCTGTTGACTTTTGCTCATGCCTCTGGAAACTGGGTACAAGAATTGCTTGACTGTAAGGGGTAATTTTGTGGTTATTGAGGATCATAAATTGAGAGCTGGGCATTAAATTAAACCTCTCATTTTACAGATGAGGAAACTGAGGCCCAGATAAGATAAGACTTGCCCAGAGTCATATAGCTTAGTAAAGTGCCCAAGGCAGTTAACCAAGTGAACCCCAGTCTTTCTAACCCCCAAGTCTTGTATTCATGTTGCTGTATTCCCTACTCTGTTGTATATATAAGGAAGGACAAACCAAACCAGTCTTACTGTAAAAAAATTAAATTAAGGCAGAATCAAATCATCCTTCCATGGTCAGGATGACCCATAGAAATTGGTCTCTTGTCCTTCATTCATCTTCTTAAGACCAAAGCTGTTCTGCTGCATAATCTGGGATTTTAAATTGGATCCCAACAGATGAATTAGAATTCCCTGAGTAGTTGGGATGCTTTACTTGAAGGATAGAGACTTGTGGGAGGGGAAGCATGGGTATTGAGAACAGAATTGCCAGTGTAAATGTGACTTCCCCATTGTGTTATTGTTGGCACATGTTGCATTCTTATGTTGGTCTTTCTCTTCATCATATTCTAAATGTAAGTTCAAATCCTTCAGTCAATCAATAAGCATTTATTCATTGCTCATGTGCCTGGCGTTGTGCTAGATATTGAAGGTACTGGAGATACAAAGACAAAATCAAAGTAGTGCCTGCCCTCAAGAAGCTTATAGCCTATCAGAAGAGATACCATATACATAGAAAAAAATAGAGAGAATGAATACAAAGAAATATAAGAGAGTTTGGAGAAGGAAGGTAGTGACAGCCGGATGGGAGGAGGGGACAGAGGGAGGGAATCAGAGAAGGCTTCCTGTACCACTTATGAAGCACCACTTGACTAAACTGTGTCTTGAAGAGAAGTAAAGGATTCTATGAAGTAGAGGGAAAGAAGGAGTGCATTCCTGGCATGAGAGACTGCTAGTGTAAAGGCATGGAGATGGGAGGTGTGGTGTTATGTGTGAAGAACAGAAAGGTCAGTTTGGTTGGACTGTAGAGTGAGGGGAAGTATTGTGACTGAAAAGGTAGGTTGTGGCCAGATTTATAGCTGGAAAGGCCCTTAGAGGATGTCGAATCCAATACACTAATTTTACAGATGAGGGAACTAAGGAGAGAATTTAAGTGATCTACCTGAGGGTCAGAGCTTCAGTGATTTACCTGAGGTCAGAGGCCGAGGTTAAGTGACCTACCTGTGGGTCAGAGCTTCCGTGATTTACCTGAGGTCAGAGGCTGAGGTTAAGTGACCTACCTGTGGGTCAGAGCTTCCTTGATTTACCTGAGGTCAGAGATTAAGTGACCTTACCCAAGGTCATACTGGAAGAAGATAGCAGGGCTGGGATTCAAACCAGTGTACACTGGCTTCAAATCTTCCCCTGTACCAGCCTGTAGGAATTACAGCTTTTGATCTTTCAATTAATCCTAGGTTTTCCTAGAGGTGTGTGGCTCTGGTTCTAGTCGGTGACTGAGGCTAAAGAAGGTCCAGCAGGAATGGAAGCTGCCCTGCCTCAGTTTATGGCTTGGAGGGATTTTGTCAGTGATCCTCACAACGCTTTTCATTCTTTTTCCTGTCTTCTGTCTCGTAGTCCAACCCTGTGATGATTGATGCCAAAGAAGTGTCAGCAGCGCACAGGGCTCGCTACTTCTGGGGTAACCTTCCCGGTATGAACAGGTTGGTGAGAGCAGGGTGAGAGCACCAGCACATTTGGGGTGATTTGCATGGCTTGGAAGGGCTCAGGGCCCTTGGAATGAACTTTGCTTCCCTCCCCCCTGCCCATACCTCAGTTTCCCCTCCCTCTCTCTTCCTTAATCAGCAGGTGTTCCAGCCTCTCTCCTTTTTATGTCTGCAAAGGATTAGGGGGAACAGGGACTCACAAAAGGTTACAGCAGTTAAGCCATATTCTCAGCACACAGTTTGATTGCTTGGTATAAATATGTCCTTTCCTTCCAGGAGTCCATGTTTTTTTCTAGTAGTGAGGCTGATTTTGTGTTGATTGAACCGTATGTATAATCTTGTTAAATGAGATCAGGTATGTAAGGTGCTCTGCAAATTTTAGAGGGATCGGACCTGTGATTTCCTTGGTATGAGGGACTCTGAGGTGAGGAGACTCTCTCTACCAATGCCAATGAAAGTTGCCATCTTCTCTGCAATTTATGGTTTCAAAGAGTTGCCTAAAGTTCTGGAGTTAAATGATTTATCCAAGGTCACTTAGCCACTATACGTTAGAAGTAGGACTTGAACTGAGGTCTTCATGGTCAAGTCTTTTATCCATTACACTGGGCAGCCTCTGAAAACCTTAAAATACTATATAAATATCAGGGGAGGTTTTTTTGGGGGGGACATGGGGGGGAACAGGGGGAAGAGCCTAAACCTATGGTTTTATAGGGAAGACCTGACGTGACAATTCCCCACAGACATGTAATGAGTCTGTAACATAATAAAGATGCTTTAATAGCTCACGTTTATATAACTAGTTAAGCTTTTACCAAGTACTTTATATACATCATCTCATTTAACCCTCACAGCAGCTCTGTGAGGTGGATGTTATTCTCTCCATCCCCATTTTACTGATAAGGAAGCCGAGGCCCGGGAGGTTAGGTGCCATGCTTATAGTCACACTGGCAATAGGCATCAGAGTCAGAATGTGCACGAGGCCCTCCGTCTCCAGAGGAGTCGTGGTATCACGTTCCCTAATAATCACCCATAGTGCTGTGATCGCAGACAAGAGCGTGGATTTTTAGAATGGCGAGGAACCCTTGAGGCCACTTAGTCTTTGCAGCCCCTTCGTCTTACAGATGGGGACACGGAGGCACAGGGAGATGATTTACCAAAGTTCACATAGGTAGGACTGACATTTGATTCCCTAGTCCTCTCCAAATACAACACATTCCACTACACCAAAATATTTGCCTGGGACACGAAGAGGTTAAGCTACTTAACCTTAACTGTGGTTGTCCTGACTTCAGGGCTAGCCCTCTAGTGACTCGGTTCAGAGAAATACAGATCTAGGGCCACCAAAGACCTCAGAGGCATCTCACCCAAGCTCCTCAGAGATAAAGAAACTAAGGCCCAAGGAGGACCGATGTCTTGCCCCAGGTATCCCAGGTAGTCGTTATTACTATTTCTCCTCTTCCTCCTCCTCCAGCATAGGTGTCTACTAAAGTTAGGGCCAGCTGTGAACAATTAGCACCTTAGTACTTGAAATAATTCTGCTTTAATCCATTAAGGTTTTACTTCCTTGGCAGCCCTAGACCAGTTTTTTGAAGGATTTAAAAATTTGTACAGATGAAGATAATTTGTAGTCTAGAACGAAAAGCACTTTTGGTTTCATTGCCAAACAGGTCTTGTTCCTTCTGTGTAAGATGTAAAAAGATATTTTGATGCCTCCCTGGGAGGGGGGGAAAGCCACACCTGCTAGAATTTACAATTGAATGGGGGGAAAAAAAGATGTATCTCTTCCCTCAACTTGTCCACCTTAGCTACCTACCTCTCACCACACCTCTTGGGAAATGTTCCCTCTTGCCCTGGATTTTCTCCCAAATAGGAGTGGCCTGTAAAGAAGTTGGGTCAATCTCAATACTGATGCCAAATATTCACATAGTCCTTTTTTGGAGGCAGGAGACCCCAACTAATGTGCTGTAAATTTTGTCTTCTGAAGGCCATGAAAGTGCTATCAACTCAATGTGAGCCTTTCTCCTTCTCTCCCTCCCCCAATCTCCTACAGCAGTGACTTACCAGAGCACATGGGATGGAATGATGGAGTTGGTGTGTGTGTGTGTGTGTGTGTGTGTGTGTGTGTGTGTGTGTGTGTGTGCGTGCATGCTATTCCTACTCTGTGCAGGGCATATGCATGTATCAGTGGTTTGAGTGTGTATTTGTGAAGTCTCTGTAAACTCAGTTGTGACCGGCTTATGTGTATAACATGCATATTTTGTATGTATGTTTCCTTCCTGCCCCATCACTTCATTAGTATTCCTCAATTACCTGGGAGTAAGTGAATGTTTTCACCGAGGCTCCACTTTTTACTGTCTTGGGAACCTGGTCCTTCAGATACTATAACTGTTCCCCAGACTCCTGAATTGCCAGTGACTGCGGGTACCATCAGTCCTGAACTATGCTGGGAGACCAGCTCTCATGGGGGGATTAGGAAATTCTGTTTTTATATCGATGAACTTTTAAAAACTTATACTCTAGCCCATTTTTTATTGTTTAATTTTTTTTGGAGGGAGAAAAGCAAGGCAATTGGGGTTAAGTGACTTGCCCAAGTTCACACAGCTAGTTAAATGTCAAGTGTCTGAGGCTCCAGCCTGTTTTTTAAAAGCCATTCAACAAACATTTATCAAACTCCTATTGTGTTCTCGGGTTTGGGTTACAAAGATAGAAATAAAACTAATTCCCTACTGGGTTGGGGGGAGGTAAAGGGACGATGATAGATAAGTGACTACTAAATACATATAAAAAGTATTTGAAGGGCAGTGCGATTTAATAGAGAGGTGACCTTCAAGCTGGGAAGATGTGGGTTCATGCCGTGCTTTTCACACATACTGTGGGATCCTCACACAGGATGTGGCCCTTTCCCATGCTCTGATTGCTCTCCTTAAGACTCAGCACAAACACTCCCTTCTCCTGGAGTCCTTTCCCAGCACTGTGTGCCACTCCTACCTCCTCCCCCCAGCTGCTACTATCTTGCTTTTTAGGGTTATTTTGTATCTAGTCTGTTATAATTATTTATTGTCTTTCATTCTCAAAGAGGACCATGACACACAAGTGAATTGGATTTAAGTTTAATTAGAGGACTGTGCAAAGTCACCAACCGGAGCTATGCTTCACTTTCTCCTCTGGAGCCATCTGGGCCAGTGGCAAGACATAGATCAGGATGACTGAAGGTAGCCCAGGATGCAGTGGGAGACCTTGGCCTTTTAAAGCTAAGGTCTTTTCCTAGGTCTCAGTCTGACTCAAGCAAGACCCATTTAGTGATGAAAGCCAGACAAGAAATCATCTAGTCTGTACCTGTTTATGTATATACTGTCTCTCCCATTAGAATGTAAACTCCTTAAGAGCCAGCACTGTTTACAGTAAGAGCTTAGTAAATGCTTGTCTATCAGTTGACACTGGACACTGGACAAGTTGTCCAGGCAACTCTTTTTGCCAAACAGAAATGGTAGAGGAAGTAGCCTACCCTGAGCTCAGTAAATGAGATCATGGGTCTAGTTTTTAAAAAATGGAGAGCCAGAGTATATAAGGATGCCCCTTTTCCACCTCCACCCATCAACCCTACCCTACCCCTATTTGCCCCTCTCCCCCCCCCCCCAATCAAATCCTCCCATGTATGTGACCAAGAAAGCTAAAGCCCAAGTTGGGCAGTGACTCTTTCTGCCCCACCAAAAAGGAGTCATCTGTTCACTGTGGACAAAGACTGGTCATTACAATGCTTCAAGGATTTTCTATGTATGGGTTCTTTTCACTTACATTATCTTATGCATGGTGTCATGTGATCTTAGGTTGTCTGGACTAGATGGCTGAATCGTGCAATGTCAACTGGATGGGACCTGAAAGACTTAACTAATTTGCTATGTTTTATGGATAAGGAAACTAAGACCGAGAGAAGCAAGCCAAGAGACTTGCCCGAGACCAAAGGCAACGCAGGGCTTAAGACCTACAGTTCAGGGATCTTTCCACCGTGCCTTCTGGAATCTTATTAATTATCTGAGTGCAAGTTTTCAGGACTGTTTTCTTTAGAGATCTTAGGAGAGAGTGGCCTACTCCAGCTGTTTGGCTCACAGGGAAATAAGCCAGCCTAGGGTGTCCATTCCACTCCATGGGGGCCCCCCCGCACCGAAGGCTGGGAAGCAGTTAGTATGATTTATTAAGCACCTCTTAGTTACTAGAAGACAAACACTATGTAGACAGCCTGGCATGATTAGGACCAGTCTAATACTGTCTTATTCCTTGTATGTCAGTGCAAAAGCTGAGCAAATAGAAACAAAGACGAGAGTAGGAGTTCAGAATGTGGGTGTTGGATTTATCTTTGGTGTATGGATTCATGAATTGTGAATGTATGTGTAAAGATAATACATTGAAACAATCTTTTTTTTAAGTTTTCAACTCATTCATTAACTTAAAACAGGCGCCTTATAAAGTCAGTACTTTTTTCTTTTTAACTCAGGGAAGTACATTTTAAAATCCTGTACTTAGCATTCACAGGGCCCATCTGCCAACGTGCAGATGGCCCGGTGCGAGTCTCTCTTACATAAGCCTTAGCACAAGCCTCCAGCAGATTTGCACAACTGTATGACCCATTGGTGTATGTTGTCAGTGTTGTGAGTCAGGGGCTGGCTGATGGAGTCTGTGTGTGTCAAGGCTGTGTCCAAATCTTCCTCCCTGTTGATTGGGCTCTTCTGTCTCCTAGGCCATTGGCATCTACAGTGAATGATAAGCTGGAGCTTCAGGAATGTTTGGAGCATGGCAGGATAGCAAAGGTGAGGGACCAAGCATCTGTTTTCCCTCCTGGTAAGCCTGGGCTGGGCAGTGGGTTAGAATGGTGTTTTAGAAAACCACCGGCTTTGGGGGAGAAGGAAAGGTCCTGGAGCAGGAAGGTAGAAGTAGGGCCGCAGAATGTCTGCCTGGAAAATGTAATGATTGGTGGGACTGAAGCGAGGTGCCTGGGACCATCTAAGCACAGCCACGTGCTCTGCTCTCCCTGTCTTTACATTCATGGCCAGGAATAGCCTGTTTCACTGTCATTCTTTCCCTCTGGCTCCAGAGTGGACAGCGAGTACTGGTTGAGGCTTCCTGGCCGGAGCTTCATCTGTTCTCTGTTCAAGACCAGCCTCCCAGGTGACTCAGGTTCCAAGGTCACCAGAAGCTGCATGAAACACTTTAACTGAGAATTTGTTATTGGAGTCAGCATTTCTGAGCTTTTAAAGAATTTTTAATTCAAAATACCTCAGACATCTTTGTGCCTGGGGCAGAAAGCAGTGCCCTTCTTTGACCTCCAAGTTAACACATTGGAGACTAGACCTATTTGTCTGGAAGCGGAGAAAGAGAAGCTAAAACTAGGAGCTAACTAGATTAGAACTAAAAGTCAAGGCCAGCACAGGAGAGTGGGAAAAACAGGGAGGTACAGGATGAATCAAGCCCTCTGTTCAGTCCTGCATCATTGGAATAAGCCTAATTAAGTGATCCTGTTTCCCTTCCCAGAGGAGACTGGGCTAGACTTCAGTAGGCCCAGAGCATAGCAGTAGTACCATGATACTCACACCTCTTCTCTTCTTGGTTTTTTCTAGTTCAGCAAAGTGAGGACCATTACAACTAGGTCAAACTCCATCAAGCAGGGCAAAGACCAGCATTTTCCCGTCTTCATGAATGAGAAAGAGGACATCTTATGGTGCACTGAAATGGAGAGGTACCCTCCCTCTCTCCCTTCTCCTTCAGTCAGATTTCCTTGGGAGGGGGCCTGGCATGTGAGGGGGGAGGCAGGGATAGCAAGAGTCTCAGAATTCAGAAAATGGTCTGGTTCTTATGAGTCTCCTTAGATCCAGTAGGTCTGACCTAGGCACTGGCAAAGCTGAGTAAGGAGAGATTTCAAAATCTTAGGTTTCTTAAATAAGGGAGCGAGTACAAGGGGAAATATCCCAATGTGTGTTACTATGAAAATAATACTAGTACTAATCCAAATCCCATGAATCTGTCACCTAAGAGAGACAGTGATAGGGCAGAAAGGGTTTTGGAGCCAAGAGGGTCTGGGTTCAAATACTGCTTTGACTACTTACCATTTGTGTGATTTTGGGCAAGTCTCACCTCACTTCTCTAGAACTTAGCCCAGTGTCCAGAATACAGAAAATGCTTAATGTACGTTTATTGACTGGATAACTGACACTTTGGGCCTTGAATTTCCTCCTTTAGACCATGACCTCTAAAATCACTCCCAGGTTTAGGTTTGTGATCATATTATCAGAGCCTCCCAATAACCTGTATTGTTTTAATTTGATCGCAGGATTTGTAAGATCTTTCAGTGTCGATTATTGCATTCCTTTATTTGTATCCCCAGCTGCATAGCCATAGTAGGTACTTAATTGAGTGATCATAGATTTGTAAGTTATTAGATTTTTTTTTTAATTTTGGAGAAGGGAAGGGAAGGCAATTGGGGTTGTGACTTGCCCAGGGTTACATAGCTAGTAAGTGTATCAAGAGTCTGGGGCCACATTTGAACACAGATCCCCCTGACTCTAGGGCCGGTGCTCTTATTTATTGCACCACCTAGCTGCCCCAAATATTAGATTTTTAAGATAGATTCGTAAAGGACGTTGGAAATCACCTTGTTCAACCCCCTCATTTTACAAATGAACAAACTGAGCAACTCGGATGGATTAATGGTCCCTTGAGCAAGTAGCAAGGGGCAGAGACTAGTTTCCCCCAGGTGCTCTGACCCCAAAGCCAGTGTTCCTTCTCTTCTACCATACTGCCTCCCTTAGGGATCAGATGCACAGGATTTGTAATGAGCAATGGTGTCATTTTTATGAGTTTTCACAGATGGTAATAGCAATAAAAACCTCATCAGTGGTTATTTTGAAAGTTAACTTTGGGAACTTGAGAAACAATAGTTTTAGTCAGCCCAGACCAAAATTCTCAGAAATTAAATTAAAGCTGCAGGCTGGCTGGCTGGTTGGCTTGTGCTTGGCAGAGATGTGTGTGTGTATGTTAAGTAGTATTTCCTAAAGTGTTTCGTGTACCGTCTGTTCACACAATCCTCAAAAACTGTGGCATGTATTCCGGTGACAGATTTGCTGAGTTATGGAGGATTGAAAGAAGGGACCTCCAAGTTCACCCCTTCCTTCCCTTTTTGCCAATATCTGCTTCTAGGGTCTTTGGCTTCCCAGTCCATTACACGGATGTCTCCAACATGAGCCGTTTGGCGAGGCAAAGACTGCTAGGCCGGTCATGGAGCGTTCCTGTGATTCGCCACCTCTTCGCCCCTTTGAAGGAATATTTTGCCTGTGTGTAAGGGACATGGAAGTGAACTGGGATAGTGACATCTAATCAAAGCAAAACCACCAAGAACGAGAGGATGGAGAGAAGTATCAGCACCCGGAAGAGAAAAAAAGGAATTTCAAACAAACAAACAAAACACAAAAAACCACCACAGATGCGAAAACATCCGCAAAGGCATCGCCAAACAAAAGGGTTGGACGTCATCTCCTGATTTTTCAATGTTAAACTTTGATCCTATTTAAAAAACAAAACCAAGCTTCCCCTCCCCTCTTTATTATATTATTATTAATATTATTATTATTATTTGGGTCAAACGTTTTAGTTTTCCACTCTTTCCAGAGGGGTTTTCTGTTTGTCTCAGTTTTGGCTTCTCGCTGTGACTGAAATAAGAGGGTTTATAATTTTTTTTTTTTATTGCTGTAAGAGGAGGAGTAGGAAAACCAGGAACTACAGCAAAAAAAAAATATTCAACAAAATAAAAACAGCAACTCTACCATGCAGAGGAGAGATGGGAAGGGGGGAGGGGGGAAAGAAATGTTATAGAAATCTATCATATATATATATATATATATATAATGTGTATATATATATATTTTGGGGGGTTTTGGGTTTTTTTTTGTTTTTTGGTTTGTTTTTTGTTTTTTGTTTTTTGTTTTTTTTGTTTTTTTTTTTTTTTGGCTTGGGTCTGATTAGATTAGGAGCACAAGCAGGAACAGAAAACTAGGGAGACACTCAGTCGGGCGGCGGCAGCCAAGGTCACCTCCAGCCACTGAGTGGTATTTTACCAGCACCATTCCTGGTGATGCAAAGTGAAACCCAGCTAGCAACAGGGAAGATGAAAACACCCACAACAATACACTTTTATACAGTATTTCAGGTGCCTACCCCACAGGAAACCTTGAAGAAAATCAGTTTGTAGAAGCCGCTGTTACCTCTTGTTTACAGTTTATATATATATATATGATAGATACAAGATATATATCTATATATAAAAAGGTACTGTTACTACTGTACAACCCGACTTCATAATGGTGCTTTTCAACAGCGAGATGAGTAAAAACATCACCTTCCATGTTGCCTTATGTGCAAAGGGTTTTAACCAAGGATGGAGAAAAGGGAGAGATGGTCTTTTTCTTTTTAAAAAATTGTTATTTTATGTTATTTTAATTTTTTAAATGGTGAAGAAAGGGGGGTTAGGAAATAATCCCCCATGTTCCATTTCTCCCTGCCAAAAGGGGCAGGGAAGAGGTTAAGGTTGAGGGTGTTAAAGACAGTGAGACGCCCTAACAGGAGACAACCTTTCCTGAGTCATGCAATAATTTTTTTTTTTTAATTTCCCAAAAGGAAAACTCCCTGGGCTAGATGGCAGGGGCAAGGGAGGGCTAGGTTCCCAGTTCCCCTACTTGAGTCATTCCGCTGACTCCAGAGGATATCTCATGGAGGGGCACGGAGACCATCCAGAGTTTGGGGATATGTACAACTAAAACCCCATCCTGGAGGAAATAAAAAAACATACAAAAAGTACTGGTGCTTTTCTGTCTAAGTCGCCTTTTGTGTGTTCTTTTATGAGAAGCCACCTCCCCCCTGCCCTACCTACCATCTGCCCCTTCCCTGCACAAGGCAGCCCCTGACCCCAGGGGGAGTGATGTTTTTGGTCATCTCCAAACATAGGCTGCAGTTTTATACTGCGAGGCTGGTAACTTGGTTTATTATCATTGTTGTTATGGTTCTGCTTCTGATTATGTTTGTTTTAAGTTTTTTTTTTTTCCTTTGGGAAAAAAATGAAGCCCAGTACTACCCTCCCTCCTCCCTTTAGGTTAAATACCAAGGTGCAGGGAGCAGGGTGGGGAAAACAGGGTGCTTTTTTTTCTTTTTTCAGTGGCTTCAGTGCCCTAGAATCCTGGCTCCCCCTCCCCTCCCTTCTCAGGCCAGGCCCATACTCCCCTTTGTACAGTGCTAATTTGGCAGCTCACCAGTCCCTGAAAGTCTGCCTTCTGGAGTTCCGTCGCTCCTCTCCTCTTCAGCTTTCGCTTTGTTCTTCTCAAGTCTAAGGAATACCAAGAGTCGGAGGGAGGAAGGACAGGGGCAGTCTCTTTCTCTTTCCTTTTAAATGTGATGTGAATTGTATGTGTGGTTCCTCCTCTATCCCTCCTCCTAGTACTTGGTCTGATGATGGCTGCACTCTTTCATCATCTTTTGGGGGTTTTTTGTTTTGTTTTGTTTTTTTGTTTTGTTTTGTTTTTTTACCTCGAGTCAGCCACGCTTCAAGTCCTGTTTTCAGAGACTTGACCCACTTCCTACTTTGGCAGACAGGGGCCTGGTGGCCTGGCCGGGGCAGTAGGAAGAGGAAACACTCAGTGGCTCCAGGGTATGAGCCAATGGGCAGATGCCTGCCTCGATAGATGGGGTGTAGATATGTGGCATATAGAGATATATATTTTATAATGGGAGGGGGGATGGAGCCTCCTGGGACCTGCAGAGATAGGAGGCACTCACTAAAGTTCAAGGTCCCATATCACCATCCCCAGAAGGATAGGACCTCTGGTGATAGGCACTATATAAATACATAGATAGGGACATATATATGAAATATAATGCAGTGGGGAGAGGGGACAGATGACTTATTCTTGCTAAGCCTCTACCCTTCTCTTTCCTTGCCACAGGCATAGATAGCCCCATACAAATCAATCTATCTCTTACATACTTCTACACAGTTACAGCTGCACTGTTATATACACACAGACATAACCTTTCCCCAAGATCCAATATTTCATGGAGTAGAGCCCTGTACAACCTCTTACCTCGACCCTGCTATCCTCTTGAATGCAGTTAACCTTTCTTTGGGGGGGGGGGGGCTCTCCATGCCATCCAGGAGCTGTCGAGTTCCCAAGGTGCTACAGGTGGTAGGGGAGAGATTAGATCAGCTGACATTTTAGCTAAGAGACACCCCATCCAAATGATAGCCTGCACTTCTCTTTAATGCCTTCCATGAAGTATGGGAAGGTTCTGAGCTAACAAACCCTGGATCCCAACATCTGATTCCAAGGTGCAACCCAAGTTGACCTTCTCAACCATCTTTCTTGGCTTTCCACCTTAGCCTGAGGAACTTCTTGGAGGAAATAGGAAAGTGAGACTTGGGCCAATACAAGCAGAGCAAGTGGGTGGTGGGGGAGATGGATCCTGAGTAAGGCCTTTAAACACCATCCATGACATTGTCCAAAGGCTCCTGCTGTCATTTGGGTTGTCTGGGCCTTTGTTCCCCAATAGTCTAGACCCAACTTCTGTTTAAATTGGCATGTAATAACGACACTAAGCTAGCCATCCCTTTGAATCTAGGGATGGCATTGTGACTGGTGTTGGATGTTTTCTCCTCTTGGATTATGACTGGTTTTCCACTGGAGATTAGTTCGGTGTTGGGTTTCCTATTTGTGGTGCTCCCCTTTATTTCCCTTCTTTATCCAGCTGGGCTTTACTTCCCTACCCTATCTCACCCTGGTTTGGGAGGCCACCAGCACCACTCTAGGAGTGGCTAATGGAGGAGGTGGGCTGCTCTTGAGTAGTCCAAGGTGCTCCCTCCCCTCATAGCTGACACTTGTTTCCAAGGTCTTCCCAGTCCTAGTGTCTTTTCACTGTTTCCCTTTATGCTGTGCCCAGCTTTATGCCAGCGGGGCCCTCCCAACTCCTGCTCACTAATCCTCTGCTCCTCAGCACCAAAGCCTCTTCCTTGCTCTTGATACAATATAATCTAGTCCGTTTCCCAGACTTGTGCTTAAAAATGTTGAATTTTAAAAGAATGATCTGGATGGACTTGGGCTGAGCTCATGTTAGCCAAGCCTTATGCCCTTCCCAGTGATACTGGTATTAAAAACCTAATTAAGAGGAAGAGGGTTCTTGGTAGCCCTCCAACCAAGCATGCTATCCCATCATCCTATGGGCTAGGCTTTTAGGTTTGGGGACATTCTTGGCCCCATATCCCAGCCTAGAGATTCTTCTTTAAGGATGTCCTCCCAGAATGCATTCTGCCCTGGAGGGGGTTGATTTTGGATTCCCTAGCCCCTCCAGGGGAGAGGACTTCATCCTACCTTTTCTTCTGTTCTGATAACCAGGCTACGCTTTCTAGATGATGGTTGTTCAGAAGAGAAGTCTTGGAGAAAGGGATTGTTACTGTGACTATCTTGGAGGCTTGGTTTTCAGTGGCTAACCTTCCTATTCCACGAGAACCTAGAGAGCAGAAAGTTCTGATGGGAAGTATCCTGCCTGGCAAGAGAAAACTATGAACTCTGGTCATTGGAGCCTGTCCTGGATCTGGCTGAATAAAGTACTGGGAAAAGTGGCTTTGGGGGCTGATTGCACAAACCTGCTACTTCCAGTCAGATCAGAGCAGAGGCTGGCCCAAATGACCCATGAATCCGTAACTGACAGGGAGCATCAGGATAGAGCTTCTTGGTTGAATGTGCTAAGCCTTGATGTTGGAATGAAGGTGGGTCTGGGAGCCTTCCATAAGAAGTCACTTCCCTCAGGCATTTGCAGGCTCCTCTGGGTTACTGTGTTGAGTTGTGGTAGCAGGTGGTAACAAAGCACCTTGCAGAGGAGAGAGTGAGTGCCTTGAAGTAGGGGGATGAAGCTCTTTAAGTTCATGGGGAGCCCCGTAAGTTCAGCAGAGGGGAGGGAGCACTCCCAGCTCCATTCATGGAGGGGAGGAGGGGGAACAGTGGTTGGTAGGAACCTCAGAAAGGGAGGGGACAGGATTCAATTTAGAGTTGTTCCTACCATTCCTGTCACTTCAATGATGCTGCATCTGTCAATGTTGTAGAAATGAGGGCTTCAGGGGACAGACCAGCCACCCTGCCAGCACTTGGTAGGGCACAGTGCCAAAGAATGCAGCTGTTGACTGAGGCAAAGAGCAAATGAGGAAGTTGGGCTGCTGCTGAGAACCCAAGGGGCTTTATGTTAGCTGGTATTAAACCCTCGGGTAGGGTCAGGGTGAGCGAGGGAAATAGATAACCTATATGTGGTGGTGGGGGGGGTGGGGTGGGGTAAACCAATAGGCAGATCCAAGTTTCTGGATCTAGCCCTTCTAAAAAACACAAAATGGAATAGGGGTGCCGAGTTGCCACTTCTGATCTCCTTATACCTGAAAGCAAATGCCTTTTTTTTTCTTTTTTCTTTCCTTTTTTTTTTTTTTTTTTTTTTTTCCTTTTTTGCAGCTGAACATCCCATTGGAAAGCAAAGTTGCTCATGAGGTGGGCTCCCAAGGATAGTTTCTGGCACCAAAAGAGCACATGTTCATATGTGACTGGCAGAGTCTTGAGACTTTGGTGGGCTCATTAAATTGGCCTGGGTTATGTGCTGGGTCTAGGTAGATCCCAGTGGGAAGGTACTGCTTCTTCCCCTCCAGCCTTCAGAGGCACCTCCCATATGGAGCACCCAGCTCTCTTCTCTTATTTCTCTGGTAATAAGAAGATCCAGAGATTGTTAGTGCGGAGGAACCCAGGGTAGGAACACAACCTGGGCTAAGAAGACAGGGAACTACAGCTGGGAGCAAGAGAAGGAAACATTTCAGCTGAGCCGTTTGGGAATGTTCTCACAGGAACACTGCAATCATTAGTTTTCATATCTTAGATAAGTAGTTAACTATATGAGATTCTATATATATATATATGTGTATATGTATAAAAGTTGATTTTGGATGCAGTTTTTAAGAATTCCTGTCATTGTTATGCCTGGTGCTGAGCTTTGTTTGGGGCTGGGGTCTCTCAAGAGCTGTTTTCAGAAGCCTTCCCAGGAACCCCCCTGGAGCTAGTGTAGGGTTGGACCCTGGCCCGCATTGGGGCAGTGGTACTTGAGACGTCTTGGATATCATTTGGGGACGGGGGACGGGGGGAGGGGGGAGGGAAGCATTTTCGAGTCTTGAAAACATTCTGAAATGAACAGAATAAAACACACGCCAGAGACTTCCACAGGCAAAGCTGACCTAGACAGCGGTGCCTGCTTTCCCCCAGGACTTTGTCTGGTAGGATCTCTGTTCCTACCACAACCTGGTGCTTTGGTCCTGGCAGATCAGTCGTTTGACCTTGTTGTCAGGCGTCCTCTGGTATGGTGGAGACGTTAATCTAAATGACTAGCAGGTACTGCCCTTGTTCAGCGAATAAATGGGGTGATGGGGACCCCTTGGGTTACATGACCAGGCAGGAACCCAGGTCCTTTCTCCAGTACCAAGTAGGACAGAGAAGGTTATCAGGGAGGGGGCTTCCCATTTTCTCATTCCCTACTGAGACTGTGGATTCATCAGGACCAGTTGGGTGAGAATTCCACCCACTCAACTGTTCTGAGTTACGGTGGTCAACCCCAGGGGTATCTGGAAGGGGAGAGACAGCTGAAGGATACATAGCACAAAGGATCAACCCCACTGCCCTAAGCACCAGCTCTTAAATCTTTACATTTTGGTAAAGGAAGGATGGGGATGAAAGGGAAGGGAGAGAGTCTACTCATTCCCTTGCACCTGTTTTTCAGAAATGCCAACTAAGGTTGGCCTCTGGTGGCCTCTTGCTTAGCTGTGGCCCCAAAAAAGTGGAGTTTTGGGGCAGGGAGGAATGGGCAGCTCAGAGGCAGTGGGGTCAGGGAAGGTCCCATGACTAGCATCTGTGATTTGCCAATTTGTGTCTCCCCAACCCCTCCCCCCAAAATGGAGGCCAGTAGGAATGGGCAAGTCCCTGTTGACTCCAGTAACTGGAAATTCTCACCTCGGATCAGCCCAGATTGGAAGGGGGTAGCTTTACCTGACACCAGATCAAGCGGTCTCCAGCCCCAAACCTGGGGAGATGAACAGGGAAATTGGAAATATGTCACAATTCATTTTGTAAAGCGATTTTGTTGAACAGCCCTAGATGTCAACAAAATGAGAGGGAAAGAAATGCCTAAATTCCTTAGAAGACACAGCGGGAGTAGGTGAATCAACAAGGTGCTAAAAAAAAACAAAAAACAAAAAAAAAACACATTTTATTAAAAATATATATTGTTAAATTAAGTCTGCTGTCTGGACAATGACTGTTTGTTTTGTTTTCTTGTAGTGGAGTTTAAAAGAGACTATTATTTTACTCTGATATATTATTATTAAAAAGGCATTTTAACTTTGTACTTGAAAACTAAATGAGCGATTTCATGTGTTTTAGCTGAGGCATTGAAGTAGCGGGTGCTTACCTATTTGTGGGAAATCATGTATTCATACAGAAGAATAAACTCTGTAGAGGATTTGGTTTTTAAAAAAACAAAACAACAAAACTCTTACTGTTACAGAGATCTGGCTTTGGCCCCAGAGGCAGAGCGCTTGATTCCACATTCCATGCAGCTAAATGCAGGACTTCTGTTTTTTCCCAGACTATGCGTTTCTCCCCCACCCCCAACTTTGTTTTTCTAAAAATTCCTTATTTCGAAAAACAAAAACAAAAAAACCCCACCTTTTTTCCTTTCTGTTCTGGTTTCAGCATCCTTCCATTATTTTTGCTTTATTTTGTTTCAGGTCGCTTCTCTATTTATTGACAATAAATAGTGTACATTTCACAGTCTGATTCTTCGACATCACAGGGAGAGGGCGTGAGTGAGAGGATCCTGCGGGTAGGTGGTTGGTGGTTGGCGGGAGCAGTCCCTGGCCCTCTGCCCTCAGCCCTCAGCCCTCCCCTGGTGTTCTGTTGTATCTCTGTGTAAGTGATGCTCGTGACATAGCTGTTTATGAAATAATTAAAGAGGTCAATGCGTGCAGCAGATGTAGAGAGTCTGTCAGTTCCGCCTTCATCCCATTTTTTGGTGCCCAGAAGAGTATAATAAAGATCCTTTCTAATGTACTTGTGCTGGAGAACACTTGAATAAATGGACTGTTTTTGTGCAAAAAGAAAAACCAAAAATCACCGGAATACCGTCCTTTTGTCTTGCGACTCCTTCTTGGATGTAGTTTGGATCCCCTAACCCAGCCCCCTGCCACAGGCTCCCATTGGCCTCTTGGCCTATGTACATGATACAAATGGACACACTTCCTATTCACCTAATGTTCAATTTCCCATCCACCCCTTAATTCCAATAGGCCAGTGTAACTATTACATTTGGGTGGGTGTTGCCCTCCAGCACTACAGATCTTAAGTCATTCATGCCAGCCCATCTTATGTAATTCCTTTCCCATAAATTCATTGCAGTAGCTTCATTCAAAGTGCTGAGTGCCTTCCTCAGTTTCTCCTCCCATTGCAGGGGTACCAGATGAGCCTAGAGTCTCGTCACCTGTTAACCCTCCACTCTTTGTCCATGACCAGCCCATCTTTTTTCCACTCATTTATTTCTTTAATGATATCCCCTACTCTCTAGTTCCTGAAGCATCCTGGTACATGGAAAGGGTGATTGGATTTGGAGTCAGAGGACCCAAACTTGAAACCTGGGTCTGCCATCTGGTTTGCCTGAAGGTCACTAACATCAGCCTAACCTCTACAGTAAGCTTTTGGGTTCGACAATTTCCTAGCCACATAGAGCTAGGTTCAAACAATATAATAAATATAATTTCCCCAACAATTATTATATTTCCCCACCGGTAGCATAAGAAGGACTGGTCTTGAAGCCCAGAAAGGCCTGATTTCAAGTTCTGTCACTGATGTGTCCTTCTCAGTGCCCCTTGACAACTCAGAAGGCTGTCAGTTATATGTGAGCTGTCCATCTGCATTGGTAGAGAGAGATTCCACACAGGGAGACCCCCTCCTTCACACCAGTGAAATCAGAGGTCTGGCTCAAATGAAATTAAATCATTATTAAATTATAAATAAATTATAAGTGCTCAATTGTCCAAGAGATAGTCATTAGTGCAAGAGACAGGCAGATTGGTCCTTGCCCTTGGCACCTCATTTAAGATTATGGTTCTTGTGTTGTATGGCTCCCTTCTTCCCTCCCTCCCAGGCACTGCTTCATATAGGTGGTTTCTATTCCTTCCCTGCCATTCTGAAAAAGCTCTGTGATGGAGCACAAATTCAGACTATCGTCTTCTCCTACCTCATCTCAAAGCCTGAGGCCCTTTGGATAAGTCACAGCTGCATTTTTTATCACCTAAGTGCTCAGTTGGACACCAGCCAGTAGTTGCTTTTCTGTGGCAGTGGAATAAGTCCAGGATTACTTCAATCCTTCAAAGATCTGTGATTTCACCAGTGTGGGCTTCCATGCCTTAGGGGATGGTCACCATGAACCGCTAGAGCTGAACAAAATTCAGTCCTTGGTGCCAGTGCAGGGGCAATGGGCCTCTGGACAGAATCATAGAATTTCAGGGTTGGGAAGGACCTCAAGGGCTACCTAGTCTAGCCCATGTTTGGAAAAAATCCCTACTATGATATAGCGACCCAACAAGTGACTATCAAGTCTACCCTCGAAGTCCTTTGAGGAAGGAGAACCCACTGCTCTCACCTCCTTATTTCCAATGATACCCTCATTCTATTAATGGATAGTTCTCATTATTAGGACAAGACTAACTTTCCCTTTTTTGCAACTTCAAAAAGCATCTATTAAGTGTTTACCAAGTATTTGGCCGCAGGGGATAACCAACTTTTGAGGTGCTAACGTTCTACTAGAAGGAAACAGTAGGGGCTGCTAGGTGGCAGCAGTGAATAGAGCACCAGCCCTGGAGTCAGGAGGACCTGAATTCAAATCTTGCCTCAGACACTTAACACTTACTAGTTGTTTGACCTCAGGCAAGTCACTTAACCCCAATTGTCCTGCCTTGCTCCCTCCAAAAAAAAAAAAAAAAAGACAAAAAACCAACCAAACAAACAAACAAACAAAATAGGAGGAAACAATGAGGACAAAGAAGCATCAATACAAAACATATGTGAAATAAATAAAGTAACTTTTTAGGGGAAAAGCAGGGTGCTAACATGGGGGAGCAAGGGCAGGAAAGATCCATTTGGACCCAGCTCCATATTATGGGGTTAGAGTCAGTCCTATGATGGCTGATGTGAAATGTTAAGTTGAGACTGTACTATTTCCAGACTTGTACTCTGCTCTTTTGCCTTTGAGAACCTAGGGTTACTTCCAACCTCATCACTCTGTGGCAACAGGGTTGGACTTCAGTGGCAGCACCTTGGTAATTGGGAGATTGTTTCCTAAATTAAAAGAGAGATTTGTATTTTGCGCTACTTCTTTTTAATATTTCTTTTAAAATAAATTTTCAATTAATACATATGTTTTCTCTCCCACATCTCTCATTGCACTGAAAGAAAAAAAAAAGAGCAGTCAACGGGCACTTATTAACTGCCCACTATTTGCCAGGCACTGTGCTAAGCACTGAGGCTACAAAGAAAGATTAAAGAAAAATTAAACTCAAGGAGTTCTGTTTCTAATACGGGAGATAACAGGTATACAAGATACCTACGGATGGAAAGCAGTCTTAGAGGGGAAGCACTAGCATCTGGGGAAGGCAGGGACCAGGAAGGCAGCAAGCATTTATCGGGCACTGTCTATGCACTTGATAGCACATTAGGTACATCATTTATTTTCATAAGATTTTTGAATTACAAATTTTCTCCCCGTCTTTCCCCTACCCCAACCCCAAAACAGCGATCCCACTGTAAAGCCCCTCCCCTGGTCTGCTCTCTAACTTTCTGGTAGGGCAGGGAGGGTCTTCCTGCCCCAGCCCCTGTATATCTTAATTCCTAGTTGCAGGTATTGCAGAACTTTAGATTCTAGATTCTTTCGATTCCTCCTGAGAATTTTTTTAAGGGTGGGAAAGACACAGGTTTGTAGGTAGGAATAGATAGGGAGAGATTGAAGATTAGAGAGGGTGTAGGAAATGAGAGAGGGTGCAGAGAAGACAGGAATAGATGGGATTGAGGATATCTGTTAGAGTGGTTTGACTGGAGGAGAAGGGCCACCTCTTCATGACAGCTGGTGAAGGAGGAAATAATGGCGAAAGACATGTGAATGATGTGATATGAGGAGGCAGGAAGAAGAGACAATTCTCATTTTTGCAGTGAAGTTTTAGGCACAGCTCTCAGCTGAAGGGGTGCCGTGGGTGCCTGAGGGGTGATGAAAAGATTTGGAATAGCCAGTGTGGGAAAGTAAATCTCTTAGCAAGGTGTAAAAGGGCCATCTTGCTGCAATGAGGCAGTAAACTGATGAAATGGATTTGCTTGGATTCAGTCACCTCACTTTTGTGACTTTTCCAGCTTTGTTCAGCTCTCATCAGCAACAGATGAATAAGAGAAAAGGCAATGGATGGTGGGAGCATTCCAAAATTGGGATTTGGCAAAGCATGATCTGTGGTAAGACCAGGGGGCAAGGGACTAGAGCAGGTTCCCCACCCCAGGACTAGAGTATAAAGAAGAGTGTAGAAGTGAACTAGTTTACAAAGTTGCCGAAAGAGAGGGGGGAAATTGTAGCCTAGGCAGGGATGGTAGCCTGGGAAATAATTGAGGGACGAAGGGGCAGAGTAAGAGAAAAAGTATCTCTATGCTCATTCACTGTGGTAAGTGCTTTACAGACAGTACCTCGTTTCTTTTGGAGGTCACGATGAAGATGATCAACAGGGTGAAGGGTTAGAAGGCACAGATAAAGGAATCTCAGAGTTCATTAACATGGAAATGGAACACTCGTCAGGGATGCCAAGATCAAGCATATGCAGCTGGAGTGGAGTGTAGGACTTTGGTTGTTCAGTCAATTCTGACTCTTTGTGTTCCCATTTGGGGTTTTCTTGGCAAAGACACTGGAGTGGTTCGCTATTTCCTTTTCCAGCTCATTTGAAAGATGAGGAAACTGAGTCAAACAGGGTTAAGCGACTCACCCAGGGTTACAGAAAGTGTCTGAGGCCAGATTTGAGCTCAGGAAGATGCGGCCCAGTGCTCTATTCATTGCGCTACCTGGCTGCCCTAGTGCAGGACTAGATCACAGCCAATAAGTTAAGGAACTAGGAAGTCGGAAGTCGGGGCATTTGAGAGAGTATCAGTATGAATGTTGAAGCCCCCTAGTATGGGGGCAGGCACTGGGGAGGAAAGAAAGACTTTGAGTCAGACACTGAATTCATTGAGGAAGGAAGGAGAGTGTCTGGTGGGCGCTGATAGGTAGCAAGCCGACAGGATCTGGTTTAGGTGATAAAATTGAACAGTGTGAACCTCGAAGGAGTTGATGTGAGTGATAGTGGTGGAGGAAGTGGCAATGGGGAGCAAGGGGTATTCGGCCTCCCCCACCGCGAACAACGAGTCAGTCAAATGGGAGGAGCAAAAGTACAGTCATTAGTTCCTCCCATTGGTTCTAATTGTTCTATATAATGTAACTAACGTGAAAGTTTGTTTAATAGTAATGTATATGTAGAGCCTATACTGGAGTTCACAGTGTCTGGGGAGAGGAGAGGGAAGGGAGGTGGAGAAAATTAAAAATTTATGGAAGTGAATGTTGAAAACTAAAAGTAAATAAATTTGTTAAAAAAAAAAAAGTATAACCATTAGTAGAAAGGGTAAGGGAGCACCACGGGAGAGATGGGTAGAGCTGAAGTGGGCCATGTGGGGGTAGCCATGAGGGAGATGCTTGTGAAGGACTGGACACCTGGGGCTGGGACAGAATCACTGGATGTGGGTAGAGTATGAGGGGGGAAGGGTTGGAGAGTATGACAAACATGGAGGATGGATCCAAACAGAGTATTAGTGGCTGGTGAGGGGTGTCTTGAAAGGGAGATGAATAGCATGTTCAGAGCCCACCTTTGAGGTTCAGCCTGCTAACAGGTAGTAATGTTGGGTCTAGGGATGTCCAGGAGGTCTGTTTCACTGCAGGCAAGAGCACAGTCAAAGCAGGTCAGGGGGGCAGCTAGTTGGCAAAGTGTATAGAGCACAAGCCCCTAAGTCACAAGGACCTGAGTTCAAATCTGGCCTCTGACACTTGGCACTTAACTGTGTGACCTTGTGCAAGTCACTTAACCCCAATTGCCTTGCCTTTCCCCCTCAAAAAATAGTGGGTCAGTTCTGGGAAAGGCCTCTGAAGAGCTGGAGAAGTCTTTCTCTTTGGGTTGAATGCGGGGACCAAATGAGCTAACATGTTGATTGCTTTATAAGGCTTAAGGTGCCACATAAATGAAAGCTATTGTTATCATCATGTTACTGCCCTGCTCCAGAAATGTCAGTGATTTCTGTCATCTCCAGGATCGTATTGTCACTGTTGTTCAGTCCTTTCAGTCATACCCCACTCATCGTGGCCCCATTTGGGACTTTTGGCAAAGATACTGGACTAAAGGTTTGCCATTTCCTTCTCTGGCTCATTTTACAGATGAAGAAACTGAGGTAAACAAGGGTGACTTGCCCAGGGTCACACGGCTAGTCAGTGTCTGAGGCTGGATTTGAACTAGGGTGTTCCTGACTCCATGCCTGGCACTCTATCCACTGTGCCACTTAGCTGCCTTTAAGGATCATCAGCTCCTTGGCATGTGACAGCCAGTCTGGCTCCTGTCCACCTTCCCCTCTCCCACACTCGGCGCTCTGGCCCAACAGTCCTCCTAGCTGCCTTTGCACGCTCGCTCCAGCCTCTCTTTGCTCTGCATACTTCTTCCTCCACCCAGGAATGCCCTCCTTCCTCACCTCTGCCTCTTGGCTTCACCACTCTCCTTCACGGCTCCAAGACCTATCCAAGGCCTCTCCTGACCTGACCTCTCCAGTCGTTGGTCGGTGCTCTCTCCTCAGCCCACCTCCAGATGACTTCTCTCTATAGATCTTAAAGCCAGAAAGTAACTCAGGGGTTATTCGGTCAGGTCCTCTCATTTTACAGAGGAAACTGAGGTCAGGGAGAGGGAGGAAGGAAGGGAACAAGCATTTATTGAGCCCCTACTTTGTGGCAGGCTCCCTGCTAAGTGCTTTGCAAATGTTATCTCAGTGGGTCCTGATCACAACCGCAGGAAGCAGATGCTACGTTGTTCAGTGTCCTGATTATTATCCTCTTTACTGTTGAAGAGCCTGAGTCAGACAGAGGTCAAATGACATGCCCAGGGTCACATAGTCAGTAAATGTCTGAGGGTTTGCTCGAACTCAGTTCTTCCTGACTCTAGGTCCAGCGCTCTATCAACTAAACCACCCAGTTGCCTCTGTAACTGGCATTTATAGAGGGCCTTAAGTTTTGCAAAGCACATTACAAATATTTCGATATGGCTAAGTGGGTAATTAATAAATACTGATGCCAAGAGCAGTGGACTGGGGAATCAACAATGGGGCTGTAGTCCTGGCTCTTTGACTGACAGTAAAGCTGGGGCGGTCTCTTGGGTCCCCCAGACCATTTATAGAATGAGGAGAGTGGGTTAAACTTGAAGAGATCCATTTGACTCTCGCCTAGGTCAGGTTCAAGGCCAACAGAGTGGTTCTGGAGGGGTCAGGGTCATGGTGGTAGTGGTGGTGGTGGTGGTGGTGGTGGTGGTGGTGGTGTGTGTGTGTGTGTGTGTGTGTGTGTGTGTGTGTGTGTGTGTTGGGGGAGCCAGTGAATGGTCACTTATTTTTAATCAACTCAATTAGATTAATATCTCTGGTCAACTCCTTTGTGGATCATGGAGCAGAAACCAGCCAACCAGGGCTCCTCATAAGTACCCCGACTCAGGGGAGGTTGGTACTGTCCTTCCTGGGACAAATAGGGCCTGAGCTCACTGAATGGAGGGAGAGATCCTTCTTCCCAGGGAGCTGATGAGGAGGCCAAGGCAATTGGGAGTTGGGAAAGCTGGGCAGGGAGTAGATGAGATTCATTTGGTTCAGAGGGTCCACTGGGGATTGATAAGGAGGTACATGCACACTAGTGGGATAGAGGGAGGGGGTGGAGTCCTGACAAGGAAGAATCAGAATGTGGGGGCTGGGGAAATGGAAATTCACAGGGGATTAAGGTGGTAGGTGGATTTATACTGTTGAGTGTGGGAGCCCTTGGTGTAAGCACCTGGTGTGTGGGAGGAGAGGGAATCAGAGAAGAATGAGAGAAGAGAAAGTGGAGGAGGGGAGTGACAGGAGAACTCTCTTTAAGTGTTTAGAGGGCTGTCATGCACCCAGAGGAAAGATTAGACTTGTTCTGTTTGGCCCCTGAGGGAAGAATGCGGGGCAATGGTTCGAAGATGCAGAAGAAAGCAAATTTAGCTTTGATGCCAGGGAAAATTTCCCAATTGTTACAGCTGTCCCAGAGTGCAGTAAGTTATTCCTTGAGATAGAGACCTCCCCCATCATTGGTGGTCTTCAAGGAGAGGCAGGTCTTTGTTGTTGTTCTCGAGTCATGTCTGACTCTTTGTGAGTTGTGGGGTTTTCTTGGCAAAGATCCTGTAGCAGTTTGCCATTTCCTTGTCTAGTTCTAGGCAAGGGGTAAGTGACTTACCCAGGGTCACACTGCTAGCAAGTGAATGATGTGACATTTGAACTCAAGTCTTTCTGGCCTTTTGGACTCTAGGCCTACCTTCCTAGTTACTATGCCACCTAGTGGCTGAACAGACACTTGTTATGTTGTACAAGGGATTCTTTTTAGGTCTGAGTTCAACCGGATGGCAGCTGAGGTTCCTTCAGCTCTGCAATTCTGCCTAGCAAAGGACACCCAGTATAGGGACCAAGAGCAAAGATCCTGGGGCTGGTGAACCTACCCTATCCTCCTCCCTCCGTTCAGGGCACAGGCCCCGTTCTCTCACAAGCTTCTCTGAGAATATCCCAGGCCTTGCTCTATCTGAGAGATTCCTCTCCCACATCTGCCGTCAGACACATAGGCACCTGAACTGGCCCGGCCAGGAAGACCTGGGACTGACAAACTCCACCTTCAGATACTGCACTACCCTCACTCACACCCGACAGGGCTGGTTTCCACAGTGAAATGGTTTTCATATTAGTATCATAATCTAAAAGTCCCTGATTCACAAAGAATAACTCTATAGTTATATATTTTCCTATTTTTTCACAAGAGGCAATGTGGTATAGAGAGCCCACCTGGGATCCAGGAAGATCTGGGTTCAGGTCCCACTTCTGTCTGTGTGACCCTGGGTAAGTCACTTACCTTTGACCACTGTTCTAGACAGCTCTAATACAAGATGCAGAGAAAGGTACTGCCCTCCATTAGTAGATGGAATTTCCTGTTCTGAGAGAACCCAATAACATCACTCGTCCAGTCCTTTTCTACATTTCTAGAATATTCTTTCCCACCAGCAAGTTCCTTGAGTTTTACTTACTCTTTTGCAAGGGGACAAGGAGACTGTGGAAGCAGAAAGCACAGGATTTGGAGAAAACAGAACTGGGTTTTAGCTTGCCCATTTGACAAACAAGGGGCTTGGGGCAGATAACCTCAGGTGCCTTGTAGCTCCAAATATGCACAGTGTGAAGCTAGGAGATATCTGAAAACTGGAAAGGACCTTAGAGATCCATTGTACTCTTTTACAGATCAGGGACTAATTTTACAGAAACTGGGGTCTGGAGAGGTTGTCTGGGCTTACACATCTAGGTAGTAGTGGAGCTGGGACTGGAATTCAGTGTGTTCTATGCCCTCTCATCCTCTCCCACTCAAAACTATAGTTCATGAGTCCACACAAATACGCTTATTTTTAATAGTCAGAGAGGCAGCTAGGTAGAGCAGTGGATAGAGTGCAGGCCCCAGATTCAGGAGGTTCAAATCTGACCTCAGAAATGTGCTAGCTGAGTGACCTTGGGTAAGTCACTTACCCCTGTTTGCCTTGGTTTCTTCATCTGTCAAATGAGCCAGAGAAGGAAATGGCAAACTGTTCCAGTATCTTTGCCAAGAAAACCCCAAATGGGGTCATGAAGAGTTGGGAGGAAAATGGCTAAACAACAAAGTTATGCCTTCTCCTGCTGCAATTTGTTTTGTTTTGAACACAAATACAAAACCTTTTTCCATTCATTCAGGTTAAATTTAATTTGATTAAGTTTAGTGCACAGTTCCAGCCTTAAGAGACTTTTTCAGATTCTGATCTGAGTTATAAACTGTCCTTCCAGCCTTGGGTCCAATGTATGTTTGATAAGCTTTCCAGAGGGTCCTAGCCCAGAGAGGGTGACCAGGGGTGACTGTCGGGGCAAGCCCAACAGAGAAAAGATCCTGACACAAGCCTAATTATTGACAGGAAGTAGGAAGTCTGATGTGGAGGTTAAGAAGTTCACCCGGGAGCCAGATGAGGACCACTGGGCAGATGGAGAGAAAGGGGAAGATCCTCCTCCCTTCCCCAAAGAGAGTTTTTAGGCCCATCTACCTGTTTCCCTCCGGGAGGCCTAATGCCGTATCTTATCTCCTCCACCTTGGTCCTCTCCACCCGCACCCCTACCCCAGCCTCCTCCAGGAAGATTCTGTCCCTCTCTGGGCTTGGGCAGGCCCCAGCCCAGCATGGGGGCCTGTGTCAGATCGTGGCTCGCTGCACAATGTCTGTCTGTCTTTCCTTCACCTTTATCTTACAGGTTGCCTAGAAAGCATGCATCTTTTCTTAACTCAGAGCTTTCTTTCACTCTCAGATTCAAGGCTTTATATTTTTTTCTAGGGTTCTGGGACAGGACTTCAGGGGTGGAGTGGGGTGGGCTGAGGTGATTAGGATCAGAATAGGAGGAGGGTGGGGGGATGGGCGATCAGGGAGGTTTTGTTGGTTTTTTGGCCCCCTTGTGGTTATAGCTAGAAATGAGGGACAGAATTGAAAAAAAGTGTGCCAGCTTCAGAATGCTGAATTAAAGGACGGATGGTTTAGTATTTGAAGCTGGGAGGTCATCATGAATGTTTTGGAGATAATTTATGCCATTTATTATTATTCATTCTTCATTCTAGGACACTCCATTCTTGCAGGTAGGGGCCTCAGAAAATCTGTTCCATGATCAAGGTGCTTTGCAGGTCCATTGAAAGAGGTATAGATCATGAGCCTCCACCAATGTGTTTACTCCTACTAATCAGTCAGGGGACACACATATTCAACATAAAGACATGTAGTGAAATAATATAGTAAGAAAAGTAGTAATAAAGCATATCATCCTACCCCCACCCTCCATAAACCTGGGACAAAGATTCTCATAAATTAACACACCATTAATGGGAGGAGTAAGCATGTATAGTGAGCACATATGGGTTCACACAGGTAGAGAGCATTTGTGGAGGTGCTACCTGCATCTCCTGTGTTGTAGGGTTGCCAGTCTTCTGACGATGCCGTCATACTTCTCTCTCTAAGCTGGGACCTATATTGTGTCCCTGTTGCTCCCCACTGGTTGCAGGGGGTGTTCAGGGAGGACCAATACCTCTAGTGTGTGGGCTTGCCAAGCTCTTTTGAGGGATGCTTATCCACCTTTGGTATCCACCTGCCACCCTGCTCTCACTTGTGCTTCGAAGAAGCTGTAGCGTGTGCTGTGCCCACACCCTGGAAAAAATGTCTTCTTTGCAGATGGTTTGAACCAGGTTGAGGGTAACTTCCAGGTAAGGGGGATGTTTCCTCCAAGCATGTGAAGAATTCCTCCTGCACAATGGGAGGATGAGAACAATTTGTTCCAAGGGCAATGAAGGCAGCTGAATTAGCACTGTGGAACATTTAGAACTTGGTCAGACATGGAAGGTGCCAAGATCATCCACTGCATCCCAGCCATCACCAGTCATGCTGACTTTTGTCTTGTCAATGACTCTGGAGGAGAGCATGATGACTCTGCAGAGCCCTGCCTCACTTAAATCCAATTCACTCAAGTCAAGATATCATCCCATGATATCAGTGGTCCTCTTCAAAAATGAAAGACAAACAAGAATAAGTTCTTGCTTACTCCTGCCTGAGTATCATGTCTCCCTTCCTCTCTCTCCTCTTTCTCCCTATCTCTCCTCCTCCCTCTGTCTCTCTTGATCTCTCTCTCCTCCTCTGTCTCTTTCTGTCTCTCTCTCTGTCTCCTCTCTGTCTGTGTCTGTCTTTCTCTTTCCCTTTCCCTCTCCATCTCTATCTGTCTCTCCTTTCTTTTCTCCCTCTCTATCTCCACCACTGTCTCTGTCTCTTGCCTTTTTTCTCTCTGCCCTCCCCCCTTCCTGGATTTTAGCTGGAATCCTTAGGGAAAGTGCTGCCTCTTCCACATAAGATGAGGAGTGGGTTGTGTGATCTCTCTTTCAGCTTATCCCTCAGAACCTAAGCTTCAACTATTCAGCAGATCTTCTCACATATCTAATAATCAGACTAAGAGCAAAGAATTTAGTCTACTTCTCTCCATAAAGAAAAAGGATCCACAGATTTTCATAGTCTTCACCCCTAAGGTCCACAATCTTTTAGAATGAAAAACAGTCAGCTAGTTATTATTACATTACTACTACTGTTGTAGTTGTTCCAGTTATGTCTGATTTTTCCTGACCCCATTTGGAGTTTTCTTGGCAAAGATACTGGAGTTGTTTGCCATTTCCTTCTCTAACTCATTTTACAGATGAGGAAACTAAGGCAAACAGGGTTAAATGGCTTGCCAAGGATCACGCAGCTTGAAATGTCTAAGGCTGGATTTGAACTTAGGAAGATGAGTCTTCCTGACTCCAGGCCCAGCACTGTGTCACTTAGCTGCCCTTATAATTATAGACACAATATTTATTTCAGAATATTTGAGTCAATTAGTTATTTTCTTATTTTATTTTTCTTTTAATTGTTTAAAAACTTTATTGATGCATTTTGTCTTTATAATAAGTTATTATCTTTAAGTCCAGATAGAATCTATGCATATGACAAAGAAAACAATTAGGGAAAGACATCCAATAAACAAACCTTGTCCGACAAGCAATGTATATAACATTCTGTCCTAGCAGTCCCTCACTCTCTGCCCTGAGGGAGGAGATGTATTTGGTTATCCAGCCAACTAATTGAACTCTGCAAACATTTAGCTTGTCTTCTTACTTCTTTCTTGCTAGCGGGATCAATTTCTCTGTCCTAAGCCTGTATCTGATTCAGGGTTAGAATATCCCTTTAATGGGTGGCTAGGTGACTCAGTGAGTAAAGCACCAGCCCTGGAGTCAGGAGGGCCTGAGTTCAAATCCAATCTCAGACACTTAACATTTACTAGCTGTGTGACGTTGGGCAAGTCAACCCCAACTGCCCTGCCTTCCCCCCTCCAAAAAGCAAAAAAGAAACAAAAAAAAATTCCTTTAATTCTTGTCCAGGCTTATCCATGTAACCTATGTGAATCATTGTAAAGACTACTCCACAATACAGTGCAAAAGGCTGTCTGAGTCTGAGGCACCATGATTTCTTTTGGATTCCCCAAATCTGTCTAGTCTTGCCACTCAAAAAAGTCTGAGTGAGGGCAAAAACTAAGCAAAGAGGGCAAGGTCATCGCCTCTGTCTTGGCTAATATGGACACCTTTATTATATTTATGAAGCAAGCCTTCAGGGCTTTGAATTGCCCTACTTCTGGATGATGAGATTGAGGCATCTAGAGGTTAAGTGATTTATATGGCCCAAATCACCCAGGTAGTAAATTGAGGATTCAAACTCGGTCATCTGACCCAACTCCATCATTCTTTCCATGATACTACTCTACCCATAAGACCATAAGATGGATTTTTACCACCTTGGGGAGAGCCATGCACCACCGAAGGGGTACAAGATTCTGGAGAATCCAGGGAAGGCTTAAAACAATATCCAAAATTGTTGGATATTTTTGGGGACAACTCTGACCCACTTTTTTCTTTTTTAAAATAGATTTTTGTTTTTAATCACTTAACTTTCCTCCTGTATCTTGCCCACACATCCATCCCTTGTAACAAATAAAAGAGAAAGAATAGGGAAAAAAGATTCAGCAAAACCTATCAGTATATTGAAAATATTTGACATTATATACAATGTTTCACACCCATAGAACCTCATTCCCGAGCCTCTACAAAGCAGTGGGGGTGGAGAGAGGAGTCACTTCTCATCTCTCTTCTTTGGGGCCATGTTGTTTCTTCATAGTTTTACAACCTTTTGATCATTTCATGGTTATTGTTCTTTCTGTTTAAATTGTTATAGTATGTATATATTTAATATTGTATGTATTATGTATATATTTATGTATATATGTATATGTGTATAGTATGTATATGTTTAATATATATATATATTTAAATTGTTATAGTATGTATATATTTTCCTGGTTCCACTTCACTTTTCATCAGTTCATGTAAGTCTTTCCATTCTTCTCTAATTTCATCATATTCCTCATTTCTTGCAGCCCAGTAATATTCCATTATTAGCACTGCCCCAATTTGCTTAGCCATTCTTCAGTCAATGGACTCTTACTTTGTGGTAAGTGCTGTCATAAATACTTTGGTGTATATGGAGACTTTCTGTTAATGACCTTATGTCTAACAGTGACAACCAGTTTTTTTGCTAAAAGCAAGGCTGAAATCAAAGTAAACTAAAGTAAAACTAATAAAGAAAGTTCACTCTACTAGTAAGTGTAGCAGTGGTTATTTGACACAGTGTATGCAAATGGAGGCAGTTAGGTGGCTCAGTGAAGTGTGGAGTCAGGAAGACCTGAGTTCAAATCCAACCTCAGACTTAACTGTTTGTTTCAGTTTTCTTATCTGTAAAATGAGCTGGAGAAGGAAATGGCAAACCACTCCAGTATTTTTGCCAGGAAAACCCCAAAAGGGGTCATGAAGAGTTGAACAACAACAAATGTGCAAATGAAGTCAAACTTGAGACAGGATCAAATCTGAGTCTGACTCCTGTTTAATCTCCATGTAGGCAAGATCCATCACCATCTCTTGTCAGCTGGTGTAGTCTCAGAACACACGATTTGTGCTATCATGCTGTTTAGGCACCTGAATGTGAAGTAAACTGAGTCAAATGACCTATCAATTTCTGATTGCCAATATACATTCTGATTGCTGAAATGCATATAGGTTAAAAGCACTACAATTCTGTTACATCGTTCAATGTCATTCATTTTGTTTGGCTTAAAAACACTTCAGCTTACAAAATAACATATTACAGACAATTGCACAGAATTCTCAATAATTAAATATTAATGTAATTGTCTTAAATAAAATTGTTATTGCCATTAAAAATTTTTTTGGACCAGACTTGTAACTTCATTAATGTAGGGAGCTCTCCATTGAAGAGCTCCCTCTCACAATACTAGTCAGGGCCTTCTTTGCAAATGATAGTCTTGCCTAGAGAGTTGCTTAGTGAACTGAGAGGTTGAATAACTTGCCCAAAGCCACACAGCTAGTACATATAACAGGGGCACTTAAGCCCAGGTCTTCCTGATTCTAAGGATCCCTCTGAATCACACATCATACTTCCTCTGCCACTATTTTTTAAAAATACCCCTTCGTGATGGATAAATATATAATTGGTATAAAGAGAAAACTCTACTGGAACAGTTGAAACTGCAAAGATAATTAGAGATATTTTAAGTAGCAGAAATATAGAAACATATTTTAATAAAATATGAGTTGAAATTATTGTGTGGGTTGTTTTTGAAAAGTGTTGGGGATATCACATTTGAAAAAAAAGATAGGTATCACTACTTAAGGGGTATCACTACATATAATTTGTAAGTCACTCTTTAAGGGGAATTGAGGTGTCAAGAATATCCAGATCAAGTCAAGAGACTGGAACCTCCATTTAATTAGTCATATTTATATAATTCTTCTAGATTTACAAAGCTCTTTTCTCAGAACAACTTTGTAAAATGTTAGTATAAGTATTTCAAAATTCTATGAGTCTTTTATTACACCCATATTATGCATAGCAGAGCTGTCCTCTGCATGTATCTTATGACAGAATACATATGCCTAATCTCTTCTCCCCAACCCTTCTTCAAAAGAGACCTTAATTCCTGGCAAGCAGGAGACTGGGGCCAGAAGTTTGATCGCTCCACTTTATTCAGAGAGAATGGGCCTAGAATGATGTCTATCTATTCCCTTAAGTATTGTTAGTCTAGAACAGAAGTTCTCAACCTTCCTAATGCCACAACCCTTTAATACAGTTCCTCATGTTGTGGTGACTCACAAATATAAGGTTATTTTTGTTGATACTTCATAATTATAATTTTTCTACTGTTATGAATTTATGAATCTATCTGATAGGCAGGATGTATTTTCATTGTTACAAATTGAATATAATCCAAAGTGAGAACTGCTGGTCTAGAACAATGTTTCTCAACCTGTGGGTCGCGACCCCTTTGGGGGTCAAACAACCCTTTCATAGGGGTCACCTAAAACCATCGGAAAACACATATTTCCGATGGTCTTAGGAACTGAGACACTGCTCCTCTATCTGTCTCCAGGCGGGTCTGCCCACATGCAGATATGCCCACATATGAGTATTAAAGGGTTGTAGCACTGGGAAAGTTGAGAACCACTGGTCTAGAGGATATTATGTGTATCAATGTGAATTGATAGGGTTCAGGTTCAAGTTAAACTTCTGATCACTGTTCATTTTGGGGGGAGGCAGGATTTCGAGCTTTATATCTAAAGCTTGACCCCTTTCCCACCAAATACCAGTTTCTCAATGAATGCCCACAGAACAAGAAAGACCTCTATCCAAGTAGGTAGTACAAATTATACATAGAAGAACATATATCACACAACACAGAGTGAAGGAGTTCTCCCATTGGGAGCCAGGTAAATAGCTAAACCAAGAATCTCAGGTCTCACCTCTCCTAGTGTTGTAAGCTGGCCACAGGGATGGGATGGAGACTGTCTGCTCCTCTCATGTCTTTCTCAGAGTCTTATTTTCCCTTCAGCAACTGAAGTGGGGTTGACATTGCCCATCTTCTCTATCCAAGGTAGAAGCCAGAAGCCTCAGAATAGACTGAAGAAGCCTTAAGACTCTCAAGTTGGAAGAATGTGCACTTCTCCTTTCTCCTTCCCTGGTCAGTTCTTCAACTGCAAGGCATTGACCACCAATGAAGAGAGAGTCTTATATCCCTGGGCTTTGAGATTCAGTTACATATGGATGACTGGGGCTCAGAGAAGTTAAATGACTTTTAATCTATCAAACAATAGACATTTATTAAGCACTTATATACCAAGAACTGGGCTAAGTGCTGGGGCTACTAAAAAAGGCAAAGGACAATCCCTACCTTCTAGGAGTTTACAATCTAATGGGGGAGACAGCATGCAAACAAATATATACAAAACAAGCTATAGACAGTATAAATGGGAAATAATTGGCAGAGGGAAAGCACTGGAATTGAAAGGAGTTGTTTGGGACATCAAGGAAGTGGAGTGGGGGGTTGGAGGGGGGATCAGTAGTGTGAGTGTAAGAAGAGCGTTTCAAGCACGGGGGACAGCAAGAGAGCCCTCCCTTCCCCTGAGAGATGGAAGGTCTTGTTCGTGAAACAGTGAGGAGGCCAATGGCATTGAATTCAAGAGTACATGGTAGGGAGTGAGGTGTAGATGGAAAGGTAGTCAGGGGCTAGGCTATGAAGGACTTTTAATGACAAACACAACATTTTGCATTTGTTTCTGAAAGCAGTATTTCTCGCCAGGCTTTATCCCTGCCTTTCTGGATTTTCTCTATTGTGAGTAGCACAGAAACCTCTTCACTTTGGCAGTCTGGCAGACTTCTCCCACTGGAAGTGCCCCGTGTCCACTTCCTCTGTCCCCCTTCTCCCTCTCTCTCCTGCTTTTCAGCTTCCTTTTATGCATTGTCTTCCCACATTGCAGAGAAAGCTCTTGGGGGCAGGGACTGTCTTTCTGCTTATGTTTGAATCCCCACTACTTCACCAGGTGCCTGGCACGTAGTAAACATTTCATGAATGCTTATTGACTTGTTGGTTTGTCTATGGTCACACTGCTAACAAGTGTCAGAGCTGGCATTCAAACACAGGAGCTCCTGGCTCTAAGCCAAGCAGTCTTTCCTTTACTCTCAACTGTCTGTAAGAGTCCCTGGAATTTCCAAGAATAACTTGTGTCTCCCAATGGATAAAATACAGGCATCTTTTGCTTAATACCATTTATTTGAGTCTGTTAAAGCACAGTGTTAGGTGAATCAATGTTAATGGGGGACAGTTAGTTCCTTGGGAACGATGGATATGCACGCAAACCAAGTATGTAAAGGATAAGTAATGCAATGATGGTAAAGTGATTGACCCTCAGGGGAATGAAATAGCTGGAGTTCAAACTGTAATTAATAATAATAGCTAGTATGTATATTGGGCAACTAGGTGGCATAGTGGGTGGAGTGCTAGGCCTAGAGGCAGAAAGACTCATCTTCCTGAGTTCAAATCTGGCCTCAGACACTTACTAACTGTTTGGACCCTGAGTGAGTCACTTTAACCCTGTTTGCCTCAGGTCCCTCATCTGTCAGATGAACTGGAGGAGCAGATGACAAACCACTGGAGGAAAGTTAATTTGTTTGTTTTTCCCCTCACTTAATAGTGTTTTATTTTTTCCAGTTGCAGGTAAGATAGTTGTCAACATTTACTTTTATAAGGTTTTGAGTTCCAAAATTTTTTGTTCCCTTCCATCTCTCTCCTTCCTTCCCTTTCTCCCCTCCCCAAGATGAGAAGCAATCTGCTATAGGCTATGCATGTACAATCATATTAAACATATTTCCGTATTAGTCATGTTGTGAAAGAAGAATCAGAACAAAGGGGAAAACCATGGGAAAGAAAAAAAAAAAGAGAAAAGAGCATGTTTTGATCTGCATTCAGCCTCCTCCATAGTTCTTTTCCTGTGCGTGGATAGCATTTTTCATTGTGAGTCTTTCGGAATTGTCTTAGATCATTGTATTTCTGGGAAGAGCTAAGTCCATCAAAATTGGTCATGGCACAACGTTGCTGTTACTGTGTGCAGTGTCCTCCTGGTTCTGCTCACTTCCCTCAGCATCAGTTCATGTAAGTCTTTCCAGGCTTTTCTGAAATCCACCTGCTCCCCATTTCTTATAGCACAACAGTATTCCATTACACTCATATACCACAGCTTGTTCGGTCATTCCCCAGCTGATGGACATCCCCTCAATAAGAAGGTCCATTTGTCAGCTGAGTGGAGGATGATCTGGAGTAGAGAAGACTTAAGGCGGGATAACCAGCTAGGCAATGTTTCTGTTTATTCCCTCTTACCATGACTGCTGAATCATACATAGAAAAAGGAAAAAGATGTATGATTTTTTTCAATAAAGAAAACGAATTGAAACTATGTACGTCAAATGGTTTCCTGTGACTTTTCCCCATTATGTAGAAAAACATTGTCTCCGTTGCTATTCAAGAGAATGGTTGCCAAGTCAGTGCCCTAAGATATTTCCTGCAACATCTCAGCTCCGCCATTTTGAGAACATGAACTATTTCCATGGTTTCATTCACTATTTAAAGCTATCCACTATAAGAGCTAGAAGGGAACCTATAGGCCACTAAGTTCAAGGCTTTCATTTTGCAGGACAGAAAACAGAGGCCCAGGGATGAGTGTGCTATGTCAGCACTTAAATGGTGGCACAGTGGATTAAGTGCCAGGAGTCAGGAAACAAACATCTTTCTGAGTTTGCATTTGGCCTCAGATACCTACTAGTTGTGTGACTCTAGGCAAGTAACTGTTTGCCTTAGTTTCCTTATCTGTCAGATGAGCTGGAGAATGAAATGACAAACACTTCAGTATCTTTGTCAAGAAAATCCCCAAAAGGGATCACAAAGAGTCAGATATGACTGAACAACAAAATGTTTACAAAACACTTTAACTGTGTTTTTCTCATTTAATCCTTTACAATAATCCTGGGAGGTAGGTGCTATGATTATTATCTCCATTTTATAGAGAAGGAAACTGAGGCAGAGAGGAGTTAAGTGATTTGTCCAAGGTAACATAGCCAGTAAGTGTCTGAAGCAGGATTTCAATTCAAATCCAATACTCTATCTATTGGCCATCTAGCTTCCTATAATGGAAAGATCTCTGGACCTGATGCCAAAGAATCTCAGCTTAGTCACTGGCTGAGTATGGCATGTGCAAGTCATTTAACTCCTGTGGGCTGATTTCCTTGGATATAAAAAGGGGAAATGGGACTAGATCATCTGTAAGATCCCTTCCCACTCTAAAACCTAGGACTCTAAGGAGTAACAGCTTGCCCAAGGTAACAAGGCTAGTTTGTAGCAGAGGTGGAAGCCAGAACACTGATTCTTCAGCCCTAGGTCCTTTCCATTACACTTACCACCCAAAAGCTGATCTCAATAATTTTGAACTTATAAGTGGGTTCATTGGCTCAGAAATGAGTCAACTGGAGAAGAAGAAAGGTGGATGGGAAGTTTTATGATTTCAGTGGCATGAAACCTTGTAGATCAAGGTTTATGCTTCTTTGTCTTTACATTCCTAGCTTGTGCCTGGCCCAGAGCAGGGCGATGAATGAACATCTGTTGAATAAATGTTTATTGAAATGGGTTCTTGGCTTTTTTCCCCCCTCCATAATGTGGAAAACTTTATCTTTGGTACTAAAAAACTCTCACTTAGTCATTTCAGGAGGGGAAAGATTTTTCCCATTGGTCTCTGGATTTTCCCCCATAGCCACGCCTACTTTTCTATCATTTACTCTTGCCATTATCAAAACACAAAGTCTTTCTCTGGTTATATATAGGTTTCCTGCCAAGGTGGAAACCAATTCCGGGGAGTGGACAGCCCTATGTTTATGGGGAAGAGCAGGTAATGATGTTTTTAGATGGAAGAGAAAGTGAAAAGCAGAGTTATACTATTCTGATAGCCAACAAAGAGTATGTATGGGAAGCAATGTAGAGAAGGAAACACATTTTAAAAGTACCTATTATGTGCCAGGCACTTTACAATATTATCTCTAATGAACCTTACAACAACTCAGGGATGTAGGTGCTCTTATTAACCCCATTTTATAGATGAAGAAAATAAGGCACAGAGATAGGTTAAGTGAATTTCCTAGGGTCACACAGCTAGGAAGGATTTGAACCTGGGTCTTCCCCTCTCTAAGTTCAGCACTCTATCCTCTGTCCCAGCTTCCCATGTGTTAAAGCTACTGTTACACAGTGCAACCACTTCCCAGTATCTACAGGCAGAGTAATATGGGACCTCTTATTGTACTCCAAGCCTTACATTGTCCATGTTGGATGTTTTTCAGTCTGAATGCCAAGCAATTCCAAGATTTTCATTCCAGTGTTTGTGAAATGAAATCTATTAGGTTCGTTTAGTATTCAGGGGGAATAGTGAAACATGGGACCATTAACCAGTCATGTAGCCTTGTGCAAGCCAATTTCCTTGTTTGAGTTTTAATTTCCTTCCCTATAAAATATGGGGACAACAGACTTGCTTTTTCCCAAAGTCTCTTCTGTGTTGATGATTCTATGACATAATCTTCTGACAAAGAACCGCACATTTTAAAACAATTAACATTATATATATATATATTAAACATTCCAACATTGATGCATAATCTCTATCCCAAATAATCGTAACTCCTAAGGGAGCTTCTGGGTAATGTAGTCCAATTCATTTATTTTGCTATAGCACCACTGGTGAGTCCCCTCCTGAGAGTCCTGAGTGTAGTGTCCCTTACTCCCTCCCCCCACCCACACCCCGTATTTTCTATTAGGTGCCAAATAGAAGGAAGTATGAGCTGGGAGGAGGGGGGTGACAGCTTTTGCGGTTGTAAAGGACCAAGCTAGAAGACTGCAAGAAGTCATAAGCGCTGGTTGCAATTTTATAAGGGAGAGGCAATGTACAGCGTTTTCCTCTTTCTGGCTGTGCTGTTTCCAAGATCGGAGCAAGCAGTGGGTGACTGTCGCTTTGCTCCAGAGGCGGGCCCGCCCCCCTCTCTCTCCCCGCCCCCTCCCCAGTCCATCAGGAAGAGATAAGCTACAGAGGAGACAGCGGAGACAGACGCACTGAGCCAGCCTATGAGAACATCAGTTGGGGGAGCCAGTGGTGGCGAGAGATGATGTCTCCTTCTAGTGTGACTCTGATATCGGGAGGTCTTTGGGTGGGGGGAGAGGCAAGTTCAGACTCAAATGTAAATGGCGGTAGCTTACTCAAGCCACATCACGTTTAAGCACCCTAGGTTTCATTTCTGATTTCATTTCAGCAAATGTGCTTTGGTCTACAATGAGTAGTCCTTTTGGAGGTGTGCAAAATTGGGTGATTAGGGCGTCGTGGGATGAAGCTAATGTGCCACGCTATAGGCATGATTTCTGAGGGGATTAATTTATGCCCCCAGACTCGCTAAGAATCTCGGAAAGGCAACTATGGGGTGGACCTTCATACTCAGCTTGAGGCTACAAGCTTCTGGCACATGCTCAGTCGAAGCTAGCTGGGCCAGTTTGAGCTTCGAGCGCCACCTGGTGGCTGACACAGATATTGCGCCCCATGAAGCTGCGCCAGCCACACCCCACATCATCCCCGGGAGGCACGTGAAGCAGGATGAGGGTATCATATCTAGGCACACTTATTTGAAGTACAGACGAGGACTTTAAGACACAGAGAGGGGACGCGACTAGCCTCTGGTCGCACAGATACTTAGTGGCAGAGCCAGGAACAGAACCCAACTCTATTAATTGAGTGCTCTTTCCACTGCATCTCTAGGATAAGAAACAAAGTCAGCCGGGCATGCAAAGTCCTCCCTGATCCACCGTCCGTCCACCCTTCTACTGCCATTTCCTATTACTCTCCTTCACACCTTCCCCGTGTTCCAGGCTGCTACGGCCCTCTGCCTCCTGCTTCCATATCTTGGCAAAGGTGGTCCTTTATGTGTGGAATCCACTCCATCCCCTTCCCCTAATTCTCAGGATCTTTTCCTTCAAAGCACAGTTCGGGAAAGAGCCAATTCCTGCAGAAAAGCCTTTGCTAATCTTTCTCAGTTGTGAGTCAGCAGGCCTGAGTTGCTATTTAAGTCATCTTGGAGGTCCTATAACCCCGGGCAAATCACCCTCTGCCTTAGTTTCCTCATCTGTAAAGTGGGGGGGGTAAATAACAGAGCCTTCAAGGGTTGCTATGAGGCTCAAGTGATTTATTTCTAAAGCACTTTGCAAAACAAAGCCCTATAGAAATGATAATTATTATTAATAGTACTTTTGCTGCCTCCAAGTTATTTTTGTGTATCTTTTTACTTAACTGAACTTTTCCTGCAGAATGTAAGCTCCTTAAGGAAAGTAGCTGTTTGGATTTTGCCTTTGTATCTCAGCACCTAATCATGGTGCTTGAATGCGGTGTTGTTGTTGTTGCCGAGTCCTATCTGACTCTGTGTGACCCCATTTGGGGTTTTCTTGGCAGACATACTGGCGTGATTTACCATTTCCTTCTCCAGCTCATTTTACAGATGAAGAAACTGAGGCAAACAAGGTTGAGTGACTTGCCCAGGGTCACACAACTAGTAGAAGGCATTTAATTAGTGCTTGTGGAATTGATTACTGCTCAGTCTCTATTCATTCAACAAATATTAATATCTCATTTGATACTCACAACAACCCTGGGGGGTAGTTACAATTATTATCTTCATTTTCCAGAGGAGGAAACTGAGACAGTAGGTTACGTGACTTGCCCAGCATCAACACATCTAGCAAGTGTCTGAGGCAGAATTTGAACTCAGGTCTTCTTACTCCAGGCCATATCCACCATGCCACCTAGCTGCCCCTCTTTATTTCCATCTTCCTACCTTTGCTAAGATAGTACTGGTTTGCATTTGTCTCTATACCCCAGTACTTGGGATATAAGAGACATTTAATCAATGCTTTTATTTCATGGCACAATTGTGGTGCCACAGCATGGGGAGGATGGAGGGTGAGCAGGGGGGGAGGAAGGCATGATACCCTCTGTGCAGTAAGTCTCAAGAGCTGAGCAAAGGCTTACCCACTGTTACCTATGACTGGGGTAACCATATTTTTTTTTCTGAGTCCCAGATCAGAACATGGACTCTGACAAAATATATTCCTTTTAGAATAAACATCATTGGTTTCAATCTTGAAAGACCCTTTAAGGGCCATCTAGTCTAATTCACTCATTTTACAGATAAGAAAACTGAGGCCCAGAGAACTGACTTGTCCGAAGTCACACAGGAAATTAAGTTTCAGAAAAATTTGGAGTTGTCCAGGTGATGGACGACCAGGAACCTGGAATATTAAATCAGGTTCAAGGTTAGGACTTTGGGGGCATACCCCCCGCCCCCACTGGCACAGAGACATGAGCTGAACGAGCCAGGTCACAGTCTTGGAGCAAAGCACGGTGGATTAGAGGCTGAAACATGACAGAAAAGAAGCTCCCACTGATTGTGTCTCCTCCAGCACGGGGAAGCTGTGCAACGCAGTGGGTAGAGCTCTGAATTTGGAGTTAGAAGACCTTTGTGACAGCAGACATATCTCTTCACGTCTCAGGGTACCATTGTCCTCTTGTGTAAAATGAAGTGCTTAGGTGAGATGCGCTCTAAGATTTCTTCCAGCTCGAAAAGCCCCATTCATTGCCCAGGTCTCTTTTATAATCTCATGATCATTTCCTTCTCCAGAAAGTGAGAATTGCTTGGGTTTGCTCTCCTTCAAGGCCACTAGGTGGCAGAATGGTCCTATAGTCAAAGGACTATTTCTAGAAAGATGGCGTTTCAAGCCTTCTAGTCCTATGAGCACCTCGGAATTGTCCAGGAATGTTAAATGAATTAGCCTCCTTGTCGGCTGCCCGTCATTGACCTTGACATTCCAGATCTGGGGCAATTAATGTAAATAAGAGATTCCTGGCCATGAGCGGCAAAGTTCAAAGAGAGGCCCTTGTTAAGGATGCCTCTTTGAACAGGATGTGAACCTCTCCATGGGCACTACATCTGGGACCTTGAGGAGCTCTCCTTGCCTAGGTTCTATTGGCCCTTTGACAATGACTAATGAAGCTGGGACTAATATGCATCTGAGCCTTTGGCCGTGGTCTTTAAAAGTGACAGACAGATCTGAGAAACACTATGGGGAGAGTATCTAGAAACAGAGGAGACTTAGTGTTGGGGAGTAGGAGGTAAGTCTGGTTGCTCACGAAGCCTCCAGGAGGGAAACTTTTGGCTCCAGAGACAGCAACTGAGGAGAGCAAAGCAGCAAAGCAATTCTTGGAAGAGGAGCCTTCTAATGGAAGACAGAAGTCCCTGTAAGAGTTATCTGGGAGAAGCAACAGAGTAACTCCCCCCCCCAAAAAGTATTTTATTTTTTCAATTACATGTAAAGATAGTTTTCAACATTCATTTTTGTAACATTTTGAGCTCCAAATTTTTCTCCATCCCTCCTTCCTCTCCTCCCCAAGACAGCAAGTAGTCTGATACAGGCTAAATATGTACAATCATGTTAAACTTATTTCCACATTAGTCATATTATGAAAGAAGTCTCAGAACAAAAGGGAAAAAACACAAGAAAGAAAAAAAAACCAAAAAAAATCTCAAAAGCAAAAATACTATGCTTTGAACTACAAACAGACTCCATAGTTCTTTCTTTGGACATGGTTAGCATATCATGAGTCTTTTAGACTTTTCTTAGATCATTGTGTTGCTGAGAAGAGCTAAGTCTATTATAGATGATCATCACACAGTGTTGCTGTTACTGTGCACAATGTTCTCCTGCTTCTGCTCACTTCACTCAGCACTGATTCATGTAAGTAAAAAAAACAACAACTTCTGAGAAGCTCTAAGATTGAACCTAGTCTATGTAAAGGGAGAGCCTCGGTTACATCATCTTAATTTTGGTCTTGAAAAATGATCCTATCCAATGCCCTGACTGCTTCCTCTATCACCTTGCTACCTCAGTGATGGCTATATAGTGCTTCCCATACATGATCACATTTTGGCTTCACTACAGCCTTGTGAAATAGACTGTAAGAGGATTACCATCAACAAGTAGTAGATGGTGATTTTTAAAATAAGAAACTGAGGCATGAACTGTGTGGCCCTTTGGGGACAGCTCTGTTCAGTCATTTTTCAGTTATGTCTGACTCTTGGTGACCCCATTTGTGGTTTTCTTGGCAGAGATATTGGAGTGGTTTGCCATTTCCTTCTCTAGCTCATTTAACAGAAGAGGAAACTAAGGCAAACAGGGTTTAGTGACTTGCCTAGGGTCACATAGCTAGTCTGAGGCCAGATTTAAACTCATGAAGATGAATCTTGGTGATTACTAGCCCAGTGCTCTATCCATTGTACCACCTAGCTGCCCCAGGGACAACAAGGCCAACTCAATAACTGACAAGTACCTGCCTAGAACCACCATATCATGAGAAACCCCAGCCACCCTGAAAGATCGTCATTTCTGGTTCACCTAGTAGCCTGCCCCCCACTCCCCCACCACTCTAGTCTGTTCCATCTCTACACCAGCTGCTTAGCCCTTTGTTAGAGATGTGCAGCTTGAATAGGCTCCCGAGAATTAACTGTTAAATTTTCATTGTGAGTATTTATGTCTCAAATATCAGCTACAAATGAAATCAGGACTTCATGTATTGTTTTGTTGTCTAGACTTAAACTCATGCTAATAATAAAACTATATTTACTAAAACTATCTTAATAACATGAAAATAAGGCATGCCTTTTTCTTTGAGTCAGTTGTTAAACATTTACTTCTGCCTCCTCCCCTCTCCCCTTCCTGCTTTCACATTCCTTTTTATTTTTTATCTTCTTCTATTAA
>CM053595.1:145773756-145795661 GCA_028646575.1 Pseudocheirus occidentalis | reverse complement strand
TTTTTTTTTTTTGCAGTAGTTGATTGTACAATGCATGATTTTACATTTGCCCAGTAATTATAATTCATGAAGTGTCGTTTTACCTCCAATACTGCTGCTTTCAACACAGCAGCTGCTCTCTACACATGTGTGACTGGTCCACATAAGTACATTATGGTGCCAACCCTGTCATATACACCTGTATTTGTACAGGGTGTATATGATGGGGTTGATGTGATGATGTCATAATGCTGGATACTTGTATGTGGGCGTATCTGCATGTGTGTGGACCTACCTAGAGACAGATAGAGGAGTGGTGTCTCGGTTCCTAAGACCATTGGAAATATGTGTCTTCCCATGGTCTTAGGATACCTCTGTGAAAGGGTTGTTTAACCCCCATAGGGGTCACAGCCCACAGGGTGAGAACCGTTGTGATGGAGTTGTTAGCTTCCATTTGCTCCAATCTAATTTTGAAGGAATTATTCTCTTCAGTGAGCTTTTGAGATTCTTTATCCATCTGGCAAATTTGGCTTTTTTAAAGCATTCTTCTCCTCATTGGTTTTTGAGCCTCTTTTGCCATTTGAGTTAGTGTATTTTTTTTTTTACTTTTTTTTTTGCTTTTTTTTTGGAGGGCAGTTGGGGTTAAGTGACTTGCCCAAGGTCACATGGCTAGTTTTTGTGTTAAGTGTTTGAGGCCGGATTTGAACTCAGGTCCTCCTAACTCCAGGGCCGGTGCTCTATCACTGCGCCACCTAGCCTCCCCGTTAGTTTTTTTTTAAGATGCTATTTTCTTCTGTTAGGTTGTTGACTCTCTTTTCATGATTTTCTGCATTATTCTCATTTCTCTTTCCAATTTTTCTTCCACTTCTCTGATTTGGTTTTAAAAATCCTTCTTAAGCTCCTCTATGGCCTGTAACCAGTTTATATTTTTCTTGGAAGCTTTTGGTGCAGGAGTTCTGACTGCTTTGTCTTCCTGCTGGTTCCATGCTTTGATCCTTTTTGTCCCCCCAAAAGGAATCTAAAGTTAGATTGCTGTGCTTGCTTTGCTTCCTTTGCCTTCTCATGTTGTCAGTCAATTAACTTGACTTATGAGCTTTTTTGCCACAGTGGAACTCTGCTTCCAGAGAGGAGAGCTTTGTTCCAAATCACTGGGGTTTTTGCAGCTACCAGAGCTATTATCTGGGTGTTCTTTGAAGCCTCCACAGGCTTTGGCAGCTGGTCACACAAGACCTCCACCCAAGACAGCAATCCAGATCCAAGTAGGTTAAAGCAAGAGCAACTATCCCTCAGAATGGTCTCTTGGTTTCCCTATGATCTGCATGCCAGGAGCTCTGAAGCAGCCACATGGAGGCAGCTACACAGCTGCCATGCCTGAGCTGCTTCTCCCTCCCAGGGGGCAGAGGTCGGACCATACTCTTGGTCCCCCTGTTCCCAAAGTCCACACTGACCTCTCACTTTTTCTTTTTTTGGCATTTATGGGTTGATAATTCTGGAAACTACCACAGCTGCCAGTGATCCACTTTCCTGAAGTCCCTCCAGCTTTGGCTGGTCAGGCTGCCCTGGGGCTAAAACCACGGCTCATTATGGGACTGGGCTCAGCTCCCAGTGTGCTGAGATGAACCCTTCCTGTCTGCCCCCCAGGCTGCCATCAGTGGGAGATTTGTTTCTCTGTCACTTTGTGGGTTCTGGAGTTCTAAAATTTGTTTAGAGTCATATTTTCTAAGTATTTGAGGTGGTTATGGGGGGGGGGGAACCATGGAGTTTTCCTGCTTCAACATCACCATCTTGGCTCTGCCCCAGACACTTTTTTGAAGACCAGATCTCTTCATTGCAAGCACTAAGACTCCAGGTGGCCAGATTTTGCTCAGGTTTTCCCTATCCATCCAAATTATGACTTGGGGCTATTCTCTGATTTACCAGTGGAAACACTAACATCATCTCAATGATAACAGCCCCATGTTCTGACCTCTTCCTCTCTCCTTTTGCCACTCTTGTTATTTCTGTTTTTCCTGTTGGTTTCTTCACTTGTCAAATGGGAAAATTGGATGAGGACATTCCTCAGGCCCCTTCTAAAATCATAGAGACAGAAGGGACCTTACAAATCTTCAAATCCAACCCTTTTATTTTGCAATTGAGAAATCTTAACCCAGAGAAGTTCAAGAAGTGATTTATCCCAGGTTGCACGTATTGCAAATGGCCAGCCCAGAATCTGAACCCAGGTTTTCTAACGGAAAGACCAGCAATTTTACATTGTAATAAATCACCTCTTGTTAAGACACTGCAGATACAATATTCTTCAGCGCCAACCCCATTTCTTGCCTCTTTCTCCCTCTTTTCTTGTTTTAAAAGATTTTTCCTTTCCATTTCTTCCTGCTCCTCACCTTTCCTTGTCCTCTTTTTCTGCCTTTACCTCTGTCTCTGTTAGCTTCCAATCTTCCTCTGTCCCTGGACATGGAATGCTGCTTTGGGATTGACTGCTTTGTGACTGAAGCAGGAGGATCTGTGAACCTATTACTCCATTACAATGTGGGCTCTGAGACTCAAGAAGGAAATTGCTGTGTCTGTGTTATTTCCTTTAAACAAAACAAAACACCTGGCTGACGTTCCACGAGAGTCATATCATCTATTGGAAAGAAATCATTAGGTCTCCTCGTTTAGAACCTATGCAGGGTTGGTTACTGTGTGCTGCCTGAGTCTGTGACAATTGTAATAAAAAAGGCCAAGTGGTTTCCTGTCCCTGTGACCTCTGTGGCATGGAGGACTTCTGACCAGTTAGTTTACCTGTCATTCATTCAGAAAACAGGATATCTAGGCCTGAGACCAAGATTGGAGGGGATTAAATTTTTTGCTACTTGGGATGGCTGGGAATTTGGTTGGCTGCAATTGTTTCTGCAATTGGTTACACAGTTACCCCCAATGTTATTAGAGTGATAAAGTCTTTAGGTGTGAAAGGTGTGTTGGTGCAGAGGAAGGGAAAACCTTTCTTGCTGGAGAAGAAACCCCAATGTCTGTGGTATCCTGGAGGAGTTGTCCCTGTTCTAATACTGCCATTAGAGAGATACTAAAAAAGATGGTAGTCATCTTGAGGAAGGAGGGAGAAGGGAGAAGGGAGAAGGAGGAAAGGAAAAAAGAAATGTACATTATATCTTTATTATATATTTAAGATGAATAGCAAGATTTGTAGTTTAATGTGCAATCATATTTTTATTATATTATATTCTGGAAATGCTTGCTTTATTCTATAAATTAAAAATAAAATAAATACATTTTTAAAAAAGAAAAAAATGAAAGATGAAGTATCCAGAGTGCTGGTTCTAGAATTAGTACTTGGGTTCAAATTCTGCCTTTGTTATTCATTACTCATATTTAGACAAGTCAATTAACCTCCATGGGGCCTCAATTTCCTGATGTGTAAAATGAGGGGGCTGGACTAGCCTGCCTCTAAACTTTCTTCCAGCTCTGAATTGATAGATGATTCTATAATCCTACATTTTAGTCATATCATTGTGCAAGCTAAATTTTCTTCATTTCTTATCTGTTAGTCATAAAATATGTGAAGGTGTGTAGAGATAAAAAAGCAAACAAGCAACATATGCTGAAATGGAGAGGGAGATGCTGTTCATCAATGTGCACAGCAAGAAAACTGCCAGAAATGTGCTCAGGCTGCCTATCCTGCTTTTAATTAGTAGGGCTATTATTCCAAATGACTCTGAGGAATGTTCACCTACTCATCCGTGAGCCTACTGCCACCTCTAGCGTCCACAAAGAGTCCTTGTTAAAATAGACTTTTCAGCTCTAAAGGTTGCCCAGGATTAAAAAAAATCTTCCTGAAGAGTTACATTTTAATTCTTCAGCTTGCTTTGAGAACACGTAAAACAATAAAATCTTAGAGTCTGAAGATCATTCAGTTCAACCACTTTCAGTGCAAGAGTCTCTTCTATGACATCTGTGATGGGTAGCTATCTGGACTCTGCTTAAATAATAACATTAAAACTGAGAAAGATGGTGGTGTGGTAGAAAGAGCACTGATTTGGTCTTGGGTTTGAACCCTATCTTTGCTAATTATCATCTATGTGACCTCGGGCAAGTCAAGGATTTGCTCTCAGCCTCAATTTCCTCATCTGTAAGAGGAGAAGATGTGATCACATCTGAGAGTCCCCTACAACTCTAAGTCTGACCTATAGGAGTTGGAGGTTGGCAAGATACTTCACGTACATTATTTCATTTGAGCCTCACAACAACCAATGGGATTGGTCTTGTGAGTCTTCTTATCCTCTTTTTTCACAGTTAAGAAAACTGAAGCCTGGACAGCTTATGGACCTTGCTTGTGGCAAAGCTTATATTAATATGTGTCAGAGGTGAGATTTGAACTCAGGCTTTCATAAATCCAATTCCAGCAGTGTAACTTTCTCAGCAATGGACCAGCTCAAATTGAGGTTTTTCCTTATGTTGAAATCTACTTCTGGGTAGTTCTCACATGTTGGACTGAAGCAACAAAGAATAAACGCCCTTTTCAACGTGATGACCCTACGACTATGGCATGATGTTATCATATGCCTTGAACAGGGCTTATTTGGGGACAAGCTGTCCCTTGCTCCTCATCTATCCTATGTATGACATAACAACTTCAAGTCATATTCGTCGCCCCCTTGTGGATACACTATCAACTGAGACATGGAACAGTAAAGGGGGCTATGTATTTCTTTTCAAAACTTCAAACTCAGCAGTCTACCAAAACGTGGGATATTTAATCTTGTGTTGGTGTTCACTTATTATGTGTTAATGACTCTTTGTAGCCTTTGTAGCAGAAAGGCATTTGCTATGGGAGACATGGGTATTCAGATTTCAAATATAATAGTTTTTAAAGATAGGTCATGACTTGGTCCTTTCAGGCTTGTATTAAATTAATTGTACTGTATTAATGCAAATTTTAAAAGATAAATTTTAATATGAATAGATTTATATATTAAATGTAAATTATACAAATATAAATTAGACATTTTAAAATATTAACTTGATAAGTCATGAAACTAAAAAAAGTGATAAAATTCTGGACAGATAAACAATTATCACTGGACCCTCAGACTAAAGATTCTTAACCTTTTTAGTGTCACGGACACATGGGCCTGCTTAAACTTATGGATCCCTTCTCAGAACAATATTTTCTTTTTTTTCCTACTAGGCACATTTCACATTGGTCATGTTGCATAGAAGAATTATAATGAATGAGAAAAACCACGAGAAAGGAAAAAAAAAACAAAATGAAACAAAATAAAAAAGAAAATCTTTTGCTTTGTTTTGCGTTCTGACTCCATAATTCTTTGTCTGGATGTGAGTGGCATTTTCCATCATGTTCAGAACAATATTTTCAAATGCATTAAATAAAACACACAGGATCACAGGGGATTATAGTTGGACCAATTATATTGAAATAAAAAATTCAATATACGTATATTTTTAAAGCTCACAGACACCAGGTTATGAACGGCTGGTCTAGAATGTGACATCTGATTCATCCACATAATGCCCAACAATCACCTCATTCAGGGTTAGATGATATTGTAGATAAGAGTCCTGGCCCTGAAGTCAGAAAGATAAAGGTTCTAGTATATTCTCTGACTTTTACTAGAAATTCACTTGGGGTCTCAGTGTTCCCAGGCAAATTTCTAAGACTATTAAATTACAGATGCTAGGTGGTATAGAATCCAGGCAGCTACGTAGGTGACTCAGTAGATAGAAAACTGGGCTTGGAGATAGGAAGACTGTTCAAAGCCTGTGTCAGACACCAATTTTATAACCCTGGATAAGTTATTTAAATTGCCTCAGTTTCCTCATCTGTAAAATAGGGATAATAGCACTTACCTAACTAGGATTGTTGTAAGGATAAGGTGGGATGATATTTGTAAGGCACTTTGCAAACTTAAAAGCGTTATTTAAATGCAAGTATTATTATTTGATGAGTTGCTGAGCTTCATGAATCCTGAAATAAGTTTCCATTCAGGGAGTTGCCCCAAGCTGATAAAATTTTAGGACCAGACCTCTTTTCCCAACCCATCAGAAGTAATTAATAGCAGGAAATTTAGGGCCAGAGATGAATAATTTTTATGAAACATATGCTCACAAAACCAAGAGGCAAAAGAATTTTCATTTTTTTCCCATGGGACTTTCTTGGGCAAATATGTGATAAGATATTATTTTGACCTGCCTGCAAGTGCCCAATTTCTCTTAGCTAAATCGGTTTATGTCTAATTAAGGTGAGTTATACTACTTAAGACATTCATTTTGGAGAGTTATGCTTTATTTATTTTCTGAATATTAAAATGTCATTTCCTAATGATATTAACACAGTGTCTGGTACATAGTAGGCATTTAACAAATGTTGATTGAGTGATTAAAGTTTGCTGCATTCCTTAACCTTCTTTTCTATTTGTTGGGACTTGGGATCAGAGTTAGGAGGAACTGTGTTCAGGTCTTGTCTTTCTGGATGACCCTGAGCAAGCTTCTCACCTCTCAATGATCCAGGCAATAGACACCCTAGTGTTGTAAATAGCAGAACCCATGACAAGTGGCATTGTTGGGGATTCCAGATAGAAATTTTGCAAACAAAATTACAGTTCTAGGTCTTTGCCTTCCTAATTATGGTCTTGTATAGTTTTGCTGTTGTTTGGTTTTGTCAGTCATGTCAGAATCTTTGTGACCCCATTTGGGGTCATTTGCAAAGATGCTGGAGTGATTTGTCATTTCCTTCTCCAGCTCATTTTGCAAATAAGGAAACTGAGGCAAACAGGGTTAAATGACTTGCCCAAGGTCACACAACTAACAAGTGTTTGAGGCTGGACTTGAACTCAGAAAGACAAGTCTTCCTGACTCCCGGGTGGGCACTCTGTCCATTGTACCATCTAGCTGTTGGCCTTGTATATAAATACCACCATTGTTATTGATAATAAACCTTTACAATTTACCTTTAAATAATATACCTTTAAGTATATATCTTTAAAATTTTATCAAATATGAAACATTTATTATAAGGAAATTTACAGGAGCCCTTATGTGAGATAATTTATAGTGTCCTAGCTTTAAGTGTATACCCTGTACACCCTCTATGACCATTCAGAGGTAATGCCAAAATTGTAAAACTGCTTACAAAACTTTTAGCACTAAGTTATAGGATAGCAAATAATTGAACATATGAAGCAACTTTCTGAATCACTACACATTTTTATTGATTTGGCTTCTCTGTACCTTTCAAGTAGAAATGTAGTAACTACATTTAAATGCTTATATTGTCAACAAATCCCAAATTCTAGCTAATATCAACATTGACTGTTTTATGCTAACATTAGCCTTAAAGTTTGGCTCCTGTTAAATCTTAAGAAAAGGAAAGCTTTTAAACTAGTCTTAAAGAAAGTATGGCTCATTTTTGGTTTTTGTGGTGGCATTTTAGTAAAAGGGGCACATTTTGTGTTTCTTTCTTTCTGATTCAATAGAAGCTGGTCAAGTCTGGTTGATGTTAATATTGTCATAAATATTGTATGAATTTCAAGCATAGTCTATGCAAAAGTGTTACTGTGATGAGGGTGATTTTAGTGTATGTCTTGTGAATATTGTCATTACTTTATAGTCACAGTTCATACATCATCTTGGGGTTTAACTTGTTTAATGGATAGTCTGGTTTCTTCCATAACAAACTAGATATTTTGAGATCATCTTCATGGATTATACACATAGTTATACATTATATAAAATGGATCATAAACATTTTAAGCATACATTTTCTCAATACAATTTCTTATCCTTTCCCCTTTATTACAAAAACATATCCATACCATATTACTCAGATAATAGCAAAGCAAAATAATCTTTTAAAGGTTATTTATTAAACATAGGAGGTAAAGATGTGGTTTTCCTCTCTCATTCTTTTGGGATTGTGCAGCATTGTGGAGAAATGCAAACACACACACAACTATGTGTAGTAAAGTCACTCCTATGATCTATGGGAGGATCCTCCATATTGGCCATGGGCAAATCTTTCTTTCAACTTGGCATCATGATTTAATTTGCTTATTGCAATACTTTAACATCACTGTTTCTGTTTACTTTTAAGCCCACGTTGTTAGCTTGAATCTTATCAGGAGCTAGAATGGAAGATAAGGTCAAGGCCCTTTATTCAGAAGCAATTCATTAGAACCCCTTTTCTCTTGGAAGGTATGAGGCAAAGGAGAGAGACAGACAGAGACACAGAGAGACAGAGAGAGACACACACACAGAGACAGAGACAGAGAGAAATAGAGACAGACAGACTGACAGAGAGAGAGACAGAGACAGAGAGACAGAGAGACAGACTGACAGAGACAGACAGACAGAGAGACAAACAGACAGAGACGGGGGGGAAGGCGTGGGGTGGGGAAGCTGGGAAAGAAAGAGTGAAAGAAGGAAGAGATCTATTTTTTCTCAGGGTAAAACTTTGCATCAGGGGGGCAGATTCATCTCTAGTATCAAATAGAACAATGATCTCCAAACTTCTTTTTGATTGCACAAGCAAAATATTTTTGAGCATGCATCCCAATAAATCTATTTGACTTATTTATGACATATATATATATATATATATATATATATATATATATATATAATGGTGCTACATCCCTTTTAAAATACACAAAATAGACCATTTTAAAAGGGTGATATAAAGATGAAATATTTGCTCCACTGTCAATAGGGAGTCACTGCAGTTTATTAAGTAGAAAATTGACATGGTCAGATCTACATTCTAGAAAAATTATTTTTGGCAACTGTGGAGGATAGATTGTTGAAGGAATAGACTTGACTAGATAGACTCGACTCTTCAAGGACTTTGGATGGGAGGTCTTGGCAAGTCAAAAGCAGACACAGAAGGCATTGGTGGAGAATTCATCTTGAATTCTGGCAGTCCTATTCACCTTTTCACTGTGTGGCTTTCTAACTCAAACTCTATGTCCCCATCTTTTTTCTCTCCCTCTTAGATTTGGCCCAACCTACATTTTTTTTTTTAAGGCAACTCTACATATAGGCAAAGTAAAAACATGAGGCATTTAGGTAGTGCAGTTCAAAGAACACCAGGCCTGGAGTTAGGAAGAGCTGAGTTTAAATCTTACTTCTGATGCTTGTCAGCTGACCTTGGGGAGTCATTTGCCCACTTTTTGCCTCAGTTTCACCAACTGTAAAATGGATATAATAATAATAGCACTCACTTCCTAGGTTTGTTTTGAGGATCAAATGACATGATAATTTGTAAAGCATTTAGCACAGTGCCTGGTTTGTAGTAGGTGCCATATAAATGCTAGGTAAATAAGAATTAGATGCTTTTTACCTGTGTGACCTTGGGTAAGTCACTTAATCACTATCTGCCTCAGTCTCCCCATTTATAAAATGGAGACAATAACACCATCTAAAGGGCTATATGTAAATGCAAGTGATCCTGGTGATGATGATGCCCTTTCTTGCTTCTCACATTCAGAGTTCCACACATCCTTGCAGACTGATTACTCTTTGGCATCTAAGGCTGTGATTCTGCTCTTTCTCAGAAACTCTGCTCATCCATTTCTAATCAAAGTATTAAATGCTGTGATTAAAAGGATCAAGCAGCTTTTTGAAATGGTTTTCTATAACAAGCCTTATCTTTTCAGTCCCATAAAAATCACAGGGAAGCCTATAGAACACAAGATTCTTTTATGTCTGTTTGTTTTTAAAGCATTTGACTAGGCAGAGAAAAATATAGACAAAGATTTTCCTCAAACAAGGTGTCACCCATAGGCAAGAATTATACATAGCTCCATTGTGAGCATGACTGTTCAGCGATCTGCTGAGTAGCAGTGTCACAAGCCTGCTGGAGTCAGGTGGGTACACAGTGGTCCTGATCATGCCATTACATTTGTGCAACAGGAATGGAGAAGTGAGTGGGGAAGGGGATGATGGGGAAAGAAACACCAGCACCCTACTCAGAAAGCCTGAGGCTTTGAGGAGAGAGGGAGGAAACAAGCATTAAGTAAGCACCTACTATATGCCAGGTGCAGAGCTAAGCACTTTATAATCTTTTTGGATCCTTACAAAAATCCTAGGAGGTAGGTACTTTTATGACCCCTTTTTATGGTTGAAGGAACTAAGGTAGGCAGAGATGACATGACTTTCCCAGTTCACATAGTTAGTAAAGGTCTAAGGCTGGATTTGAATTCAAAGAGCTGGGCTCAGCTCTCTGTCTCTGAATGTAGTTTGATTTCTCTCTCTCTCTCTCTCTCTCTCTCTCTCTCTCTCTCTCTCTCTCTCTCTCTCTCACACACACACACACACACACCCCATTCTCCCCTCTTCTCCCTCCATGATAAATCTGAACCAGCTAATGATTTTCCTACTCATTTCAGTCCCAGGTAGCTCTACTCTGCTGAATTCTTGGTATCTACCTGGCTTGGCTTTTTGGTTTCTTCTTACTTCCTGCTAGGGACCTCAGCCCCTCTACTCCTAAGCAGGGTAGGTTCATAGGTTCATAGACCAAGAGCTAGAAGAGACCTCAGAGGTCACCTGGTCCAACCTTCTTCTTTTCCAACTGAGGAGGTAGAGGCCCTTGGAGAAGCAGAGATTTTTCCAAGGTCGCATGGAAGGTGTGTGTCAGAATTAAAATCTGAACTCAGTACCTCCAGAGCCAATACTCTTGTCCTTGCACAAGTGTTTGCTATACCACCCGCCTGCTTTGGCTCAGGGATATGTCAACGTTGACTGACTCTAAAAGCAGTCTGACTGACGGAGACAGGGTCACTTGCCAGTTTTCAAACTAGGTGGCACAGTCGGGAGAGTGGGCCTGGAGTCAGGAAGACCTGAGATCAATTCCAGCCTCACACACTTACTAGCTGTATGACCCTGGGAAAGTCACTGAACCTCTGCCTGCCTCATTTTTTCTTAACAGTAAAATGGGGGTTTTAATAGCACCTACTTCCCAGGGTTGTTGTAAGGATTGAATGAGACAATATTTTTCCTGGATCATAGAAGGTACTTAATAAATGTTCACCTTTCCTTCCCTTTCCCCAAAGAGGAAGTCACCAAAGAATATGGAACCATAAGGGTTGTTGTTCAGGGCCTCTAAGGACCTAACTAATAATGCTCCAAGATAAACTGTCATTTCTGAGAGGCAACAATCTTCTGGCTCAGGTAAAACTGGAAATTGGTGGCTCTGACTTTAGGTAGAATCTCACATTAGTCCGAATCTTTCACTAGGAAGATGAAAGGTCTCCTAGGACTCTTAGACTAGTGCAATCTGCTGGTGAATACCTACCCCTAAAGCATCCATTTGGAGGCGAAGGTAGATTCTGGGTTGTCCCATCTGTCAGGAAGGCTGCTTGCTGGGCTATTCCTTACCTCCATGGAAATAATCTAGTGTTGACAGAAATATTTCTTGAGGAGTTTAAGGATATTTCCGACACTTCTGAGAACCCAAATTCTTCAGCCACTTGATTGATTGTTTGATTCCTGTGGAGACTTGGGTCTATTAGAGAATATCATCTTCTTTCAAACCCTAAGTAAGGACTTGGCAGGGAATACTCCTGTTCAGGTGGATCAATTTTTGGAACCCATGGCCACATCTATCCACAGCAGGTTAGTATGGGTAGATGTGGGTATTGAACCACCCATGCTTATCTGATGTACTCTGCCCTAATTAGACCTGGAATTTTGTGTTCAGTTTGGGATATTACATTTTAGGGAGGATATTGATAATTCTATTCAATAAACATTGATTAAGTACTTACTATATAGGCCAGACACTGTGCAGGAAATACAAAAAGAGGCAAAAGACAAATTTTTCTGAATTTAATTCTGAACTTAACAAATACCCCCTAAAATCAGCATTTTTTCTATATACATTGGAAATGGAAAAAGAGGACCGAATGTGAAACAGTAAATTTTTATTATGTTCAGCTTGCATTTCTTTCTAAGTATATCAAAAATTCAACGCATAATGCTAAAAGCTGTCCTGTTTGTGATTCTTTCTGGCCTCTCTTTTGTTCTCTTCTGTCCACTTAAAAATGCTTTATTTGCCTTCTTTTGCCTCTTTTATTTTCTTCCCCTCCCCCACCCTAGCCCTAGCCCTAGCCCTCTTCTTCCTAAATTAAAAAAAAAGAAAGACAATATTTTTGTAATAAATATACATAGCTAAGCAAAACAAATTCCCACACTGGATGTGTCTAAAAATAAATGTTTTATTCTGCATCCTCAGTCTACCCTTGACTACTTTTCACCTTCTGGCCAAGGGGTCACTTTTTTCTGAGTCTTGTATCAGACACCAGCCTGGCTCTCAGGTAGCTTAGACAGCAGCTGTGATGGTCTCCAGGGCTTTCCTGAGCTTGCTGGCCTTGACTCTTCCTCAGTAGCACCATGCTATCTATCCCAAGCAGCTGCATCAGTATGGATCAGGAAACCTGCACACTGAGCTACTGCGTATCTGAGAGGGGGAAGACATTTCCATATGCTCATCTCAAACCTGACCTCTTCTCTTCTTAAGTGCCTACTACAATGTGCCAGGAATTATGCTAATCACTGGAGATACAAAGAACAGTAAAAGACAGTCCTGCCTCTTTCAAAGAGCTCACAGTCTAACAAGGAAGAAAAACGTGCAAATAACGAAGTACAAGCAAGCTCTGTATGGGATAAAAGATAAGGTAACCGACCTCAAGCAGGCATACAATTTAGTCTAGATATAAAGGGCATAATGGTTGGAAGACGGCCAGCCCGATCTGTTAAGGCTTGTGTGACTATTGGCCTATGGCCAATATTCAGACCATTGTAGGGGCTGACTGCGTTGGCAACATGAAGGGAGCTCATAGTTCTTTCAGGTATTGGAGGTTTGAATCAGGGAACATCCCAGTAGAGATTTCTTATTTGCTAATGCTGATTTATTAGTCAAAGAATACATATAAAAACACATAAACCCTTTGTTGCCGATATAATCACTGTTGGGGTTCCAGTGCTCCCAGATCTGGCACAGGGTTGAGAAATAGGAAATGCCATTGACAGAGGATGGGGTCGTGTTGAGGAACAATTGCAAGTGTAACTTTTTTCTCGATCACAGCACAAGAGAATAACCCAAAAAGAATCAAACATGGTTATGTAGGTGAAAATCAACACTTAATAGCATCAGGGGAACTAAGCGTTGTATGAGCGTGAGAAAGCATTCAGAACAACAGCAGTAACATAACTTGAATAGACTGCTGGCAAAGGGCCCACAGACTGGTGCTTCTACAGCCTTTCAGAGGTTCCTGATTTTGAAGTTTTGAGATCTGTTGGACCTTCACCTCAACGATGCCTTCATTGACTCCCCAGATCCTGCTCATACTGTCACCTCAGTTCAAGCCATACTGCAGCATCCACATGAGCACGACGCATATCAGATTGGAAGAGGTATTCCAACTTGAGGAAGAGGACATGGAAGCCCTAATAATGAGTTACTGGGGAGTCTATGTGGATTCATTCAAAGTGAGTGATATACCATAGCGGGGGTGGCAGACATTTTCTTTTGGCTGAATTTGTTCACTTTCCTGTATACATATATTTATGTGATATGTATTTAAATGTTCATTTTTGCACTTTGAGAAATAAAATGTCAGGGGGACCTGAGGTCATAATGATCTAGTACACAGACATCACTAACAGTGGGAGAACAAAGGGCACCGATATCTAGTCTTGGATGGACATGTATATACTGAATACAGTCAGGAGATGACTATTGGAATCACGTGAGAAGGTGAGGCCACTAAAGGAGACTCCCCATTGACTTATTATTAAGGATTTCTAAAAGAAAAGAGGACCAAGGACAGAGCCTTTGAAAATGCCCTGCTAATGATTTGCAGGAAGAGGGGAAGCTAGCCAAAAAATAAATGATAATAATAATAATACAAAGAAGGAGCAACCAGGGGATGTAGGAGGGGAACCATGGAAGTGAGGGAATTAATGAATTATCTTTCAGAGAAGGTGAGAAAATCAAGAGAGATGGCTTCAGGAAGACTGTCAGACTCTGTATAGTGGCCAATAAAGATGAAGTAGGATGGTTGAGGTGGGGAAAGAGTGTTAGTGTTGGAATTGGAAGACACGAGTTAGATTCCTGGTTTCAGTTCCTGGTTCCCTTGTTGCCTTTGTGGCAATCCTGAATTCTTAGATGAAGGTGAGGGAGAGTCCTTATCCAACCCTTCCATGGAAGAAATGGGTAACCTCTCAGCAGAGGCCTCTAAAGGGCCACAGATTTGGTGTCCTTTCCCCTTCTAGAGGGTTCCTTCATGAGGCAAATGTTCTAACTCCTAGTCTGGGGAACAGGGAGGATGTGATAGTAAAGGTCAAATCCTAGCATGACCAAAATGCTGATCATCCTTGGTAAGTATGAGGGGGGAGCAGCATGGTACAGTGGAAAGAGAATTACCTCCAGAGTCAGAGGACCTGGGTTCAAATCCTACTTTTGATACTTTCTGCATAACCCTGAACAGGACACTAAACTTCCCTGGGCCTGTTTCCTTACCTTTAAATTGAGGGGATGGCACTAGATGGCCTCCAAAGTGCCTTCTAGCTCTACATCTATGACCTATAATCAGAAAAGGAGGTAGATCTATCATACAGGAGCGTCAAACAGATGCCCTAAATGCTGCACAGGGATCTATCAAATACTCAACAACAAAGAAGAGTCTTCAAGGTTCTTGGGATATCCCCTATGGAAAACTTAGAGAAAGACATGGACAAGGATTGCACAAGATGAGGTGTATATAGGTTATAATTTGCATAAGTAGAGGGTATCAACAGGATCTCAAATGTAACCAATCAATCAATCAATTTTAAGTACCTACTATGTGCCAGCACTGTGCTAAGGGCTGGGGATCCTTTAAAGTACACTGTGAGAACAAAGTATTTTTTAAAAGAATATTTAAAAAAGTAATGCAGTTTGGTGAACTAGGGGAGGATTTGTGTAGGAGGCATGGGTCAAAATTTCTCACACAGAAATCAATGAATCAGTCAATAAGTATGTATTAAGTGCCTTCTGTGTGAACAGTCCTGGAACTCTCCCTACTTCTGTCTTTGCTCCTGGTCAATCTATAGCCACCAGGGTAAATCTCTTGCCTGAAAGTTGCTGTTTGGCATGAAAATAAAACCCTTCTGCCAATTTGCACCGATTGGCTCTTGCCCATAAGACTCTTAATTGCTCAGATGAAGAGGCTGGATGGGCACAGTCTCTCTTTGCTGTCTTGATCCCATCAGTTGATGACATGTCCATTCAGCTAACAGGTCCAAATTTTAGGAATCCACATTTCAATGCCTTCTTCCAGTGAACTCTTTAGGAACTGGTGAACACTTAGTGGTTAGAATCATCAAATATCAGCCTCCCCCTTTCCACTGAACACATGGACATTCTTGAACATTCCACTAGTGGCCCCAGGTCCATTCTACCTCAGCTGAGTGAAAGCATAATTCCTGGCTGCTTTACAAGTTGAGACATTCCTGACTACTCAGAGGGGCAGAAAAGAATAGGATCATGGGTCACAGTGGTGAGATACCAATCAGAAAAGTTTCAAATGTGATAAGGAGAGTAGCTGATAAGGTTAGTGATCATTCATCAACTGGTTGAAAGAAAAAAGTTTCACTTTTTTTCCTGGAAAAATGCTTTTTTTCTATTTCAATGGATCCATGATCTCATCAACATGGGTATTCCCCTCCAATAATGCTGATTGAAATATGAGCATGCCTTCCTACCCCATGTGAGCCTGGTCCATATCTTCTTATTAATCCTCCAAAGATGATCTACCCAACATACTAGAGGCAAGTTTTCATTTAGATCTAACATTTTTGGGGAACCAGTTCATTGGCCTGTCTATCTGTTATCTCTCATTCTTACTGCATTTTTTAACCAGTATCCTTTTAGAGACAATTATGGTATGGTGGATAGAGAACCAGCAACATCTTTGTGACCCTAGGCAGATACCCACCTCTCAGCATTCTATGCAAATTTACTAAGACTATTGGTTACAGAGAAGGTGCAACCAGAGTTGTTAGAGGGAGTCTCATTATCTGGGACTTCACTGCATCATCAAAAATCATATATACAGTCCCTATCCCTTTTCAGAGCTTTTTTTTTTAAAATAAAAAACAAAAACAAAACTATTTTTTAAATGCCAGACATTATTGTTAACATGCTATAGCCTATCAAGAGAGATGGCTTAACATGCTATAGCCTATGTGTAACCATCATGTATCTCATTGCCCTTATGGTCATCTGTTATTCTGAGTCTTCAAATGCTATTATGTATTCTTTTATTCACAGATATATAGATAGCATTACCAGAGGGATATTGGTATTAAAATATGAATTTTTGCATTAGAGAGAGTAAAATTTTTGAAAATGATAGAATATAAGTCATTCCCTAATTGAGAAATGGTCAAAGGATGTGAACAGATAACTTTTAGACAAAGAAATCAAAGCAATTTATAGTCACATGAAAAAATACTCTAAGTCATTGTTGATTAGAGAAATTAAAATTAAAACAATCTTGAGATATCATTTTACACCTACAAGGCTGGCTAAAAGGATTGAAAGAGAAAGTGACAAATGTCAGAGGGATTAGGGAAAATTGAATCATTAATTCATTGTTGGTGGAATTGTGAACTGATCCAACCATTTTGGAGAGCAATTTGGAATTCTGTCCAAATAGGTACAAAACTGCATATATCATTTGACCCAGCAATACCACTACTAAGTCTATTTCCAAATATGATTAGGGAAAAAGAAAAAGAACCCATATGTTTTAAAATATTTATAGCAGTTCTTTTGTGGTGGCAAAGAATTGGAAACTATAGGGATGTCCATCAATTAGGGAATGGCTAAACAAGTTGAGGTATGTGATTGTGATGGAATACTACTGTGCTGTAAGAAATGATGAGCTCAATGATCTTAGAAAAACATGGTTAGAGTTGCATGGAATAATGAAGAGTGAAATGAGCAGAACCAAGGGAATGTTGTATACCTTAACAGCAATGATGTTTAAGAATGACTTTGAGTGAATAAGTCATTTTGTCTATTATAAATACCCAAATTAACTACAAAGGACATATGAAGGAAAATGCTATGTGCATCCAGAGAAAGAACTGATAAATAGAAGAATATGTAATGATTTTACATACATATACATAGTTGTGTCTCATGGTAGCTATCTCTAAGGTGGGGGGGATGGGAAGGAAAAAAAGAAATTTACATGATAACTTTATTACATATTTAAAAGGAGTAGCAAATTGTACATACTGGATTTGCAGTTTCATGTGCAATTATCTTTTTTAATTCTACTGTTATAGAAATACTTGTTTTTTCCATAAATTAAACATTAAACAAATAAAATATTTTAAAATGATAGACAATATTCAGTTATTAAGATATTTCATTATGTTTTTTGACCACATTTGGCATTTAGCGCAAAAATATTAATTTTCTGAATAACTTAGTCTACCTAATTCAACTGTAAGCCCCCTCTCTCTGTTTTCCTCTCTTTGTCTCTGTCTCTGTTCTCCCTCATCGGAGATTCCCACTTAAAAGATTTTTGTCTTCATTGTTAATATTTAGTTGATTTTTTAAAAATGCCACAGTTACTCCCCAAGATCTCTTTCTCTTCTCCTTTCCCTCCACCCAATCCTCCGTTATGGCCAAGAAAAACAATAAAGCAACACCAAGTCGTGTTGTGACTGTCTGAAAGAGTACACAATGTTCTGTGCTCATAGCCCCTCTACCTCTCGACTAAGAAGACAGAAAGCATCTGTGTTCTGGAACTGATATTAGTAATTGCATTTAGTATAAGTTTAGTAGCCTTTTAATGTTGTTTCACTTACATTATTTTATTTATGATGCTGTGACATTTATAGATGGTGTGTGACCTTTCTGTGTACACCATGGGACAGTGCAGTAATGTTAAATAACCCATATCAGTTCAAGTACTCCTTCCTCAAGCTTAGAGAAAGGTAGTGTGTCACTAGTGGTTTGCAAATGAACTGGTACAAAAGAAAATCATCAAATTTCTTGACATACAATAAGCCTCACAACTTTTAAGATTATAATATTTTTAATATTCAATATCATCCTTTTGATTCAGTTGCTTGTTTTACATGATTTAGCATTAGATTCATATTCTAACATTTATTCTTTAATTCTTCATTATGAAACCCAGTTTTTATCATGATGAAAATTGAGAATAATTTTCACAAATAATCCATTTTTCCCAAATCTACACTTCTATGAAGATGTTCCTTTTCTTTTTTAAAGCTTCTACAAAGGTATGTTTACTGAGTAAATATAGCAAAAAAAAAAGGGGGGGGCAGCTAGTGGTGCTGTAGATAGAGCACTGACCCTGGAGTCAGGAGTCAGGAGGACCTGAGTTCAAATCTGCTCTCAGACATTTGACACATACTAACTTTGTGACCCTAGGCAAGTCACTTAACCTTAACTGCCTTACAAAAAAAGAGATAAAATATAGCTAAAACAGAAGTACAAAATATCACCCTTTCCCTCTTTCCTTAGTCCTTGAGGAAAGTAAGCTCAAAAATAAAGAGGTTGCTACAAAGCTTTCACACCCCACCAAGTTCATTTCCAAATACTGCATAGCTGATGAACCAATTTATTCCCTTGCTTGTGGAAAACAGTCTTGGTTGTTGAATACATTAATTATTGGTTTGAATCCCTGGCATTTCTCACTCAACTCAGTTTCCAGGAATTTTGGTATGGACTCCAGTTCCTCGGCATCTGACAGAGTACTTTTCCAAACTTTCAAAGTTTACATGACCATAGCCATCTCTAATACTCCTTTCCTTAAGTGCAGGAAATAATATTACAGAAACGTGACAGAGACAGATGTAATGACAGGACAATGGCTTCCTGGCAATTCTGGATAAGAGAACATTTAAGGCTCTTCCCTTATGCTGAGGTCCACAACAGTTCACCCTATTCACTTGAATGTGACCAGAGAGAGTTAAAGTGTCTATAGGTTTTCATTTTATTCTTTTTAAAATTTAATCTATCCTTACCACAATTTCTTTCTCCCCTCAATGAGCAGAAATTTAAAATAACAAATAAAGCCCTCAATACATAGCTCCATAGTCTGGCAAAATAAAAGCCTTGATTTGCTGTGTCTGAAAAAGTATGTCTTTTCTATCGTCTCTCAGCCAGGAGGCTAATGGACTGTTTCATTTTTGTTCTTTTGTACTCAAGATTTATCATTGCATTGCTTTTTTTCTATGATGTTGTTATCATTTTATAAATTAATCTCCTACTTCCTCTCACTCCATTCTGCATTGGTTCATAGAGGTCTTCCCAGTCAAAATTATCCATTTAATAATTTCTTTTGGCACAATAATATTCCATTACATTTTTATACCACAACTTGTCTAGCCATTCCCCATTAGAAGGACACTCCCTTAGTTTCCAATGTTTGGTTACCACTAAAATAGCTGCTATAAATTGTATGTGTGTGTGCGTGTGTGTGGTGTGTGTACAAGTTCATTTCTTCTTTCTTTGATTTCATTAGGGGTGTATGCCTAGCAGTGGTAAACTGGATCAAAGGGTTAATAACAATATGGTTGCACAGTTTAATAACTTTGGGGGGCATAATTCCAAGCTGCTTTCTATAATAGCTATACCCAATATACATTTTCACCAACATATAGTGTGCCTGTTTTCCTACAGCCTCTCCAATATTCTTCTTCTTTTGTCCTCTTTGCCAATCTGATGGGTATAAGGTGAAACCAACTACCTGATCATGTCCTTTCATCATTTCTTTATTGAGGAAAGGCCCTTTGTTTTATAAATTTGAAGTATTTTGGATATGAGACCTTTATCAGAGAAATTTTGTTGCAAAGATTTTTTCCCCAGGTTGCCTCTTTCCTTTCTACTTGTAATTAGATTTGTTAAATTTTTTTTATATCATCAAAATTGTCCATTTTATCTTGTGTGATCCTTTCTGTCACTTGTTTGGTCATGAACTCTTCCTTTATCCATGGATCTGAAAGATAATTTCTCCCTTGCTTGTCTATAGGCTTTAAATAGGATTCAAATCAAGTGATTTTTCAGGCCATTGGGGAATATTCATCCCCAATTTTTGAATAAATTTCTTAACCTTTCATGATATGATATAAGGTCATGTTGTGATCTTCCACCTTCTTTTGAGAATTTAATTCAAGAACAATTACACACTTCAGTTATCAGCATATTTTTCAGAGTTCATCATTACTTTAATGAAACAATTCTTTTATATCCATTGGAAATAAATCCTCAAAATACTTATTCAGGGCACTTATTTTGTGGTTGAAGATGTCCAAATCTTACAGGCTTATTTAGATTTCTGACATAATTTTGATATGGCCTTGGATGAAAAAGTGATTTTGATTACCTTTTTTCCAATTGTCAGTACTCAAGTCTTTGTATTGACTTATGACACACATTTTTTCTTTCATAACAATGGTTAGCAGGCATTTTTTTACTGGTCTTCCCGATGTTCTTAACAACTCCTTCAGCTACCAGATCCCTCTGGAGGCCTTTGCTTGTTTTCTGAAGATTAATAAGCTGATTTTGCTACAATATCTAGTTTGTCATTTCTTATTATTGTTTCATTTTCTGACAACTTTTTCTTTGGGCTTTAGTGTGATTGATCCTATTTCATTTCAGACTTGAATGATCTTTGAAAAGATCACCTGTGGGTGATTGCTATCTTGAGTTCTAGGAGTAACTCTCTGAGGTTGCACTCCTAACACTATAGGTCATAATGAGCCCCCATTGGTGTGCTTTCCATTAACAATTAACTTGTAGATGGCATTAGCTTAATATTCTATAATAAAAAATAGTAGCTACAAAAACATTTTGCCTAACACTTGTGGCAAAGTCTTCTATAAAAAACAGATAGCATGTCTGGGAAGAATGGGTTTAAATTTAGAGTGTAGTGGTAGTGAGGCATGAATGTAAGATACACATGTGACAAATGTAGGGGAAACACATGTCAAAGGCAATTCACAACTCCTGATATTATAGGTCCTGGAAGTAATTTTTCTCTTAACAAAGTACTTATGAGATTCTCTTCACTGTAGCATCTCTGCTGGATTAGTTTCTCAGCTAAGTTTTTAGAGTCTCTCTATGTTTGATTATTTTCCTAGTTTTCCTTTCATTACTCTGTATCAGTACCTGCAAATCCTGGGATCTTGGACTTTGGTGGTCATTCAAAGCAAACCTTCATTTCAGAAATGAGGAAACTGAGGCTCAGAGAGGAAAAATGACTTGTTGAAGATCACATGGGTAATTGTGACCTCTAAGTCTTTTCTTTTCTAGATTAATCATACCCTATAGTTTTCCCATGTTTCTCTGAATTCTTCATACTTATCTTTTTTGCACTTAATAGTATTTTATTTTTTCCAATTACATATAAAGATAGTTTTCAATATTCATTTCTGTGAGATTTTGAGTTTCAAGTTTTTCTCCTTTCCCCTTTCCCAAGAAAACAAGCAATCTGATATAGGTTATACATATATAATAATGTTCAACATACTTCTACATTAGTCATGATGTGAAGGAAGAATCAGAACAAAAGGGAAAAACACAAGAAAGAAAAAAAACAAAAAATAAAAAAAGTGAAAACAGTATTCTATGATCTGCATTTAGACTATAGTTCTTCTTTGGGATGTGGTTAGTGTTTTCCATCATGAGTCTTTTGGAATTGTCTTGGATCATTGTATTGCTGAGAAGAGTTAAGTCTATCATAATTGCTGTTGCTGTGTACAATGTTCTCTTTTTTTTAATTTTAATTTATTTTCTTGGTTACATCATTCATTTCCACAAGGTTTTGAGTTACAAATTTTCTCCCCTTTTTGTCCCTACCCCCCAGCCCAGAACATTGATCCCACTG
>CM053595.1:145755998-145773256 GCA_028646575.1 Pseudocheirus occidentalis | reverse complement strand
CCACTGACCTTTCTCTTAGCCTTTTTGTCTTCTGGCCTGATAAATGTGGTAACTGTGGCTCCAGTGCAGCCAATCTGCTCTCCTGTAGCCGCGGTTCCCCGCCGGATGCCCCAGGGCCTGAGCCAGCCGGGGTTTCAGCGGTGGGTCCCAGACTGCTGCGAAGAGCCCCGCTGTGCTGCGCTGCCTGTAGCAACAGATGTGCTTTCAGTCTTGTGGAGAGTTTTGGAGCTTGAAAATCTGTTTAGCGTCCCATTTTATGAGTTTTTTAGCGTGTTTGTGTGGGAGCTGTGGTGCTTTGCTGCTTCTAAGCCGCCATCTTGGCTCCGCCCCCTACAGTGTTCTCTTGATTTTGTTCACTTCACTCAGTATCAATTCATATAAATCTTTCTAGGTTTTTCTGAAATCCCTCTGCTCATCATTTATTAAAGCACAATAGTATTCCATTACATTCACATGCCACAACTTGTTCAGCCATTCCCCAATTGTTGGGCATCACCTTAGTTTCCAATTCTTGGCCACCACAAAAAGAGTTATTATAAATATTTTTGTACATGTGGGTCTTTTTCCATTTTTATGATCTCTCTGGGATACAGACCTAGTAGTGGTAATGCTGTAGCAAAGGGTATGCACAGTTTTATAGCCCTTTGGGCATATATACCTACCATTTCTTATAGTGTGGCAATCCATTTCCTTCCCATGCCACAATTTATTTATCCACTCTAGTCTATTGTTTCCTATTTTCATTACAGTTTTTTGTTGTCACAGAAAGTGCTGCTATGAATATTTTCATATACATGGACATTTATTTGTTTCCTTAGGGCTATATGCCTGATAATGGGATCATTGGTTAAATAGATATGAACCATGGCTTAACTTTTCTTGAATAACTCTAAATTATTGTCCAGAAAGATTAGATCATTTAAGCTTTTAAAGGCAGGAACCTTGTCTTATATTTCTCTGTATAGTCTGTAGTATCTGGCCTATAAATAACTTTAAGATGAGGAAAATTATGGTAATTACTAGAAGAAAAGTGTGAATAAAGTAATAGGGGAGTACAGAAAAATCACTTCCGGCTGATTTTGATCAGAAAAGACTTTATCAATCAACAATTGATCAACAAGCATTTATTGAACACCTACTCTGTGCCAGGCTCTGGGGATACAAGTACAAAGAATGAAATGATCCTTTCTTGAAATGAGCTTTCATTCAACATTGTCCTTTATGGAGGAATTGTCTTAAGTAACTAAGAGGCAGCAAAAACATATTAATGTGGCTCTGTAGAACAAATCAGTTTTGTTCTTAGAGGAATAAGAGGGGGAGAGAAGGAACAATAATTTATTAAGTACTAAATGTGTCTTTTTTTTTTGCTAAGCATTTTACAAATTAAAACAAATTTGATTCTTACAACTATCCTGTGAGGAAGATGCTATCATTTTACAATTGAGGGAACTGAGACAAAATGAAATTAAATGACTTGCTTAAAGAATGGGAAATTGAGTAGGCACTCTTGAGTTGAGGAATGGCTGAACAAGTTGTGGTATATGATGTAATGTTAATGGGATATAAGATCTTCCCCTCCCATTAATAGACCTCCTCAGTGGAGTCCATTAAGGGAAGCTTGCTTAAAGAAGGTTTGCTTGTAGGAAGGCTTTCACACCTTTTGTTAATTTCTAATTAGGCACTGAGTCATGAGGATTGTGATGCCTTCTGACTCTGAGAAACATATATATACTCTGAGTTGGTATTTTGTTTTGGGTGCTCGCTTATGAGAAGGATTCCCTAGTCAAGATTCTAAGTTGTCATCTGTTCAGAACTTCCCAACTGCTCAGATGTGAAAGCTCTCTTGATCCAGGGATGTATGTAAAGTGTATAGCAATATTGCTTTGATTCAGGTAGTCAGAGCCCTGTCTGTTGGTCTTTATTTCTCTGCTTGTATTTTCTCTGTTAGCATTTTCTCTGAAATTCAGGGTGCTGACTTTTCTCCTGAACTAGTGAATGTAATTTTTAAAAATTGGTGACCCCTTAAACAGCTATATTTTCTAGTAAAGCAAAGCTAAGAACCTGGGATAGCATCCATCCTGGGTATGCCAGTGTGGTTGTCACTACATATGATTATAATGGAATATTGCTGTGCAATAAGAAATGATGAGCAGGTAGATTGCAGAAAAACCTGAAAAGACTTATATGACCTGATGTAAAGTGAAGTAAGCAGAATTGAGAGAACATTGTACACAATAACAGAGATATATAAATGTACAAAGGTCAACTGTGAATGACTTAACTATTTTCTGTAATATAATGATCCAAGACAATTTCAAAGGACTCATGATGAAAAATGCTATCCACCCCTAGAGAAATAACTGATCAAGTCCGAAGGCAGATTGAAACATACTACTTTGTATTTTCTGTAGTTTTTCATGTTTTTTTTCCTCCCTTTTGACCTGTGTCTTCTTTCACAACGTAACTAATATGGTAATATGTTTTGCATGATTGAACATATAAAACCTATGCCAAATTGCTTCTTGTCTCAGGAAAGGGGGAAGTGAGGAGAGAGAGAGAAAATTTTGAATGCAATTTTTAAAAAGTGAATGTTAACATATAATCCATATCAAATTGCTTACCATCTTAGGAAAAAAGGAGGAGAAGAAAGGAGGGAGAAAATTTGAAACTCAAAATTTTATTTAAAAATGAATGTCAAAAATTGTGTTTACATGAAATAAGAAAAAAGTTATTAAAATAAAATGAACATTAAAATTATCTTTACATATTAATGGGGCAAAATAAAGTTTTTTTTAAAGAAAGAAAACAAAAAATGACTTGCTTAGGGTCATAAAGCTATTAAGTGTCTGAAGTAGTATTTGAATTTAGGTCTTCCCGATTCCAGGTTCAGAAATCTATCCACTTTGCTACATAGCTACAGAAAAAAAAAGTGAAGAAGAGAATAATATTTGAAGATACTTAGGCAAGTGTTTTGCATTAGGTTTTGGTTTTGTAAAAAATCTCTTTTGTTAGTTGAATATTAGCCCATTATGGGGCTAATACCAGTGTGAATACTAGTTTGAACTGTAAGAGTTAGGCCTGGTAGAGGAGAAAGTGTCCTGGACTTTAGATCAGGAGACCTACCTTCTCTTTTTGCTATTGGCATACTTGCTGAGTGGCCTTGGACAAGTTTCTCAAACACTCTGGATATTCATTTCCTCACCTATAATATTAGGACTTACATGGCATCATGTTTAAGACCCTTTCCTGCTCTCTAGTTCTTTTTCATGATTTAACTAGGTCAGCCCATTCTCCACCTACTTAATGGCCATGAAAAGTATTATTGATCTGAGGAGGTCTGTTAAACCTATGGGAAACAGGACTAAGGAATCAGTATTGAGTGCAAATATTAGGGCTGAGCTGGCACTCTGACGTGGGGATTAGCAGCTGGATAATATTGTTTATCTGTTCATTATTCACAAATATTAGGAGGTACTAAGGCCTCCTGAGACCAGACCCTTGAAAACTTTAATACTGACTCTATTAATTAAAGTATGTAAGCTGGAGATTCCTTGAGCTACAATCCAGGCTGCCTCTACCTCATGGGCTCTTCATATTTCAGGACTTTCTACTTTACCTTGACCTGAAACAGCGCTTCTCAAAGTGTGGTCTGAGGATCAATGCGGGATTCTGAGACTCTTTTGGAGGGGTCCATGAGGTTAAAGCTTTTTAAAATTTAAGATATTTTTATTTCAAATATGGCAAATGTAGTTCTATATAAACTATATAAAAGAAAGCTCTTGCTGGGGGGAAGTGGGAATTCTCAACAATTTTAAAGAGTGTAAAGGAAATCTGATGCCAAAAAGATAGAAAATTACTGACTGAGAGCCCTTGAGAGCTGTAAATCCAAGATTCCCTCAAAGAGCTGAACTAGGGCAATATCTTTCTCATTGTATGCAGGTAAGATGACATAATGGATAGTGTTAGATAAGGGGCCAGAAAGTTCAAATCCTGCTTCTGACACTGATTAGCCTTGTGTTCATGGGCAAATCAGTTTCCCCAGCAAAAGCCTCAGTCTCTTCATCTATAAAATGGGGGAAGTGACACCTGGAGTACCTAGTTCACAGAGTTGCTGTGAGGCTCAAATGAAAACTTTAAAACATTATAGAAATGTTCGTTAATATTGTTATTGTAGCAGCCCTGTCATGTAGAGTGGAGAGGCATGGGCCTGGTAGGGACTAAGAGGAGATGTACAATAGGAAGTATGTGAAAAGGACCTAGGAAAGAGGTGTTACTGACTGCAGACCTCAAGGAAGTTCAGCTAGACACAAGGACAACACAGTAGTGGGGGAGTCGACCTTGGTGGCGCCAACTATTAGCTTCTCTCATTCTGGTCTATGGGAGATGAACTGGTCCCAATGAAAAGAAGTTGGAAGTCTTTGCTCCTAAAGGACTCTGGAAGGAAATTCAGAGGCCCTCAAGAGTTCTAGTTCCCTATGCCCAAAGGGTTATAAAAATCGTGCATAACCTTTGACCTAGAAATACCACTTCTTGGTCTATATCCCAAAGAAATAAAAAAAAATGGGAAAAGGACCCACATGTACAAAAATATTTATAGCAGTTCTTTTTGTGGTGGCAAAGAATTGGAAATTGAGGAATTAATTGGGAATGACTGAACAAGATGTGGTATATGAGTGTAATAGAAATACTTATGTTCCATAAGTAGCGATGAACAGGTGGACTTCAGAAAAGCCTGAAAAGACTTACATAAACAGATACTGAGTGAAGTGAGCACAACCAGGAGAACATTATACACAGTAACAGACATATTGTGAAATAACTAACTTTGATAGACTTAGCTCTCCTCAGCAATGCAAAGATATAAGACTCTAAAAGATTCATGATAGAAAATGCCATCCACATTCAGAAAAAGAACTGTGGAGTTTGAATGTAGATCTAAGCATAACATTTTCTTTTTTTTATTGTTTTTTCTTCCTTGTGGTTTTCCCCCTTTGTTATGATTCTTTCTTCACAACACAACTAATGTGAAAACATGTTTAATATCAACGTATATGTATAGTCTATATCAGATTGCATGCCATTTTGGGGAGGGGAGATAGAAGAGGGAAGGAAGGGTAGAGAATTTAGAACTCAAAATCTTATGGATGTGGATGTTGAAAACTAAAAATAAATAGAGTTCTAGTTCCAACTGACATGGAATCTAAGCCCCATCCTATGAGAGATCTCAGATCCCAAGTTCTTGAGTCTTCATCTAAGATGAAGATGCATGCATCAGACATCACTTGCAATACTCTCTGAGAATCACAGAGAGCTTAGAAATTCCCTATTTGTCTTCAGTAACTTGTAAACTTAGGTCATAAGTCTACATTCCTTTGCCTGTTTGCAGAAGGAGCTGCCATGGAGGCTAAGCAAACCAAACTGTGCTTTTCATTGTACTCATGAAGCAACTAGGTAGAAGTTGCAGTTTATTGAATGCTGAATTTGGAGTGAGGAAGATCTGAGTTCAAATTTACCTTCAGATACTTAATGGTTATGTGACACTGGATAATTCACATAAACTCTGCCTCATTGTCCTCAACTATAAAATGGGCATCATAATGCACCTCCCTCACAGGAATATCATGAGGATTAAATGATATGACATTTGTAATGGCACTGGTAGGCATTTAATAAATGCTTCTTTCCTACATTTCCTGTATTTCAGGTAGAATATGTAACACCTGAGAATTCCCTGGTAGAAGCTGTAGTAAATGTTTTACTATGTGTTATTTTATTGCCTTTACTGATTCTATGCCAAGAGCAAAACAATGTATACAGTATCTAAGCATATTTGGTCTTTTCCTTTGGACTGATAACTCCATTATGCCAAGGTCACATAATCAAAGTTTAGTGAAACATAGTGGGATAGAATAGTGACTCAGAGCTGATTCTGTTAGATAAATTCCATAATAATCCCCATCCATTCCATAGTGAATTGATTTATTCATCTGGAGGGAGGTGGAGGTAGGAGATGGGTCATTTACTTTCTAAGAATCATGGACAGCTTAGAAATTCTGTGTTTTTCTTCATTCACTGGGATGGAGTCCTGTAACTTTCAGAGTGAGAACGAGACGGAAGAACTAATTCTTACCATTGAATAGAATCAGATTAGGGACTAGCAGCACTTCTCTGATATTTAAAGTATCTTAATGGTACACAGTCTAACATCCTATGTTGGTGTTTGATAAACTACCCAGTGCTTTGTGAATAAATTGGTTGGCCTGTTCTTGTTAGCCCCTTAACAACTACGGAAGAGTACATTGTTCAAGCTTATTCTGGGGGTATTAGAAGGATACTAGAACAGGGTTTAGATGGGAACCCTATGAACTATGTAGTATTAGTCATAAACACTTTTCTCCAGAACAAGGCAAAACTTCATAGTTCACACAGATGTCCTGTGTGAGGAAAATGAACCTATCCTGGGTGATTTGAGCCTTGTGAGAGACCATCATATTAAAAGGCAGTGGAGCTGTCATCAGGATATTATAGGACAGCCTCAGTGGAAGAGACCCCTATTTTGCCAACTTAGAGTTAAGGAAGAAACTGCTAAGTAAGTCCTAAGTCATCAGTTGGCTCAGAAATCTCTCTGCAAAGTATACCTTGCTGCCTGGACACTTCACTAAACAGGAGAGAGTTCTGGGGTAGCAGGAATGGGGAATAATGTAACCATTCCTGGAGATGGACCCGAGAGCAGCAGAATGAGAGCCCTACTGCCGATATAATCCCAGCCGTTGGAGCAAAGCATAGCAAACTTCAACAAAATTGCTACTGGGGAGTATCCTAAACCTCTTCCTGAACCAGCCTATCCCAGGGACCGTAAGAGACAGTGGATCTCTGTGTAGTATTATCATTGTTTTTTAATCAGCCATTCATTTGTTCCTTTCTTCAAACATTTTTGAGCTGCTGGTGATGAAGGCATGATGAGAAAAGTGCGGATAAATATTGAACACCTCCACATTCAAGTATCTGAAGGGATGTCACATGGAAGAAGTAGACTTGTTCAGCTAGTCACAATGGGGTGTAATGAGAAACAAAAGTTAGGAAAATCAGAGAGGATAATGATGCCCCTGCAAGGAATGGGGAAAGAGGGGCAGCGCTAGGAGTGAGAGGAGCTGGGAGCAGCAAGTGACATGAAAGCTTTGGGAGCAGAGAGAGGCCACGTTCAAGATTAGAGAGAGTGATCCTGTAGTGATGGCGAGGGAAGGTTTCTTGCTAGGCCAGCTGCTAGTTCACGAACCCTACTCTATGATAGGTTAGCTGTAGGAAGAAAGGAAGAGAGGATGGAGGGAACAAGGAAGGAAAAATGGATAGATGGAAGGAGGGAGGGAAGTGGAAAGTGTCAGGACTCCCGCATCAATAACATTTCTCTCTTATCACTCTATTTTCTTATAATTAGGAGATGCCTTATTTTCCAGGGTTAAAGGCCAGCAGGCAAGAGGTACCCTGAGTTTGACATAACAAGTCTTTGGTGCTCACTCTCTGGATGAACTCTGCTGCAGCTAAATCACAGAAATGGCATAAACCATCAGGTAGTCCCTGAGCCTGGGCAAACATATGCAGGAACCATATCCTGGTCATGAAGCCCTGCCATGAACAGACTTTTTGTCACCAAGCAAACTTGCCTCTTTGCCACCCTTACACCTCATTGCTGCTGAGATACCTCGTTGCTGCTGTTACACCAAACTGTTTGATTCTTTGGGGCTTTTTTTGGGGGGGGGAGGAAAGAATTTTATTTAATTTTGAATTTATTTAATATTTTTCCCCACCTGCATGTAAAAACAACTTTTAGCATTTGTTTTTAAAACTTTGAGTTCCAAATTCTTTCTCTTCCTCCCTTCCCACCCCTACCCCCATTGAAAAGGTAAGCAATTTGATACAGGTTGTATATGTGTAGACATGCAAAAAATTTCTGTAATAGTCATGTTGTGAAAGAAAACATAGACCAAAAAAACCAACCCTCAAGAAAAATGAAGTAAAAAAAGTATGCCTCGTTCTGTATTTGGACACTGTAAGTTCTTTTTCTGGGGGTGGATAGCATTTTTCATCATAAGTCCTTTGAAGTTGTCTTGGATCATTGTATTGCTGAGAATGGCTAAGTCATTCACAGCTCATCATCTCACAATATTAATTACTGCTTTTTTGTGCACAGTATATTTCACTTTGTATCAGCTCACATAAGTCATTCCAGGTTTTCCTGAGAGCATTGTGCTCATTATTTTTGGTTTTCCAATTTATTAATTAATGTATTTTTGGTTTTCAACATTCACTTCCATAAGTTTTAAATTTTTCCTCCTCCCTCCCCACTCCCTCCCCAAGGTGGCATGCAATCTGACACGGGCTCTACACATACATTCCTGTTAAACATATTTTCACATCTTACATAGAAAAAACATAATGAATGAGAGAAACCAAGAGAAAGAGAAAACAAAGCAAAACAAAAAGGAAAATAGTCTGCTTCGCTCTGCATTCTGACTCCATAGTTCTTTTGCTGGTTGCAGATAACATTTCCTATCATGAATCCCTTTTTTTTTGGAGGGGAGAAGGCAGGGCAGTTGGGATTAAGTGACTTGCCCAAGGTCACATTGTCTTCTATTTTTCATTCTTTTGGTTTTGTTTGATTGTTTCTTGATTTCTCATAAAGTCATTAACTTCCATTTGCTCCATTCTAATTTTGAAGGAATTCTTTTCTTCAGTGAGCTTTTGTATCTCTTTTAGTATTTGGCCTAGTATGCTTTCTAAGGTGCTATTTTCTTCAGTAATTTTTGTGTGTGTATGTCTCCTTTATCAAGTTGTTGACTCATTTTTCATTATTTTCTTTTTTCCTTTTTAAAAAAATTTTGTTTTTCTTTTTGGAGGAGGGGAGAGATAGGGCAATTGGGGTTAAGTGACTTGCCCAAGATCACACAGCTAGTTTTTGTGTTGTGTCTAAGGCTGGATTTGAACTCAGGTCCTTCTGACTCCAGGGCCAGTGCTCTATTCACTGCGCCACCAGCCGCCCCTAATTATTTTCTTGCATCACTCTCTCATTTCTCTTCCCAATTTTTCCTTTACCTCTCTTCCTTGATTTTAAAAATGTTTTCTGAGCCCTTCCACAACATGAGACCAATTTATATTTTTCTTTGAGGCTTTGGAATTAGGAGCTTTGACTTTATCTTCTACTGAGTGTGTGTTTTGATCTTCCTTCTTCCCATGGTCAGAATTGTTTTTCTGTCGTTTCCCCATTTCCCAGACTATTTTCTGACTTTAACTTTTTTGTTAAAGTAAGGCTCTGTTTCCATGGTGGAAGGGGCATTGTCCCAAGCTTTGGGGATTTTGCACAGTTGTTTTCAGAGAAAATTCTAGGAACCTGTAAGTTTTCAGTTCTTCCAAGGTGGTATGATCTAAGGAGAGGCGTTTGCTATTCTCCTGACATGTGCTTTGGTCTGCAAGCAACTGCCAGCGCTCTTTTCTGGGACAAAGGTCCCCACTGCACTGCAACTACAAACTCTGGTGTGCTAGTGCTCCTCCTGGCCCTGGGACTGACACCGAGGAGTGCTACCTGGATCCATGTATGGGCTAAGCAACAGAGTCCTGCCTCAGTGCTAGCAAGGAGACCCCTGTAATCTCCTTCTAACCCTTACCATCTATGGACTGAGAGCTCTGGAAGCAGGTGCTACCATTGCTGGTTCAAAGGCTCCCTTGGCCTGCTCCTGGTTTGCTGGGGGTAGAACTCAGGCTATGCTGATGTGGTCTAAGCTGGACTGTGCTCCACTCTCACCCAGCTGTGACAGACCTTTCCTGATGACCTTATATGTTGATTTTAGCTGGAAAATTATTTCACCTCATCCAGTAGGGCTTATAACCTGAGAGAGTTGCTTCAGCAGGCACTGAGAGGTTAAGTTATTTGCCTAATATCACATAAATGATGTGTGTCACAGGTAGAACTTAAAATTTGGGTCTTCCTGACTAGGAGGCCAGTGTTCTATTCACTATGCCTCGTTACTTCTCATGTTAGATATTTATTGTTAGTTGCTAATTGATATGATGTTAAGAAGAAAAACAATCATTTGTGGTATACGAGCGTATGTGTTTGTTCTGTAGAAAGCCCATTTTTTATAGCAAGGTCACATGTAGTGAGATCAGAAAGCAGGTGGGATTCACGAGTGGGTGGGGGATTTAAAGCTGAGATAACATTGGGTGAATCCCCCCATTCACACACCTATAGACAGGTCACTAGAGATGAGGGAGAGAAGGCTTTATGGTCACTAGAGATCTAGATGATCACTTGTAGGGTAAGTGGAAAAAGGTGGATTTTTTTTCAGGGATGGGTTAAACTAGATGACCTCTGAAGCTCTTTCCAATGGAGACCCAGTGATTGATTCCAGCAGATAACATTTCTGTCCTCACAGAGCTCACAAATCTAATAAAGGGAGATAAGCCACATACACAAATAACTATAAATGTGGGCCAAATGTGATAATTGTCCAAAGCAAGGAACAAATCAAATGCTGTGAAAGATCAGAAGGAAAAATGTATCTCCAGTTTTTAGTACAATGCTTTCTATGTAGTCAGCACTTAATGCTGCCTGAATGATGGACCATTTCTGCCTTAGCCCCTTGGGCTCTTCTTATCTCCTTGGCTTTATGCGGGTGGCCAAAACAAAACATGGAACTGCCGGCTCCTCAGATAGGGCAAAAAAAAATAATAATAACCCCCTGTGACGTGTAAAACTTGGGGGGTGGAAGAGATGGGTTTTAAGGTCTCTTTCCACTCTGAATGTACAATCCTGGGATAGTCAGTTGCTGCTGTTTTGCAGAGCCCCCAGGGGCTGAGCTTCAGTTTAAAAGAAGGATTCATCTAGTAACCATCTGGCTTTCCTGGAAGGGAAATTTGAGCAGCCAGATTTCATTTAAAGGCTGTTATCTGTACTCATGCACCAAGGGCCTCAGGGACTCTTTTGAAATTAATCAAATGAGTGAGTGAAATTAACAAACAGGGATCCTTGAGAACACATAGCCTTGGGAAGTCTATGTTTCTCACAGTGGGTCATTCATTCATTCATGATATATATGCAAGGTCATGTAAATAATAATATTTTACACTTGTGTTGGTGCTTTCCCTCAGAGACTGTACATTTCATAGTTTAATATACTTATTTTAACTGATGTGTTTTTCCATGGATATATCAATACATATTCACTGATACATTGGCTATGATTAATCACATTTTTCAGTGGAATATGGATTTTCATTCTCAATGACACTTTAGCTCATTTTAGTCTCAGAATAACCATACTAAGGTAGGCAAGACAGGTGTCACTAACCCTGTTTTACAAGTGAAAATACTGAGGCTCAGAGGAGAAGCATTTCCAAAAGAGGAATTGTCTTGGGCAAGGTCAGTATTGTTGGAATAAATGTTTAGTCTGCAAAGGTAAATATATTGAAGGAATAGCATTAATTTTTCTCCTTAAATTCTTTTTTTTTGGAGGGGGGAAAGTAGGTCAATTGGGGTTAAGTGACTTGCCCAAGGTCACACAGCTAGTTTTGTGTTAAGTATCTGAGGCTGGATTTGAACTCAGTTCCTCCTGACCCCAGGGCCAGTGTTCTATTCATTGCACCACCTAGCCACTCCTTTCTCTTTAAATTCTGGTCCATTAATGAAGCCACTTCCACCCTTTTATAAATTTTGCCTTATATCTAAGTGTATGTGTTATGATTACCCAGACCTAACCAAGAATAAAATCCCTCTTTTCAGGAAGACCAAGATTGGGAGTAAAATTCTGATCCTGAAAATCTTCAGGCCGCCCTTGATTTGATCCATTAGTAGATTCCTTTCAATTAACCAAACATTTTTTAGGTAGCTTCTGTGCCAGGGACTGTGCTATCAATCAATCAATCAACAAACATTTAATAAGGCATTATTACTCTGTGCTAGACACTATGTTGGGAGGGACAAAAGTGAAACCATTCCTGCCTGCCCATGAGGAACTGACATTATGTTGGGGAAGACAGTATGTACATGTTTAAGTAAATGCATATGGAGCACACCACTGCTAAGGAGACCAGAGATGTGAGCAGACATTATTTCAGAGTTTATCAGATAGTGATTTCTCTAAATTTGGATTACTGGGACTGGGTTTTGTGGGATTCTGGGAAAGAAAAGTCAGAAGAAGAGAGTTTGTGCTCCATTTTGAAGCCAAAGAGAGTGGAGAGGGTCAAGCCACATATAAGAGAGTGGAGAGGGTCAAGCTGCATATGTGCTATGTACACACAGCATGAGTCTCTCCTGAAATCAAATTGGCTGTCCCATATGCATATGTGTGTGTGTGTGTGTATACATCTACAGCTACATATTCAGGTACATACCCATATATGTATATATGTATATGTGCATGCGTGTGTATGCATACACATACAGAAACCATGGAAGCTGCCTAGTTCAACACACTCATTTACAGATAAAGAAAGTGAGACCCAGAGAGGTTAAGTGACTAGATAAATAGCTCATTTGATCTCGGAGTTATTTGCCTAAAACAGCCACTGAAACTAGGAGAGTTTCTAAGTTCACCAAGTGAGGGAGTGTGAAGGGAAAAGAGAAGAGGGTTCAGGAAAGAGCCTTGGGGGGCACACCCAAAGTTAGTAAGCATGACATGGGTGGTGAATCAATAGAGGGAAACTGAGGAATGGTAAGGCATGTAGGTGATGAAGTTAGGCTATTAGAATATTCTCTATCTGGTATTATCTCCTGTTCTCCCACACTAGATACCTGCACTATCATATGTAATGTGGAAGATTCTGGCAACTACCTCTCTGTGATATCCCCACTAAATATCCTTCAGTCCCCTTATGTCCCCAAAGCTCCTTTCCCTGTCATTCTAAACCCACCTCCTCCTAGGAACTCATCCTGAACAGACATAACCTAAGTGGAAAGCAGCCTGGATTTGGAACCAAAATAAAGCAAAGCAAAAAGCCCAGCCCAAATCCTGGGTTTACCACTTGGCAAGCTGCTTTTATTAGGAATATAGTATCTAAAGGGGGGATGGACTTCTGAAACCATCTAATTCAAACACTGAGTTTTATAGTTGAGAAAACCAAAGCCTAGGGATATTGCATGATTGTCAAAAGTCCATAGGTAGCAAATAGAAGGGCTAGAATGTTAACTGAGGTCATAGAATCATAAAGTTTAGACAGTTTGAAGAGGCTGCTCACACTGAAAATCTAACAATCTGCTCTCTGGCTTCAGCCCAGCCCTGGTTGGGTAGATGGGTAATGGGTTATAAACTTGGACACCCTATGCATAACTTTTGAGTGAAAGTAGAATGGACTTAGAATCTCTGAGGGCAGTTGTTGTTTGAGAAGTCACCAGAACTCCCACGATGGTCATGGTGGTGGTGGGGGCAATCTGAGGTTGTCGAGACTCCTGTCTGGGGACAGGTAGGTGGCACAGTGAATAGAGCACTGGCCCTGGATTCAAGAGGATCTGAGTTCAAATCTGGCCCCAGACACTTAACATTTACTAGCCATGTGACCTTGGGCAAGTCACTTAACCCCAATTGCCCTGCCTTCTCTCTCCAAAAAAGCAAAAAAAAAAAAAAAGTCATGTCTAGGCAGACTGGTCTCCTAAGTTTTTATTCAGGAGAACTTATACTAGATAGTGGTTTGCTTGTCCCTCCTCCCTTCCTTCCCCATCCTTCTGCTCAGTAGAGTAAATGTTAAGTGCAAACCTTACCTTTGAGGTTTGTTTACGTTTCTGTTCAATTAGTATTAAAAGCCAATATAAAAGTGGCCTTGGCAACAGCAATTTTTGACTTGCATATAGGCCATTATTGGGATTCAAGAGAAGGACAATGGTTGTCATATCACACACACACACACACACACACACACACACACACACTCGGAAATAGAAGACTAGATTCTTTCTTTTATGCTGCTAAGATTTTTCCTGACTGAGGACTCTGGGGCTAAATGAAAGATTATATTATTGATTTTTATTTTATAAATTCTCAGTGGGTAAAAGCATAAGTCCAGTTTTTCCTTAAGAAAAAGGTGATTTTAGCAGTAGTTTTTCTCTGGGCAAGTCACAGGGGTGGGTCCTGGGCAAGTCACAGGGGTGGGCCGCATGGCCTTTCCCATTGTTCTACTCTGCCCAGGCTCAGGAAGAAATCCTCTGTTGGTAAGGAGTGGGGAGGAAGACCCAAGAGTAGAGAGTAGAGAGAGTCAGACCAGTGGAAGAGAAGTGGCAGAAAAAGATTAGCAATGTCTGCATTCCAAAGGTGGGGGCCAGAGGGAGAGACTCCTAATCTGTTCTTTCCTCTACATAGGTATATATGTATGTATGTATATACACATATACATATATACATATACAGGCATGGTGATTTTGGGAGGGGACACTAATATATCAAACAAGACTAACGTGCTATATGTCATACCCATAGTCCCCCACTTATGCAAAGAAGGAAGGAAAGTACATTTTCTCTTCTATTCCTTGGGGCCAAGTTTCTTGATCATCATAATGGCGTAGGGTTCGGTTCTTTCTTTCTTTCTTTTGTCTCTTTCAACACTAAGATTCTGTGATTCTGTTGTCTGCTACATAGCTCATAATGGGCTATGTGACCTCCAGCTCTGCTTTAGAGACTGTGCCAAGTGTTAGGATAGCAATGGGACCCAGGAGTTCTGCTTTCTCCTAGTCTCTCTCCCCCACCTGCTGCCCAGCTCCCTCATGTAGCAATCTGGGCTTCAGGAAGTAGCCAGGATGAGCTAATGCATGCATTAGGAGATAAAAGCAGTCTCAATGGACTCTTCACTTAGGACCATTTGACGGTAATAAAGCAAATTAAAACCCCTTCAAAGGTCAATTGAAATCTCTTTGCTTCCAATTCCCTTTGCAAATTGATTTTATTTTTGCTCTTGGGGTCAGATTGGAGGCCCTGTTAAGTGGTAAAACCACAGAGAGAAATGACGAATGGGGGAAACTCACAATGAAACACCAAAGTCTGGAATCCAGCTGTGTGTGGGCATACAGAGAGGAGAGAGAAGATGGAAATTCATTGTAGCAGAACATAGCGTGGCATTTGGCCATCTCCTTATGGAAACTCTCCTCCTTTGGTTTCCATGGCACTACCCTCTCCTGGATGTCCTTTGACCTCTCTGACTGTGTCTTGCTGGTCCTTCTTCTTTTCCCTGTTCACAGCTGGGGCACCCCTCCCCATTGGGGTTCAGTCCCCAGTGTGCTACTTTTGCCCAAGTGTCCTCTTTCTGAGAGCTCTACTCTAAGGGCTTTGGCTATTGTCTTCATGCATATATGGGGCAGTTAGTTGGTAGAATGGTTAGCACATGGAACTTTAAGTCTGGACATCTGAGTTCAAATCCTGCCTCAGACACTTACTAGCTGTGTGATTTTGGCTAAGTCAGTTAGCCTCTGCCTGCCTCAGTTTCCTCATCTGTAAAATGGGGATAATGATAGCATTGATCTCCCAAGGTTGTTGCCAGGATCAAATGCTATGTGTTTTGCAAACCTTAAAGTATTATATAAGTGCTATTCTTATTATTAATTATTACTACAATTAATGACTGCAAGATCTTCAGTTTTGACCTCTCATGGAACCCTAGTCTTGGCTTTATAGCTACCTTCAAGATAGCTCCACTTGGGTGAGCTGTGTTCATAGCACATCCTAGCAGCTCTATACGATGGACAGTACAATGGTACAATAGAAAGAAAGATGGCTCTGGGGTCAGAAGAGCTGGTTTCAAATCTTACCTTTGACTTTTACCACCTGCATGACCGTAGGTAAGTCATCTAACCTCTAATTCAGTTTCCCAATCTATAAAAAGGGGATAATAATAGCACCCCCTTCTCAGAGTTGTTGTGAGGATTAAGCGAGAGAATGTAGACAAAGTACTTTGCAAACTCTAAGTCCCGATAAAAATGCCTGCTATTATTTTTTTCTAGGAACACTCTTTATTGGGAATAAAGCAGTGTATTATGTTTCACAACAAATCATTAAATGAATTAACCTGGTAGGTATGATGTTGACAATTACATGACCTGAATCTGGCAACAAGTTCCAGGGTAGTGGAGAGTGGACATGCAACAGAAAGTTCTCAAAGGAGTTGATGACTGTACTACTCACTTAATGAGGCATCAGATGCTTTTGGCTCCAACACTACCGGCTGGAAGAAATGCCAGTCCTGGTAAACTGTGCCAGTGATCTTCAGTACAGTACAAAAGATCCTGTTGTTTTTTTCATACTAAATGTAGGTAGATCAGAATATTACCCCAAATTGAATTTACAAATCAACCTGGAGAACTTTTGATGTGTCCTCTATCCATTCAGTTCTCAGTATAAGCTCTAAAGTGACTGTTGTGTCATGGAACCTTTCATGTGCTCCCAGTTGTTACACAATGCATACAGGCCAGTAAGTGTTAGTCCTGTCAGACCACCTCTTGCTACTCCACAAGACCACCTGTACATTTGTACAGCATTCCCATCGGGGTACCAGCTGCTACTGTATTGATGTCATCTTCTGCACTGCCTGTCTTTTCTGTAACAACACCAAATGCACTATAGAGCAAAGCCAGAGAGCCAAGTGTGTTAGCCCATAATGCTCCTTGCCTGGTTACCATATTCAAAATCTGTACATTTCTTGGCTTGGACCAGGACATCTTTTGTGTTTCTTTCAATCCCAGCCTCAAACCATTCACAGCTCCAAGTGCAGCTCCTGTTCTACAGCATCCTCCAATGGTAAAAAATGCCAACTCAAACCTGCCCCCGTGTTTTATTGGCTCCAGTGGGTAAAATAAACTCATCTGTGTGCTGTATAAGATATCTGGGATCTACATTTAAATATGGAGATAGAGGACTCATACCAGTGAGGGGGACTCCGGCCAGATCAGCGTTCGAGTAGCTCATCACACCTCCACTCCCGCCGAAAAACCCCGCCAGGCCTCCCGTGCTCCTGTTGGTATTGCCTCTGCTGCCCTCCATGGCCCCGCTCCTTCCTTTCCGTCCTCTTTCCGAGATGGCTGCTTCAAGCCGGGGCCCCTCTGTTCGCTGTTAGTCCGAGTCCCTCCGCCGACCCTGACCGCGATGGTCCCACCCCTCCCCGGCCGCTGCTGAAGGGGCCGCCGGTGCCACCGACAGTGCCACCACCAACGCCGCTGCCGGCATTCCTGTGATTATTTTTTAAAGAGTCTTTTGGGTATATAGGATCTCCAGTCTTGTGACAACCTCTTT
>CM053595.1:145728546-145755898 GCA_028646575.1 Pseudocheirus occidentalis | reverse complement strand
CCTCCCGTGCTCCTGTTGGTATTGCCTCTGCTGCCCTCCATGGCCCCGCTCCTTCCTTTCCGTCCTCTTTCCGAGATGGCTGCTTCAAGCCGGGGCCCCTCTGTTCGCTGTTAGTCCGAGTCCCTCCGCCGACCCTGACCGCGATGGTCCCACCCCTCCCCGGCCGCTGCTGAAGGGGCCGCCGGTGCCACTGCCAGTGCCACCACCAACGCCGCTGCCGGCATTCCTGTGATTATTTTTTAAAGAGTCTTTTGGGTATATAGGATCTCCAGTCTTGTGACAACCTCTTTTATAGGTTGTCTTCACATGAAGCACCCTAAGCCTATTTTTTAATGTCATGGACTCCTTTGACTGTTTGCAGAAGCATGTGGATCCTGTCTCAGATTAATATTTTTAAATGAACAATTACAAAGCAAACCAAGTATATGGAAACATGGTTATAAAAAACCTACCAAAATGTTCATAGACTCCCCAAGTTAAGACCTCTTGATCTAGGCCAATTCAATGGCCTCCTAGATTGACTGATCTTGGTGCCTATAGTTTCTGGCTCTTTAGATTCATCCTTCATGACACTGCTATATTAATCTTCCTGAAATTCTTATTTCTTCCTGCCTCTTTCATGCTCAAGAAGCTCTAGTATAAATCATCCTATGTACAAACTCCTTCGGTGTCATTCAAGTCCTTCCATAATCTAACCATGCCTTATTTCTTCAAGTTTATATCCTACTATGACTCGTCATCCCTCCTAACATTCTCCTCATGCCACATTATTAAGTGGATGTGATAATAGGATCCTGTTCCTAACCAGCTGTGAAAGTTTAGAGTATGGATCAGGTGATGGTCTGCATACCTGTTGTTTGAGAACCACCCTACCTAAGTTTAGAAAAGCGATCACTGGAAAGTCAGATGTCAGATCAGCTAGTCTTACGTTCCCATCCCAGGAAACCCTGAGAGCATCATTATCTATTTGATGTTCTTCCAAGGTTGTCTCTCAATTCCTCTGCAAGTACTCAGGATAACTAGACATCAGTGATAGGACAGATTTTATTCAACCCAACAAGAATCATAGAAAGGGCTCATATCTGACTGTTAGGAAAACTGCCGTCTTTGGTGGATTCCACCTTTCCTCAGAACCTATACAGTATACGTGACTCACAGAACCAGTCAAAGTTGCTTTTTAGTGTACATAATTCTGTTTAGCAACTATTTCTCTAGTGCTAGCAAGGGCAAGGAATTGCTACTCCCCATCATGCCTCTGTCACCACCTCAGCATTTCTATCTGGCCAATACTTAGTATTCTTAATAAGGACTATATGGATACTCAGGTCTCTCTCCAGAAATGTGTGTAGCTTGGCATCCCTGTCCCTTCTTATTACCATTCCAATGTTCCTTCTTATATCTGGAAACAGATTGCTTCTTTCCTATGCACTGCAGGAGTTTCAAATGAATGATGGGTGAAGGATTTACTTTCATATCCTCCACTTTGATAACACCACAGATCTTTTGAGATATTAAAAAAAAGAAGGTAGGGGGCAGCTAGGTGGTGCAGTGAATAGAGCACCAGCCCTGGAGTCAAGAGGACATGAGTTCAAATCCAGCCTTAGACACTTAACACTTACTAGCCTTGTGACTTCGGGCAAGTCACTTAACCCCAATTGCCCTGCCTTTCCCCCTCCAAAAAAGCAACCCCCCCAAAAGAAGGTAGGCATGATGGTCCACATCTGTATTCCAAACTGTTGGGAAGGCTAAGGCTGGCAAATCTCTTGAGCTCAGGAGTTCTGAGTATCAGCAGTCTAGGCTGATTGGGTATCTACAGTAAATCCATCATGGGTAGGTAGGTGTCTGAGTTGGGGAGACCAGGTTGCCTAATGAGGGGCAAACCAGCCCAGGTAGTAAATGCAGCAGGTCAAAGATCTCAAGTTGATCAGAGCTGGACAAGATTATGAGTAGCCCTAGAACTTCTAGCCTGGAAAAGATTGGGAGACCCAGGCTTTAAAATAAAATTAAGTTAAATGAAAAGAAATGCCATAACATGAACTTTGTTTTGATTAAGCTTGTCCACTTACTGTCTCCCACAGTGGATGTTACCACAATCTGTAAGACAGGGCAATTGATCCGTGGAGAATGAAGGCAGTAGCTGACTGCCATAACCCTGACAAAGGCATCAGGCTCTTTGTTACTAATGGCCAGTCCATAAAAGCACAGCTAGTCATGGTTTCTGGGCCAGTGTTTCTAAACCATACCTAATAATGTAAAACTAACTGTGCTATCTAATCCCATCCAGGAAGCATTTATTTAGCACTTATTGTATACAAGACATTGTGCTAGGTGCCGGCAATGCAAAGACAAAATGAAAAATAGTTCTTTTCTAAAAGGAGCTTAAATTCTGTAGGAGGATATAACTTGTAAACAAATAAGCAAATACATAATCATTTGAGAAAAATCTCTCACAGCTTAAGTGATCCCAGAAAGGCTCCCTTAAGAGGTAGGTCATGGACTAAGTCTTGGAGGAAGCTGCAGATTTTAAGAGATGAAGATAAGATTGGAGTGAATGTATTTCAGCCATGGGAGACTGCCTATGTAGTCAGGACAGGACATGGAACTCTGAATTGGGAGAACGTCAGCTAAAGCAGCCTGGTAAGAATATAGAGCACATGAATAGAAGTCATAGCAAATCAGCTTGCAAAAGGAAGATGAAGCTAGATTGTTAAGGGCTTTAAATGAAAAGCTTTATATGGTTTCATTGAAAAACAAAACAAAATAAAATAAAAACATACCAATATTCAAAATTGAAACGCTTTCACTTTTTAAAAGCAAAATTTCTTTGAAAAATTTAATTTTTTCAAATAACAAAATAACACCCTCCTCTATAAAAAAAAAACAAAACAGAAATCCTCATAATATGCTGACAAGCAAAACAAATTTTCCCATTGACCATGTCCAAAACGTATTTGTCTCTCAATCTGCACCTTGAGAGCAGGAGGTCAGTGTGTTTCATCATCAGGCCCCTGGAACTAAGATTGGCCATTTCACTGGTCAGAGTTCTTGGGTCTTTCAAAGTTCTTTGTTTTTACAATATTGATGTTAACGTATAAATTATTCTCCTGGTTCTGCCCATGTCATTCAGTAGCGGTTCATACAAAGTCTTCTCTTTTCTGACTCCGTAGTTCCTGGCACATAGCAGATGTTTAATAAATAGAATAGAATTGAATTTGTTGAGTGGTCTTGGCCAAGTCACTTCCCCTTTCCAGGCCTTAGTTTTCTCATTTCTAAGGTATCTTCTAGCTCTAACTGTCTATAACTCTCTATATAACTCTCTCTCTCTCTCCATATATATATATATATATATATATATATATATATGCACATATATATGGATCATGGACCAAATCCCAAATGTCAGGGAAAGAAGATTCCTCTGGATTTGTATTTAAGGAGACTGGATTAATGTAATTAATGGCAGAGAAATTCAGTTAGGCACAATCCACTCTCAAGAACCTACCACTGTGAATCCAGTCAATTTTCTTCTTATCTCTCGAATAACACATATATTACAGTATATCTCTAGAAGGGAGACATCTCTGTGACCAAGTACACAAATCCCCTCATATTAAAGGGGAAGGAAGAAGTGTGTTTTGAGTTCTAGTGTGCAGGATTCCTACTGTCAGACTAAGGAGCCTACAAATGAAAGATTGTGCTTCCTGCTCACTGTGAGACCAGAAGTAATCTTTCTGGTAACTTATGCAGTGGTATCAGGTTGAATTGAAACCCCATGTCTGTTCCCATTGAGTATATTCACTACATGTACCCCACCCAGAGGGTACACTATCCTCTTCTTCTCTCCAGTGGATAAGTGCCTACCACAGTGCCAGACACATAGTAGGCATTTAATTTTTGTTGTTGTTCACCTGTTTCAGTCATGTCCTACTCTGTGACCCCATTTGGGGTTCTCTTGGCAAAGATACTGGAACTTTCTATTTCCTTCTCCATTTTATTTTATGGATGAGAAAACTGGGGTAAACAAGGTTAAGTGACTTGTCCAGCGCCATATAACTAGTGTCTAAGGCCAGATTTGAACCCAGGAAGGTGAGTCTTCTTGACCAGACTCTATACTTTACCCACTGTACCACTGAGCTCCACCTACCCCTTATATGTCATTTAATAAATATTTGTTGATGGGTTGATTTCTTGACTGAACAGTTTCCCTTTTGCAAAGTGGCTAATTTCAAAATCTAACCAAACAAACACCTGGTTCACAAATGAGAGGCATTCTGTGCCCATTGTCCTGAGGCCAGAAGAGAGAGGCCTGGGAGTAATAGACTTAAATGACTCCTAAGTGCCCTGAAATATCTGTGCACAGAACCATTAGCAGTTGCGTCTGCGAATGCTAGAGAATACACACAAAATGCTCTAGAGGGTCTATCTATGGAGTTATCTCCGGGCCTCATGTCATTAAAAGAGAGCACATCTACTCAGTGGGCAGGCTTTATGGGTTGTATGGGGAATGGACCCCAGGAGATTTTAGAAAAGCCTCAGAATTAGGAAACTCAGAGTCATTTACAAGCCTGGGATTCAAAGCAATGAAAATACAAACATCTCTCCCTTCCTAGGATTGGCAAAGGAAGAATTTTCTTTCTCCTTTCTAGATCTTGATTTATGTAATGGGAGTAGGGAAGCAGGGCTATCCCTTCTGTCCTCAAATTATCCCTCTAAGCCCTGTCTGTCGGACTACAGCTTTCCAGGATAGAGAACGGTCAGATTGTGGTGCTAGGGAAGTACAGATACATCAGTTGGCTTAACTCTTTGCCAATCTGGCAGAGGTGGCCTGATGTTTGAACCAGAATTTTTGCCTGAATCATAGAATTTAGAGCTGGAAGAGACTCTGGAGATAATGTAGTCTAATTCTCTAATTTTATAGATGAGGAAACTGAGTCTCAGAGAAAAAAAGTGATTTGTTCAAGTCACATAGGTAGTAAGTAACAGAGATCTGAGTCCAGATTCTTTGGCTCTAAATCTAACAATCATTTTCCTTCCTGCCTTGGATCAGCTGTGGGAACTTGTTTTGACCTCTGTGGTCTCCTGTCTTGGTCCTACCCATGCAGTCTGGTGATTGTTCAATATGAGATCAATGATTCATTCACTCCTTGTCATTCAACAAACATCCATGTGAATTGTAGTAGGGCTAAGAGGGATATAATACAAATCCTGCCATCAAAAAGTTGACATTCTGGTAGGGGAGGTATAATAAGCAAAAAAAGAAAAAGAAAGAAATCTCTAACAATAAATGAGTAATAGAGTCACAAAGAAGGCATTGAGAAAGTTCTGTAGAAGGGTAACTAATGTCAAAGTGGAGGCAAGAAGGAAATTCTTCATGGAGAAGGTGGCATTTGGCTGGCATTTCCTATATAGCAAATGAGTAGAATTTTAATAGGGAGAGATGCAGGGGGAGGACTTTCTAGATATAGGTAGTGTAATGAGGACAGGCATGGAGGAAAGCATATGTTCAGTGAGTAATGGAATAATGAAGCAAGGAACATGTGGAAGGGATAAATTTAAGGTAATAGTAGCAATGATTGATGATGATGATGAGGATAACATTCATAACCTGCTTTAAGTTTTGCAAAGCACTTTACACATGTTAACTCAGTTTGGATCAGGTTAAGGAACACATGCTAGGTTGAGTGTGAATTTTACTGGGGAGGTAACAGGGAGTCGCTGATAATTTTTGAGCAGGTGAGTGACAAGACTGAACAATTTGAAAACCTTAAAGTGTTTTATAAATGTTAGTTATGATGATAATGATAATGATGAATCTGGGGTTTAATGCAGGAGGATTTATAGCAGAGAGTTGCGGAGCTCAGTTAGGAGATTATTATAATAGTTCATGCAAAAGGTAATAAAAAACTTCAAAACAGGTAGAGAAAGTAGCATTAGGAGGACTGGAATTTAACAATATATCAAAGTACCAAACAAATTTTTGCATCAGTTGACTCGCTTTCTGCTGGTAGGAATGGAGAAGATATGGATTTGAAAGGAATGTCCAAGGAAGAATTTGGTGGCTTTTTTTTTTGCTAATTGAATATGGGAGGTAATGGGAAGAACGAAATAAAAATGAACTTTGAGGCTCCAAAACTAGGTGAGTGGAGCAATGATGGTATCATTAGCAGAAATAGAAAAATCAAGAGGAGACGCTCATCTGGAAGATATGGAGAAAGATGGTGAATACAGTTTGGGATATTTAATTTGAGGTATATAGAACAAGTCTGAAAATCTGAATGGTTCAACACTAGTAGCCATCTGTTCCTGCCCCTTGCTCCCTGCCTTTGCTAACTCTCAGACAACTGGTGTCAGAGTAAGGTTTGATCTCATAACTGTCTGCTGCTCTACCTTTTGTTTCCCCCACTTTTTTTGGTTGTTGTTTAGTCATGTCCAACTATTCATGACTCCATTTTGGATTTTTTTTTGACAAAGGTTCTAGAGTAGTTTGCCAGCTCCTTCTCCAACTCATTTTACAGAAGAAGAAACTGAGGCAAACTGGATTAAGCGACTTGCCCAGGGTCACACAGCAAGTAAGTGTCTAAGGCCAGATTTGAACTCAGGAAAATGAGACTTCCTGACTACAGACCCAGCTTTATATCCACTGTGCTTAACTACCCCTAAACAAGCCACTAGGGGAGCATGATTATATCAGATTATGATATTTCTGATTCTAATCCTTACCAGGACTCATAGGAATGGGTGCCATGGTTTTTATGGGTAATGAAGTGAAAGAAGCAATATGGTATGATGGAAAGAATTGGATTGGGAGTTATGGACACAAGGATTGCAGTCCCAACTTCTCTCATAAATCTCTGGGCCTCAGTTTCCACATTTGTAAAATAAAGAGTTTGGGTTAAATTATCTCTAAGGCCCCTCTCAGCTCTAGAAAAGTGATTCTATGTATTAAAACCATCATGATTGTGCAAAAAAAAAATCACGAAGCATATGTCCTTCCGATGGTGGGTCAGTGTCTTTGCATATAAGGAACAGAGAATGCATTAATATATAGACACTAAATGGAATATTGAATTCCTGTCATGAAACCTCACCCTAACATGGAGGTGACTCTGGGTTGTTGAAGGCTATGCTCATGAAACATATACCTTTTGGGTTCACCGCGCTGGAGAGATGGTCCGTGCAGGTCCAGTGACAGTCTGCGTATGTCTTCCAAGGAAGAGTGGAGTTCAGTAAGGAAGTCTTACCATCAGAATGACCACCCAGTATGGATTTCTTGGTAAGACAATCAATGAGACCATCTGCTAAAGCTTATGGGGGTTAACAAGGTTGCTTTGTTTTGTTTTGTTTTTTTAAGAAAAGTTATATTGCGGGAAAGAGGAAAATCAAAGAAAGCACAGAATTTGTTCAGGGTTACTCTGAAATAGGCAGGGTGGCACAACGGGAAGCAAACAGCAACACCAACACTAACTCATGTTTACATAGTACTTTCAGGTTGGCAAAACACTTTTAAAATATTCTATCATTTGACCTACAAAATAAACCTGGGAGGTAGGTGCTGTTATTGTTTCTGTTTTGCAGATGAGGAAACTGAGACTGGTGGGTTAAACGCCTTGTTCTGAACCATACAACTAGTGAGTGTCTGAGGAAGGATTTGGACTCAGCTCTGTCCTGACATGATTGAATTCAACAAACATTTATAAAGTACCTACTATGTGCCAGGCAATGCACTAAGCACTGGGGATATAAAAAGAGGCAAAAGATAGTTCCTTCCTTCAAGGAGCCCACAATCTTTTTTTTTAAATTCATTTATATATTTTCTTGTTCACATCATTCATTTCCATGAGATTTTTGAGTTACAAATATTTTTCCCCATCTTTCCCCCACCCACCACCCCAAAACAGCCATCCCACTGTATAACCCCTCCCCCAACCTGCAAAGAGCTTACAATCTAATGTACTCTAAGTCCAACGCTCTCTTCATGACCACACCACGTAGCTGCCTTAACTGGATCTAGAGTCTGAGGACCTGAGTTCAAATTCCTTCGCTGCTACATACTCCCTGTATGACTTTAAGGAAGTCACATGACCTCCCTTGGAGCTCAATCTTCCCTGTCTATAAAGTGAAGGTGGGATTAAATGGCTTCTGAGGTACTTTTGAGCTCTAAATTTCTGATCCCTGATCCTGTAGTGGGTGGGCTAATGATAATGGGTGATATAGAGAATTTATAGGATCAGAATTTATAGAATCATGGATGGAAAAGAACATTGGAGGCCATAGAATCCAACCCTCTTATTGTGCAGCTGGGGAACCTTTACTTCTGTTTTCTCAATGATGCAGAATGATTCCAAGATGTAGAAGATTAGAACAAGATTAGTTGATAGGGAAATGAGACGTAAGGTAAGCCGGGAGCTGATGGTTCCACCGGAGTTTCCCCTGGTGAGACTATATCTACAACACTGGGCCCCCCATCTTAAGGTGAGGAGTAAACTGGATCATATCCAGTGGATGACCAGTAAAGTGAAGGATCTTGGCATTAGGCTGTATGAATTAGGCAGCCAGTGCTTGGAGTCAGGAAGACCTGAATTTGAATCTCTGCCTCAGATATTCATTCACTAGCTGGGTGACCCTGGACAAATTATTCAGCCTCTCTCATTTTTAGCTTTCTCATCTGTAAAATGGGGATAATAATAGTACCTACCTCACAGGGCTGTTATAATAACAATAATAATAATTCATGATAATATAATAATAAATGTGTAAAATAATAAATATGTAAAACATAAGGTAAATGCTAATTATTGTTAGTAGTAGTAGTAGTAGTAGTAATAATGTTACTTCTTATGTTGGCAGCCAGGTGGCCTAGTAGATAGTGGCAGACCTGGAGTCAGGAAGATTCATCTTCTTGAGTTCAAATCTGGCTATGTGGTCCTAGGCAAGTCACTTAACTCTGTTGGCCTCAGTTTCCTCATCTGTCAAATGAACTGAAGAAGGAAATGGCAAACCACTACAATATCTTTGCCAAGAAAACCTTAAATAGGGTTATGAACTTAGACATGACTATTACTATTATAATATTATTACAAGAATAATTTAACATTACTATAAAATTATTACTATGTAATATAATATTAGCAATACATTATAATGTATATAATATATTACATAACATGTAATATATTATATAAAATACATCATATGGTACATATAATATAAAATGTAATAATATCTTAATAATAATAATAATATCTCAATGCCTTGGGGGAAAAAACTAAGGGTGAAATATAAAAGTTGTTTCCAAGTATTTGAAGGGCTGTCTCATAGAAAAGATTGAATTTTTCTGCTTAGCCCCAAATGGCAGAACTAGTAATGTTGGGGGGAAGTTGTAGGGAGACAGACTTTAGCTTGACATATAGATAAACTTTGGCATATCCAAAACTGTTCAGAAGGGGAAAGGGCTGCCTTGGGAGTTTAGTGAGTTCCCCATCACAGAAACTCCGCTTGAAATGGAGACTAGATGGCCACTTATCATGACTGTTGTAAAGGAGAATATTGGCAGGCACTGGTTAACCCTAGATGACTTCTGAGGTTCTTTCCAGTGCCATGATTCTGAGATCCTACAAATACCCAGTGTGGTGTAACCATGGATATTTTGAAGTATAGGGTGCTAAATTACCCCACTACCAAAGCAGGGAGCTCTTAGTTAAGGCTGAAGATGAAACCTAAGCTTATGTATCAGGTGTGCTTTTTAGGTGAATTGCTTTTTAGATGTCGTCATCAGTGGGTTTGGGAATTAATTTATCAGGTGCATGTTGTAAAAGCACAGAATTGTCCCGTGGCCCTTTCTTTGGTGGTGATTATGGGTGGGGGGCGAGTTTCGAGAATGTGCTCAACTCCCTAATCCTTAGCTTTTCAACCAGGTAGAGCTTTAATTTGGAAAATAAGTGGCACTTAAGTGTGAACAGGTTTTGGAGCCAGGTGCAAAGCCTGCCTTCTGAGTCAGAGCGTAGAAGAGAATCATGAAAACAGTAGTGAGGTCATTAACACTGAGAACATAGGGCAAAGCGACCCCAGAGATTTTCTCCCAGAACCCTCTGGGGTTCTGCCTTGGCTCTCCTTTAGGCAATTTCACCACCTTCAGCCTCCTCCATACACAAAACTTGGAGAACTGTGTAAGTTTAGTCTGTGAAAGCAAAGACTTGGGAGGAATGGGGATGAGTGGAAAGGATGAGACATGGGAATTGTTTTCAAGTCTTAAGTTGTGTAAATACTCAGCTGTCAAACTGATTTTCCCAAACATTATATGTCTGACCATATCACACACACACTCCACCTCATTCAATAAATTCCACTGGCTCCTGGCTACCTCCAAGCTCAAATATAAAATCATCTGCTTGGTTTTCAAAACTTTTATAACTTGGTCCTTTTCTACCTTTCCAGTCTTCTTACACTTTGCTTGCCATTATGTACTCTGTGATCCAGTGAAAATGGCCTCGCTCGGTCTCCAGAATCTTGTACATTTTCACAAGCTGCCCTCATGCCTGGAATTCTCTTGCTCTTCATCTTCACCTTTTGAATTCCCTGGATTTCTTCAGGTCTCAGCTAATTTCTAACTTTCTGCTAAAAGCCTTTACAAATCTCACCAAGAAGCCAATTCTTCTTAATCTTACTGTTTTCCCCCAAGACTGTTCCTGGTTTGTCCCATATGTCTTGTTTAGAGATATAAAATCTCCCCTAAGTACTACTTTGGCTGCATCCCATAAATGCTGGTATATTGTCTCATTGCTGTCATTCTATTTAATAAAATCATTTATTGTTTCTATGATTTGTTCTTTGACACTCTCATTATTATGAGAATTATTTTAATATTACTATGTAATATAATAATATTGGTAATAATAATACATTAATAATATATTATCATGTATATAATATATAAAATATTTCTTATAGTACATATAATATAAAATATATAATATAATAATATATTAGTAATAATAATAATCTCTCAATGTCTTAGGGGGGAAAAACTAAGGGTGGAATATAAAAGTTGTTTCCAAGTATTTGAAGGGCTGTCTCATAGAAAAGATATTGAATTTTTCACAGACTCAGTAACACTCACTCATTCTTTAGGATTAGATTATTTCGTTTTCAATTAATTTTTAATCTATTTCTACATAGCTTTTTATCAAATGTAATTTTTATTGCATTATGATCTAAAAAGGATACATTTAATATTTCTGCTTCTCTACATTTTGTTCTAAGGTTTTTATGCCCTGGTACATGGTCATTTTATGTGAAGGTGCTTTGTACAGCGTAGAAAAAGGTATATTTTCTTCTATTCCCGTTCAGTTTTATCCAGTTTTTATCACAGTTTATCATCACACAGTGTTACTGTTACTGTTCTCCTGGTTCTTCTCCCTTGACTCAGCACCATTTTATGTAAATCTAGGGTTTTCTGAAACCCACCTACTCATCATGTTTTATGACATAATAATATTACATTACATCCATATACCATGACTTGTTCAGCCTTTCCCCAGTTGATGGGCATGCCCTCAGTTTCTAATTCTTTGCCACCAGAAAAAGAGCTGTTATAAATATTTTTATACATATGGGTCTTTTTCCCTTTTTATGATCTCTTTAGGATATAGACCTAGTAGTGGTATTGCTGGATCAAAGGGTATGCACAGATCCATAGCCCTTTGGGCATAGTTCCAAATTGTTCTTTAAAAAAATTTAGTCTCTGAACTTTTCACTTCATTTTTTTTTAACATTAAATAGGAACAAAGATTGAGAGCAAAGAGATTCATTTGATCCAACTCACTTCAATTTACGGATGTAGACACTGAGGGCCAGATAGAAATACCCAAAGTCACACAGGCGGCAGAAATCTGGCAGCCCAAGTTTCCTGTATGCCTTTCATTTCTAATCCCACTATTTCTTGCTGTCTCGCCTACTTTTAAAACTCTCTCCACTCTATTTTCAGATCCTGAAGACTGTTTGAAAAGGGCATATCACTTTCTCAAAATAAATCAGAAGGTGAGACACATTCACAATGCATCATGACATAAACTAGCTCCTGGTTTCACATCAGGTGGTCTTGGAGTAGTGCTTTGGTTCCCTAACAAGATCCTCTTCTTAGAGAACTCAGAATCACCATAGGTTTCTGTGGGTTGCTCTTCCTGCCTGGGGCCAAATGTCAGATTCCTAAAACTTTCAGATTAGGATGTAGGAAATGAGCTAAAGGTCTGGATCAGGAACCATTTAGCGGCACGCTTCTAACACTGAGTTCTTTCTTCCTCAATGGCTAATCACTAGAGAGTCAGCCTTGGTCCATGAGGAGGTTCTGATGGACTGGAATGACTGCCCACATCTCATACAGGGAGCCTGAGGCTTCATGCCCAATTTCATTGCCTTGATTGTTTCTCCCACCAATTCTTTTCTCAAACGCCAAATCTTAATTCCTTTCATGGCAAAGCAGGACAAAAATTTTCTTTTTTCTTTAATATTAAGTTTTTTTCTGAACTTGAAAAAACAATCAAATTTACATTTCTATATTCTTAAGGAACAGAAAAAGAAAAATACATGTATATTTTATGTATACAAAGTCACAAATTTTAATTATATACAGCTTATTTTTAAAGTATATAATAAATTTATCATAAAGATGTCCTTCTTGTCTATTCTGTCCCCCACCCTGAACTTCCTTCTGCTTTCTACTATGCACTTAAAAATGCTTTATTAAATTTAAGTATGTAATTCTTTCCTCTTTTGGGTAACCTTCCCTTTCCTCCAAATTCTCTCACTCCCCAAACTGAAAAACCCTCCCTTGCAACAAATAAATGTAATCAGGCAAAACAAATAAAGCTACTGACCACGTCTGAAAACATATGACTCATTCTGTAACTCTTTTTCATCACTTCTCTGTAAAGAGTAAGGAAGCATTCTTTGTCATGGTTGGTATTTTCATTGGTGAAAGTTCTTTAAAGTTGTTTTTCTTTCCAATGTTGTAGTAACTGCAAATTATTGTCGTAGTTCTGCTTACTTCACTTTGTATAAGCTCATAAAATTCTTCTCATTTTTCTCTGAATCTTTGCTTTTGCATCTCTTTTGGTGCAATAATATCCCATTGACTGAATATAGCTTTCTGAATCAATGGACGTCACTTCAGTTTCCAAGTTCTTTGCTATAACGAAGAGGGCTGCTGGGAATGTTTTTGTACATCTGGGCCTTTTCCCTCTTTCTTTTATCTTTTTGTGAATACAGCCCTAGTAGTGTAGCATTAACAGTGTGTACTGTTCGCAATTTTTTTAAGCACGGTTCCAAATTTCTTTCCAGAACAACTGTACCAATTCCTGGCTCCTTAAACAACATGTTAGAGTGCCTTTCCCTACACAGCATCTCCAATAAGTGTAATTTTCATTGGGTAGATTTCTCTTTTGACAATTAACTGTCCCTATCCTTTGGCTATTTATCTATTGGAGAATCACTCTTGGTCTCTTATATTTGAATAAATTCCCTGTATTTGAATTAGTTCTTCAATCTCTCACCTACCTTTATCAGAGAAGATTGCTGAAAATTTTTTTCCTACTTTACTGTTTTTCTTTCTAATTTAAACTCATTGATTTTGTTTCAAAAGTCTATCTCCTGCGATCCTTTCTGGCCCTTTTAAAATCAAGAACTCTCCCAAGGTAGTTGCACAAGGAGCTTCTTCCCTGCTCCTCTAGTTTGTTTATTAAGGGATCTTTTACATTGTAGTCATGTATATATTTTGAGTTTATTGTTGGAGTGTCAAATGCTAGTTTAAACTTAATTTCCACCACATTCCTTTCCAATTTTCCCAAGAGATTTTGTTGAATGGCAAGTTCTTACCCCGGTAAAATGTCCTATAGACGTCTTAAACTCAACATGTCCAAAACTGAACCCATCCTTTTCTCCTGCAAACCCTCGCCCTTTTAAACTTTCCTATTATTGTCAGGAGCACCATCAATCTCCCAGTTCCCCAGGCTTGCAAGGCAGTGACTCTTCACTTTCTCTTGTCCCATTCCCACCCACAACCAATCTGTTGCCAAGGTCTTTTGATATCACCTTTGTAACATCTCTCAAATATTCCTCCTTTCTTCTGATATTACCACCACTCTGATGGAAGCTCCCATGTCCTTATGCTGAACTATCACAATAGTTTGCTGGTGGGTCTCCCTGCTTTCAAGTCTCCACTCTAGTCCATCTTCCATTCATTTGTCAAATATTAATACGTGGTGGTAAATCAAGACAAAATTTTTCTTAATTTTTCCCCCTAAATTTCTGGATCTGACCATGTCATTCACACACATCCCTCCATTCAATATATTCCAATGGCTCCCTGTCACCTCAAGGATCAAAGATGAAATCCTCTTGTTGGCTTTTAAAGCCCTTCATAATCTAGTCCCCATCTTTATTTTCAATCTTCTTATACCTTACGCTCCCCACCCCTGCCACACACACACTCTTCAATTCAATGACATTCATCGCTTTGCTATTCCTTGAACAAGACACTCTATCTCTTGATTCTGGATATTTTCACTGACTGTCCCCCATGTCCGAGATGCTCTTGCTTCTCACCTTCATTTCTTGGCATCACTAGGCTTCCTTCAGATCCCAACTAAAATTCTGCCTTCTATAGGAAGGCTTTCCCAATCCCTCATCTTTCTAGTGCTTTCCCTCTATTGATTATTTCCTATTTATCCTCCACATAGCTTATTTGTACAGTTATGGAAATGTTTTATTTTTTATTAGATTATGAGCTCCTCAAGGGCAAAGACTGCCTTTTGCCTTTCTTTTAATCCCCAGTGCTTACTTAGCACAGTGTTTGGCATAATGTAAATAAATGTTTCTTGAGAATAGTTGTGTTCTTTGCTTTTTTTTGGAGACTACTATGCTGATTTGCTTCTGAATGTTTCACTGATAATTTTTTTCCTATTTTAAAACTATTAACAATTTTCCTTACTGATTAAAAAATAGAAATACCTCTAGGAGAGAAGTTTTAAGGGAAAAGGCCATGCCTCTCCTTTCTCTCCATTGACTTTAAGACTAATCTTTTTTCTTTTTTTTTTGGACAGGATCTGTGATCAGGCATAGTGTTCAGAACATAATAGATGAATAATAAATTCTTGTTGAAGTGAAACGAATTGATGAATCTTTTCATCCTTCCATGAACGTTTGAAGAGGAACAGAAATATCAGGAAGAGCTCCCATCTCTAGCGTCATCAGAGAATGAGCTGTCCCACATTAGTGAATGTTCCACATTACTGGAGATTATTTATCCCTTTAAGCATTGGAACTTTTCTTATATTAAGCATTCTGAGTGGACATACTTCTAAAAATGCACTTTCCTGTTTGTTTTTTAAACAGAAAATGCTGGGTATGATTTAACCTTTTCTGGATGACTCAGGGCCATCAGTATGAGTATAATTATAGCTCACATTTATATGCTGCTTTATTATGTTTAAGCTACTTTCCTCACAATAGTCCTAGAAGGTATGTAGTACAAGTATTATGGTCCTATTTTACAGAGAAGGAAACTGAGGCTCCAAGAAGTTAGGCCATGAAGTGTAGTGAAAGACCATGGGGTGTGGAGTCAAAGGCCACATGGCACAAGATTTCAGGACCCCTAGTCATCTCCACATCATGTTGAGGCATCAGAATGAGAGTGGGTAGAGTATTCACAAATAAAAGAAGGCAAATAATAGTATAGACTTTTCCCAGGATTAAATGAAGTCTGTCAAATTTCATCTATAAGCTAATCCCAAGCTGAAGGCTTCTAGGTTATGTGGAAAGTATCAACAAATGTAATGTGAGAGGGTGGAAGAATTTTCCATTGGGAGTCAGAGGGCACGGGTTCTAGTCCTGGCTCACCCACTTACTATTCGCCTCTCTAGGCTTTGGTTTTTCATCTATAAAATGAGAGGATGGAACTAGATGGGCTCTGGGGTCCCTCTCAGTTCTAAAGCTAGGATCCTGTGACCTGGTCTCAACTCCTGGCTCTGCTGCTGATTCCTTGTAACAAACACCCTGAGTACATCATTAGACCTCCTTAAGCCTTTATATCCTTGCCTATAAAACAAAGGGCTTATACTAGATGGTCTCTAAGGTCTCTTCTGGTTTAAATCCTATGAGCTTAAGTTGGTTGGGCAATAAACATTTATTAAGCACCTTCCGTATGCCAGGCCCTGTGCTAAGAGCTGAAGATACAGAGATATACAAAAGACAGTGCCTACTCTTAAGGAAATGACAGAATAACAGGGAAGACAACATGTAAACAACTGAGTGCAAAAAAGATACAGGATAAAACAGAAATAATCAGCAGAGAAAAGGCACTAGAGAAAAGGGGGGTTGGGAAAGGCTTCCCCAAAAGGGGGAGATTTTAGTTGAGGGAAAGAAGCCAGGAGTGGCTTCCCACAGGTTACACTGGTAGAGTTGGGATTTGAGCCCATTTCTTAAGACCATAATGCCATGTTATTCTACTATACTCTAGTATAGTGATGCTTATAAGGGGCTATTGCTGTGTAAGTACTAGTTTTGGTGCCTGGGCTACCTTCTTTACTGTAATTTGCTGTCACTTTTAGTAATCAAATTTTTGAGATCCCCACTCCCCCGTTGTCTATAATACATTGTTCCCAGTTCTAAAAATTTATAAACTAGGTTTTATTTGCAATTTCAAGCCTTTCTATGCATTGAAAGTAGTCAGCAAGTCAAGTTTACCAGAATGTATTAAGCGTGCGTCAGGGACTGTGCTAAGCACTAGAAGACAAAGAAAGGCAAAAACAGACTCTGACCTTAGGAGCTCGTATTCTAATTGGGGAGACCAAGATGATGATACTTGGGCAATACAAACCGTGTATGGTGTGAGTGGAAGGGGATCTTTAGAAGCAAGGGACTAAGAGGGGATGCTGAGAGAAGGGTGGAGAGAGATTAGGAATGGTCAACAGAGGGTAGGATTCCTGTTTTCTTGAAGGAAGTCAGGGAAACTGAGAGATGGTGATGAAGAGGGGGTATATTCAAGGCTTGGAAATGGGAGAAGGAGTGTAGTGTGTAAAGAAGAGCAAGAATCCCAATTTTTTTTTTCTGGAATAGAGATGGGAAATAAAATGTAAGATGAGTGGAAATGTAGGACAGGTTCAGGTTTTAAGGAGTTGTAAATACCAAGCAGATTGGATCCTGGAGATTATCTGGAGCCACTGGAGTTGGGAAAAGGAGAGAAATAGGCAAACCTACACTTTTGGCAGCTGAGTGGAGATTGGATTGGAGTGGGAAGAGACACAAGGCAAGGAAGCTGATTAGAAGGTTATTGAAATAGCCAGATAAGAAGCAATGAGGATCTGAACTAGAGTGGTGCCTGACTGAATGGAGAGAAAGAGAAATATATCAGAAATGTTGTCCACTCATACATGAAGTACCTTCTAATGCCTCTGAGGTGATACTAATTTTCAGTATTTTGACAACCCTAGTGTTCCATGTCTTGCAACCATATAGTAACATTGGGAGAATATTGACATTGATAAAAGGATCCATTGTTTCAGGGAAAAGTCTGGGGTTGACGAAAGAATTTTTTAATTTTCCAAAGATAATCCAGTCCATTTTCCTTCTCTTGTTAAATCCTAGAGTCAACACATCACTCATTTAAAGTTTCTATTGAAAAAATACACACTCACATATAAATGCAATATAGATGCATGTATGTGTATCTGTGTCTGTGTGCGTGCGTGCGTGTGTGCGTGTGTACAGTGAGACAAACTGTATAGGTTGTCCATCTAACTGCATGTCACACTCTTGACAATAGATATTCTTTATCACCTTGGATTTTTCTGTGTAGATGGTGAGATTAAACTATTTTGAGTGCTTATGGATCTCTTCTAGGAGGTTCTGTAGTATTTCAGAAATTGAAACACAACACAGCGTCATCTTCAAACTGGATCTCACCATCTATAGAGAATTCCTCTTCCACTTGGAGTCTGACCTCAGTCTCTTCTATGATGAAAATCTTTAGCATCCTTCATTTGATAGGGTCACTAACAAAGTGATCTCTGTTGTTATATCTTTCAAAGAATCTCATAACATTTTTATTTATGCATGGGAGACGTCTTGTTGGAAGAGACCTTTTAAGACAAAATTTTACTCTACTGAATCATATGCTTTTTTTTAATAGTCAAGAAACAAGAAACACAGTAGGATCATGAATTCTCTACATCTTTTAGTAAATTGTGTGATGGTAAAGATGTAGCAAACTGGGTAATATTACTTGCCAAAGTCTGTTTGTTTCCTACGAATATCCTCATCAAGGAATCCAATGATCCCTTGTTTTTTTTAAATAAAGTTATCAAAACATTTTTACGATTTAAAAATTTTTGAACTTAAGAAATAAAACATTTTCAAAACATAGTAGAATAAAAAAAAGATGATTGCATGTGAAACCACAAATTGATTACATACAACTTATTATTCCTTTTAAATATATAAGTTATCATGTACCTTCCTTTCTTCTTTTCCTCCCCCCATCCTCGCCCTAGAGATGCTACCATTACCACACATACACATATATAATATACATATGAATGCAATTTACATAAATATTTATTATATATTACATATTTTATATATTATATAAATGAATAAATTCAATTTATATAAATAAATATTAAAGCCTGTTTTATTTATTTATAAAATATTTATATTTTATGTTATATTATAAAATATTTATAAAATATATGTGTAACATATACTTTAATTTATCAGTTCTTTCTCTGGATGCAGATAACTTCCTTCACAGGTCCTTTGTAGTTCATTTGGGTATTAATGATGCATCTATTTTAATTTTTTTTAAATGGAAAAATAGGAATACAGATTGGCAGTTATGTTATTTCATTTGCCTTATTTGATAGTAATAAAGTTTAAGCGATTTTTTTATCTACATCTTTGGTGTGGATACCTTGAGAATAATCCTTTTAATTGCTTTATAACTCTATCACCTTCAGAATGGATCTGCTCTGTGAACCTAGTCTAGTTCAGCCGATTTTCCCGTTAGAGGTATCTAGATGGTACATTAGAGGCAGCTAGGTAGCATAGTGAATAGAGTGCCCTGCCTAGAGAAGGACGACCTGAGTCCAAATCCAGTCTCTGACACTTATTGGTTGTGTGACCCTTGGCAAATCACTTAACCCTGTTTGCCTCAGTTTCCTCATGTGGAATGAGCTAAAGAAGGAAATGGAAAAACCACTTCTATATCATGGCCAAGAAAACCCTAAATAGGGTCACAAAGAGTCAGAAACAACTGAAAATGACTGAACACATACTGGTGGTGAGCCTTTCTATACCTGAGCAGGCTGGTCCTAGAAAAGTAGACTGGTTATTGCTGGGAACACCTTTGGAACCTTTCCAACATAAGAGAAACTCCCAAGACTTATGTTCCACAAACAGGGACCTCCACACTGAGCTGAGGCACCAGAGGAGGACATCTCAAATGAAAGAAGGGAAATGATTGCTTATATTTGTTCTAGGCCTTAGGAAATGTCTTGAAACTTTTTTTCTGTTTTAACTTCAAGTTCAAGGCTGCTAGACCTTGCTGTGGTATGTGGGAATGTGGCACAGAAAAAGGAAAGAAACAAGCATTTATTAAGTACTTATTGTGTGCTAGTCACTGAACTAAGCAGTTAACAAATATTACCCAATTTGATACTCACAACAACCCCAAGAGGTAGGTGCTATTGTAATCTCCATTTTACATTTAAGGAAACTGAGACAGGCAGCAGTTAAATGACTTGCCCTGCGTCACACATCTAGTAAGTGTCTGAGGCTGGATTTGAACTCAGATCTTCCTGACTCCAAGTCCAGTGTTCTATCCATTGCACTATCCAGCTGCTTCAGAAGAAAGAATGCTGGATTGGAGAGATGACCTGTATGCATTGAAGTGTTGGCTCTGCCACTGTGCTGCATGTATGAAGTGGGTAAGTAATTTCCTTCCTCTGGGTCTCAAGTCAGCCTCTCCTCCTATGACCAATCTATTAATATACAGCTTATCCATCAACATCTATCTTACCCATCACTAAACTATCTTTAATCAGGATATCAGACTGCATTCAGTGGACAGAAAATAAAAAAAAGAAGTGGGGCGACAGTGGTATTAGGAAGAACCTTGAATTATTGGGAATGAGAAGCCCTTGCTTGATGTAACTTGTCCTGGCTCTATAATCTTGGGCAAATGATTTCACCTCTTAGGATTTTGGTTCTTTATCCATAAAATGAAGGGAGTGGGCTAAATGCCCTAGAATTTTTTTTCCAGCTCTAGAATTCCATTTATCTATAAAAATGAGGTATCCCCAATTTTTCACTCTAATGGCCAAAATTAGCAAGATAAACTCAGGTTAGCAGTAATCAAGTCCTACTGTGTTGTGAAACCTAAAGCCTGAAATAATTTTTCTTGTTATGAATAGGCAACATAAGGAATCACATAAGAAAATCTAAAGGAAGCGTAAAATACTCCATCCAGCATCTAGGTGTGGTACTAGTCACTGCAAAACACAAGGTATATAGTTAGATCCCCCATCCGCACGCCCCCAGAGCAGCTGGGTGGTACAGTGGATAGGCACTATGCTAAACACTTCTAAACAAAATTCTCTCATTTGATCCTCACAACAACCCTGGGAAGTAGGTGGTGTTATCATCCCTGTCTTACAGTTAAGGAAACTGAGGCAGAGGTAAAGTGATTTGTCCAAGGTCATATAGCTAGCAAATATGGATTTGAACTCAGGGCTTCCTGCCTCCAGATCCAGAGTTATATCCATTGTGCCACTGTCTCCTCTAGAGAGAAGACATTGCACAAATAACTAAACCAAGGAATACATGGTGAAAACCATGGGATTAATTGAACAAAGATTTATAAGCTTATAATAATCAAAATATTTCCTAAACCTTGGTGGCCCAAACTGAGAAAAATGCTCTAGATGTGGTTTTACTAGTGAAGAATTCAGAGCAATAGGAACCTTCTTAATCCTACTGACTATGTACCTGTCAATCCAGACTAGCATTTTTTTTCCCTGCCACATTCACTCTTTAGTCTTTTGCAGATGGACTGATGCCTAGCCATACTTCCCCGTCTTGTTCTTAGGAAGCAGCTTTTTTGTACCCAACACATAAAACTTTACATTTACCCCTCTGGAATTTCATCTCTTCAGACTCAGCCCAGCCTGTCAAGATTCTCGGATCCTGTCATCCCCCATGATCATCATCTTTTCTAGGTTTGTGCCACCCACATATTTGATAGGCATGTTTTTCATGCTTCTACCCGCAGTATTGACAAAAATGTTAAATAGCACAGGGTCAAGTACACATCCCCAGGCATCTCACTAGGGATTTCCTTCTACAGTCTATGCTCAGGATTTAACACAGTGCCTGGCATAAAGAAGGTAAACTGAACAAGTGCTTGTTGGCTGATCCTTTGCAGAGCCTGAGAGAGACACAAATCTCAGATAACACATAGTGTCTGTCCTATAGCTTGTCATCTGGTAGGAGCAGCATACACACAGATAGCTATGAGAGTAATAATAATAATAAGGGTTAAGATTTATATAATGCCTATTAGTTTACTTATATAAATTCCATTTAATTATTTATTTTTATTTATTTATTCATCTATTTATCTATTTATTTATTTATTTGTTTGTTTGTTTGTTTATTTATTTATATGATTCCTATTAGTTTCCAGGTACTTTAGATATATTAGCTCATTCGAGCCTCACAACCACACTGGGAAGTGTTAACATTAGCCCAGTTTTAAAGCTGGGGAAACTGAAGCAGACACAGGTTAAGTGACTTACCCAAGGTCACATAATAGTAAGTGTCTGAGGGTAAATGTGAATTCAGGTCTTCCTGATGCCAGGCAAGGCCTTCTATCTTTTTACCGCCTATGATGGGGGTGAGGCAGAAAACACAAAGAGTTAGGTGGTATCTGAGAGGGTTGACACTTATACATCCTGGTCTATGTGTTGTAACAGAGTAATTCTCATGAAGCAAAAGCTGAATTTAGAGTCACATGCGCTATTTACTACTTATATGAAGGCACAGTGGCACCTGTAGGCAAGGAGTCAAGGAGTCAGGAAGACTCATCTTCCTGAGTTCAAATCTGGCCTCATAAATAAATCAGTTTTTTAAAAATGATTGTACATGTATGATTTGTATTCGATAGCATGCTGTCTTGGTGAGGAGGAAGATTTTAGAACTCAAAATCTTATAACAGTGTATGTTGGAAACCAAAAATTAATTAATTAATCAGACCTGGCTTCAGACACTTACTAGCTGTGTGACCTTGGGCAAGTCACTTAACCCTATTTGCCTCGGTTTCCTCATCTGTAAAATGAGTTAGAGAAGGAAGCGGCCACCAGCTTATCATCACTGCTAAGAAAACCTCAAATGAGGTCAATGAAGAGTCAGACATGACTGAACACAACCACAAAAGCTACTTTATGACCTTGGCCAAAATCATTTAGCTTCTCTAGGCCTCAGTTTCCTCATCTTTAAAATGAACTAGGTGACTTTCAAGATCCTTAGTATCTCGACGTTTGATCAAATGACTTGAGCTAGGGCCTTGGGCAGAGCTGGGCTGGAAGAGGGTTAGTGTTGAGCAGTGCTACCAATCCACGTGATGGATGGAGGAGGAAGACAGTACAGATATCAACCCCACACTTTCCCCAACAATTTCAAAGTTTGATAGAGGGTCACCTTTGTTTTCATTGATGTTAATATTTTCTGTGCCTTACTTTCCCCATCTAGGATACTGGGATTACATCACCAATGAGGAATGCCAGTAATAACTGACATTTATGTATTACTTTAGACTTCACAAAGTCCTTCACAATCACTATGTCATTTGATCCTCATAACAACCCTGCAATGTAGACATGACAGGTGTTATCATCATCCCTATTTTCTAAGCAAGAAAACCGAGACACAAAAAAGCTGAAGTGACTTTTGACACTTGCAGAAGGGTCAGGATTTAAGCCAGGCTCTTCTGACTTCATACTCGACCAGTGATCTTTTGATTACGCCATGGACCTGGATTTGAAAAGATTTGGAAAATACGAAGAATCACAGAAGCACATTCACTGCTGTGACATTCACTTTGGAAAAACAAAGGAAATTAAATCTGTTCATTCTTCATGAGTGACCTACAACATGATCCTCAAACATGGACAGGTGATGAGTAACCCTGATCTACATCAAGGTGTTAAGCCTTCTCCGAAGCCAGAAAAGTTGAGAGGCAGCTACCTGACACCCAAGTCTTTAATTAAGTTAAGCAGATAGCCCAGAGATGCAAGCAGGTGTTAAACTTACCCTGGAAAGTGTTAATCTTCTAGGTAACAGGAAAGAGATCAAGTCTTCTTTCAGGCATTGTCTGCCCTTTTGTTTTGCTTTTTACCTGGAACACTCCTCCTCCTTCTCTTCCTCCGTTCCTCCCAACTTAATCAAACTCATCTCCCCCCCTCACTTCCCATGGATGGTTCTTTTGTTGTGGTTTGAAAAGGTCTGCCAGGGAGATTGCTGCAAACAAATCGCACCCTGTCCCCACAGCTATAAAAGGACCAAGGAAGGGGAGGAAGAGAGAAGAGAGAGAGAGAGAGAGAGAGAGAGAGAGAGAGAGAGAGAGAGAGAGAGAGAGAGAGAGGTGAAGAAGAGAAGAGAGACGGAGCAAAGGGATCACACAGCCCACAAACATTTGTGCACACACACACCCTCACTGCAAGAGACAGAAGGCAAGACCACACTTCAGAGCAACAGGTAAGGAGGGGGAAAACAATGTATAAGCTAACCTTTTCAGTCTGATCCCTGACACCAAAAAGGCTTGTACCTAGGGTTTCGTATCATCTTTTCCCACTGAGATCAACGAATCTATGAAGCATTTAAAGTTCTTCATAATCCTAGAGGTTCAGATGAGGCAGTTTTGGTGTGTCAAATCTGGCATATCTGTCTTTGGTCTTTTAAAATTTTTAAACCCTTTAGAACTCTGAGATAAATGTTTGAAACTGAGAGATTGAGAGGAATGGTAATTTCTTTAGAAATAGGAACTTTATCTTTCTTTTAGAGACAGGAATAACAACCATACCAATTTACATTTCTTGAGACTTTTCCTTCTAAGTTCATATTGCTTCGCAGACAAGGTCTCTTCATTTGTCTGCACGACACTCCCTCGAAGAAGAACACCCAGGATTTCTAGGGATTGATTTGAAGAGTGGGATATGACAGAGATACTCCCATCTATTTGCCTCTCTTCATTTTTTCAGTCTTTCATTCTTTTCTTTCTTAATTTTTCTTTATTTCTCTCTCCCTCTTCCCTTTTCATCCTAACCTTTCTGTCTTCTATCCACTAAGAGTAAAAATGAAAAAGCAATATTGTGTCGCTACTTAAATTTTTTTTTGCTTTGATGATACATTATATTTTGCTATTACTTCTTAAATTCAATATAAACTGGGAACAAAGCTAATTCTGGAAATTACAATATGCACATTAGTGAAGATAAAGTTAAAATCAGCACTAACTTTTCATTCAGACCAGATTTTCCCCATAGTCTTCATTTTCCTGTTTGCTCATATCACCTGATATAATTGGGTTATCAGCATTGATTGAGTGGCCTATTATTGGCAGATCAGGGCCAGATAATTTGGTTCTACAGTATTACAGACACCGAGTTTCCCTTTCCAATAAACGTTTGGTTTTAACATAGCTTTTGTTGATTATGAAGTTGTCCATGGTTCTGAAATCTCCTTTTTCTGTTCTACTCTATAGAATTGTAAACTTTACATTGTATTTGGGATTAGGCACTCAGCCCAAGGCTCTTTCTGCTTCCTAAGCTTTTATGAAAGAAAAAGATACTTTGATGCAATGATAAAATACCCATTCTCATTCAGCTGGGTTTTTTGTTTGTTTGTTTGAACAAGACAAGTGCTGGTTGGGATATTGCAATATACCCATAACCAAATTATGGGTAGGGATGTATTCATTCAATTTTATTCAACTCTATTTCAATTCGATGAGAATCAGTTCGGTTCCTACTATGTGCTAGGCACTATCCTAGATGGTCTCAGAATTTCTTTCCAACTCTGAGATTCTGTGATTCTCTGGTCAGCTTTGTTCCCATCCCTACTGATCAGTTTTATTTGTCTATCTTACTTTTACTAAATTGTCTGGCTTGACTTGAGCCACCAGCTTCAGCCAGACTCTGAACTAAACATAAAATCTAACTAAAAATACCAGGAAGGCAACATGGTTTAGTGGATAGATGACCAGGCTAATGGATCCAAAACAAAAATAACTCAAATTTGTATAGTACTTTGTGCTTTACAAAGATTTTTTTACATGTTATATTTTATCTTTGTGACAAACTGAGACTTAAAGATGCTATATCTTGCCCAGGATCACATAGCTAGTAAAAGTCAAAGGCAGGATTCAATCCCAGATCTTCTTGACTACAAGTACAGTACTCTAATCACTACAATGTGCTGCTTTTGACTTGGGTTAAAATTCTGCCTCTGATAAATACTGACTATAACTCTTAAGGTCTCTGCACCCAGGCAATTCTTTATTAGTTTTACTTAACTGCTTTGTGTTGTTACAAGAGACCTCTTACAAAGTAGGAGTAATACATAAATGTTTGTAATGCAAAACAAACAAAAATACAAGATGTACCAACATTCATAGTGCAGCTTTAAGTTTTAACAGTTAAAGACTGTATTAAGATTTTTAGGACACACGATAATAATCAAGGGATACTAAGTGTCAAGTGGTGGTTCTGAGGAGGTGTGTATATGTGTATGTATGTGTGTGGGGGGGTTATGTCATCAGTGTGTTAGTCAACTAACATTTATTAAGCTCCTACTGTGTGCCAGGCACCGTTCTAAGCTTGTGTGTGTATTGAGTTATGTATGTGCTAGGGTAGGGGATAGGGCTAAAAGATCCAGTATTTAGAGGTTTCATAAAGGATGGAGGACTTGAGCTGGCCTTTGAAGGGAAACTAACATTTAAACAAATGGAGGGAGAAACAAGTGGAAGGAGAATGGGCAAAAGACAGGAAGGCACGTGCTCTGATGGGAAGTGGGGAAGGAATAATGAGACCACTTTGACCAAAGTGGATGGTCTGTGTAGGGGAAATGGTGAGAAATAAAGTTAAAGAGGTGAATCAATTATTAATGGTCCTTAATGTCAGACTAAAGAGTTGGGACTTTATCCTGTCCATAGATAATAGGAAATCATTGAGAATTTGGGGGGGGGAGGGGAGAGGATGATATTGGCCAAGGTGTCTTAGTGAAATTAAGTTGGCAGCTGTGTAGAGGATGAATTGGAATTGGGTAGAGGTGGAGAAGAGGAAGCAAAAGCCCAGTTTGAGTAATGTTGCACTAATTCCAGTAAAAGGTGATAAAAGCCTGGATCAGAGCAGTTGTGGAGGAGTGCAGAAAATAAGAAGCAGGAGTAAGAGGTATCATGAAGGAAGAATCAGTAATACTTGGGGGCTGACTGAATATGGCAGGGAGAAGGGTTAATGATGGAGAACTAGAAAAATAAGAAAAGAGAACTGGCTTGGGGAGAAATAGGATCAATTTGAATTTATTGAGATGTTAAATTTGAGGTGTAGATGTCCACCAGGTATTTGAAAAGAAAGGAATGATGCTCAGGAAAGCAAGATAGATTTGGGAGCCAGCATAAGCCAAAGTCATTAGAGGGGAGCAGATCTTTGAAGGAAAGAATAAAGTGGAGACAGAGAAACAGGAGAGTGGAGATGATGTAGGGAGGATTGCAGAAAGAAAGCTATAGATAGAGATATGTCTTTGATGGGGAAACATGTTAAAATGTAATGTAATATGTTATACATTATATGTAATATGACATTATGATGTGTTTTAATGTATACATTTTTAGACATAAAAATATAGACATATCCACATCATGTGTTTCAGAGATACATCCATACATGCAAACATATATAGATGTTATGAAGACAAAATGAGATAATATTTGTAATGTATATGAAGACTATTATTATTCTAAGAATTTAAAAACAAAAGTCTTCACCCTCATAGAGCTTAGGTTCTAATACCGTTTACAAGACATGTGGAGTTAATGGAAAGAATCTTGGGTTTGAAATGATTAAAGACATGGATTTGAATCCAGGTCTGCTACTTAATATTATGTGACCCTGGGCAAAGACCTTTCTAGTCTCAGTGCCTTCACTTATAAAATTAAGGGGGTTTGAACTAAATAATTCCTACAGTCTCTTCCAGCAGTGTTTGCCCTCTCTCTGTCTCTCTCTCTGTCTCTGTCTCTGTCTCTGTCTCT
>CM053595.1:145701494-145728046 GCA_028646575.1 Pseudocheirus occidentalis | reverse complement strand
TCTCTCTCTCTCTGTCCCTGTCTTCCACAGTCATGCTTGCTTTCTCCACTGAGCCCAAGAGGAGGCCAAAGCATTTAACTGATCTACTTATAGCCAACACGTCATCTCGTGGCTATATGTCTTTGCAGTGGGCTATCCCCTAGCCTTGGAATGTTCCTCTTCTTTACCTCCACCTCTAGGAATCCCCAGTCTCAAGATTCAGCTCAAGGGCTGCCTTCTCTGCATAAAGTTCGGTTCCCTGATTTATTAGCATTTCCTTCCCAAATGAAACTGTATTTATTTTGTGTATGTGTTTGTGTTTGTGTATGTGTGATCTCCCCTGTTAGAATGTAAGATCTTTGAAGGCAAGGACAATTTCATTCCTTTGTATCTCCAGTGTCTGACACACAGTAGGTATTTAATAAATTCTTACTCTATTGATTCAATTTCCTCCTACAACTGGAGGGATAGGTGTAAAAAATAAATAGAAGTAATGCAAAGTAATGGACTATGTCTGAAGTGGAAAAGTATAATAAATTTGGAAAAAAGAATAGAAGCTATCCTGGAGCCTCTCTACTTAGACTCTATTGTCACAGTTTTGAATATGCTTTTAGAAGTGTAAGAGAGGTGGCTAGGTGGCACAGTGAAAAGAGCACCAGCCCTGGAGTCAGGAGGACCTGAGTTCAAATGTGGCCTCAGACATTTAACACTTACTAGCTGTGTGACCTTGGGCAAGTCACTTAACCCCAATTGCCCTGCCTTCTCCAAAAAAAAAAAAAGAAGTATAAGAAGAGTAGAAATGACATTAAAGAGGGCAAAGAAGAGAAAAGAGCAGAGGATCAAGACAAGTATATATAGAGGAGGTCGCCGGAAGAAATATAGCTGGTAGGGAACTGAAAGATTGATTCTCAAGGTTATCTGTAAGAGGAGAAGCTACTGATCCTGTACTTTATTGCAAGCTGCCATGGTGGGGGGGGGGGGAGAAGGGAGGGGAGAAAATGTGAAACTCAAGAGATTGTGGAATTGAATCTTGTAAACTAAAAGTAAACAAACAAATCAACTAATAAAAAAAGAAAAGAAAAAAGAGGAGAAGCTACCAAGGCTTTTGAGGGAGGGGGGCGGAAATCAAACTTTATTACTATTCAAAAAAGGCAACTGGAAGAATATAATTCTATTTGCCTGCTTTCCTGTCCCTGTAAAATTTTTGTGAGAATAATATGTAGAGGGACATATCATGGATGATCTTGGTGAGAGTATTCATGAAGTATTATTAGGAAGCAAGAAGACTTTGGTAAGCGATGTTACCATAAACTACATCTCCACCATAAACAACTGATGTAAAGATCTCACTGTAATTACTGTTTATGGGTTAAAAACAAATTTGATTTGATTGAGTAAAGCTCTGACTTGAAGACTTTCCTCATGTCCCCCATGTGTGCCAGTATTTTATGAAATTCCTTGAAAGATGTAGCAGAGATGGTCTTGCTGGGCATATCTGATCACTAATGCCAGGGAAGGCAAGATATATATTACCGAAAACGTTCAGCCCAATGAACTTGTCTCATTTGGTCTTGAATAATAAATACCCAATAACTGGCACAATAAGAATAAGGGTTCCAGATTGAGGGGAGATCAGTTCCTTTTAGAGTAGTCTGGGGAGGTTCCATGGAGGTCAGATTTGAGTTAGGACTTATAGGAGAGATCCTGGGGTTGGCCATAGATTTCAATCTGGGAAGGAATTAGAGGTCATCTAGTTCAACCCTTCATTTTACAGATGAGGAAACAGAGACCAGAGAAATGAAGTGACTTGCCCAAGGCCACATAAGAAGGCAGGGCTAGTATGAGCAGAGAGGAGTGTGGGAGACATTGTAGATGGGAGGAATGGTAGAGCTGAAGATGTAGGAGTAGCTAGCCTGGGTCTGGAAAGCAGTGAGTTAACCAGTGACCTAAAAACAATCTGAGGACTCATTGATAGGTACTGCTGTCAATCATACTAACCACTACCCAGAGACATCTTGGTAACTAGTGCTGAGCATAGTTCCAATGTATGCAAAAAGCCACAGACCATGCTTCAGCAACATTTTATGGGTTTTAGTTACAAGGCAAGATGAAGGGGGCAGCAAGGTGGTACAGCGACTAGAGCGCTGGCCCTGGAGTCAGGAGGACCTGAGTTTAAATCCAACCTCAGACTCTTGATCACACTTAGTAGCCATGTGACTTTGGGCAAGTCACTTAACCCTAATTGCTCTGCCTTCCCCTCTCCCAGAAAAAGATACAAGACAAAATGGATACAATGGAATTTCCTACAGGGCAGAAAGGAAAGGCAAAGATTTACATATTGAAGTACAGATAGCAGGAGGGGAAGAACTACCCTGGGTGAAACTAAAAACTAGCCAATAAATACTAGGGATAGAGTTGGAATTTCACATTAGCCATTAATGCCAAAACTATGTCTAGCTGCTCCACATGTTCATCTTAAGTAAATAAAAGGAATAAAAGTGAGCCAGAAAATTCTTATCACTCATGTATTATCTAAGCTAAAGTTTGGTTTCTCAGCTAAATTCAGCGAGTTCTAGCTGGTGATGACTTTCTGTTCCAGCACATGTGGCCATACTAAAATTCTCTCACCTCACCAATATGGCCTGAACAGACTTGTGTAAGGCAGTAGTAAAGGTTATGTCTAGAAAGGGAGGGAGGTTGGGGCCATAAAGTAAAATATGGTAGAGTGAAAGGAGCACTAGTTCCAGAGTCAGGGGTCCTGGTGTAGACCCCTGGTGTGGATAATCAGAGCGGTGGGCCTGGAGTCAAGAATACCTAAGTTCAAATCTAGCCTCAGACATTTACTAGCTATGTGACCCTGGGCAAGTCACTTAGCCACTATTTGCCTCAGTTTCCTCATCTGTAAAATAAGTTGAAGGAGGAAATGGCAAACCAATAAAACTGATCATGAAGAGTAGGAAACAAATGAACAGCCACAACAGGGGACTTGGCTTCAATCTTGCCCCTTTCCTACTACTTCCTTCAGCCTCATTTCTTCTGTTTGTATTCCCCTTCCCTCCAGGCTTAGCAAAGTGCCTTAAAGATTTTTCTCAGACTGGGTCTGTGGTTTCATTAGTAAAAGGAAACTCCCAGTTTTAGGAAATTCTCTCCATCGCTTCAGATATGTACCTGCTTTGCCACGTATACTCTTAATTACCGGGGTTAATGAGAGTTTCAGTGATTTGCCCTGGGTCACAGACAGGGGCAGGTCTTGAACCCAGGCTTTTGTAAGACTGAGGGCAGTTAGGTGGTGTGACGGATAGAGCGCTGAACTTCGAGTCAGGAAGACCTCCATTCAAATCCTGCCCTAGGCACTTACCAGCTATTTGACCTTGGCTAAGCTCCTTAACCTCTCAGCCTCAGTTTCTGCATCTGTCAAAGCACTTTGCCAAACTTGGAAGTACTATCTTTGTTAGCTAATATTATTACAGGCTGCTTCCTACTCTGTAGACAGGAGGCATTTGATAAAAGTGGATTTGAATGAAATTGAAGGGTTGGTGGGACTCAGGGAGGATGGGGACAATGGGGGCGATTTCTTCATGGAACTAGACAAAGGGAGGTTGGGTGGGTGGGAAGGAACTATGAAAGTGATTTGGGCAAGTCGCTTGACCTCACTGAGCCTCAGTTTCCTCATTTGGAAAACAAAGAGGTTGGATTAGAGGATTTCTAAGTTCTCTTCTAGCTCTGACATTCTATGCATTTCATTGCCTTTACAGCAGCAAATGGACTTCAAGTTTATCATTTTGTTGTCTGTTTCCTATTGCCCTTAATCTCATGGTCAGGCTAAAAAAACCCTCTAGGTTGGGGCTGCTATTCTTTCTCAAAGGGAAACATGGTACTAAGAACTATTTTTTCTGACTTGGGGAGATGGGTGGGGAATGAAGATGAAAGTAGGCAAAGGAAACCAGGAAGGCTCATTTGTTTTAAAAAACAGAAACAAAGACATCTTCCCCCATGCTTAGAACTAAGGAGGAAAATTTCAGAATTAACCAGCTCCTCTTTTAACATGGAGTTGCCCTCTCTAACTCATTTATATCATTCATCCATGTCTAGTCCAAATCCTTCACTTTCCAAAAGATGACATTGACTTTCCGATTACCTGGCTAAGCATGTTCGCCTAAACTAGTCATTTCTCCTCTCAGTAAAATTGAGGGGCTGGATTAGATCACTTCCCAGGTTCTTTCAAGCTTTACATGCTGCTGGCTGTCTGACTGCAGAATGGAAAGAAACAAGTAGCCAGAATTATCTTAAGGTTTCTTTCTTTTTTGTCTTGTTTTTCTTTTTTGGAGGGGGAAAAGTAGGGCAATTAGGGTTAAGTGACTTGCCCAAGGTCACATGGCTAGTTTTCTGTGTTAAGTGTCTGAGGTTGGATTTGAACTCAGGTCTTTCTGACTCCAGGGCCCGTGCTCTGTTCACTGTGCCACCTAGCCGCCCCTTATTTTAAGGTTTCTATGTTACTTTGCTCCCAGCCTCTGTCCCAAGTTGTTGTGCTTTGTTGCACAAATCTTTTCCCTCTTAGGTCTTTTAGCCCCTTTCTTTTTCTTCCTGTCACCCCTGGATTATGTAGTTGAAGGGCTTTGAGCCCTCCAAGTTATTAGTGTTGGCACATGGTCCTTCCTGGTGACTTTTCAAAATCACCCTGCTCCCTGTGGGCAAGCCTCCAATCGTCCTTTGTGTCTGCAGAGCTCCATCCTCGAAGATGCTGAAGCTTTCTTGGAGCTGTCTTGGGGCCCTGCTCCTGGCCCTGCTGTTTCAGACCTCAGAGTCAGTCCCTGTGTGCCAGCTGTCCAACCGGTGTAAAGATAGCAAGACACAAGAGGTAAGTGGGACCAGGGGGATGATGTCTTAGTTTGGGGAAGACGGGCAGCTTGTGTTATTAAGAAGGAAGGAATCTAAGTGAAGGGATTCAGAGAGGGGGGAATCAGCTACAGCCAAGGGGGCTACCTAGCCTGGGATTAAAGTGAAAATATAGAAGATTTAGGGAAGTTGCTATGGGAAGGGAGGGTAGGGTCTGAAGTTTGGGAGTTCACTTTCTGTTCTGCCTAGCTTCTCCTTGATCTTCCATGTTTCCTACAGGATATCTCCCACTTTGGAAAAGGTGACTAAGCTGTCATAATGGGTATCTTAAGATAATTAGTCATCTTAATTGCTGGGGGGGGAAGGAATTCCCATCTCCCATTTCTCAGTTTAATAATTATTTCTTTTCAATTGGCCTCATGTCACCTTTCCTCTCTCCCCCTGCCTTCTCCCCAAGCAACTTCTCTAGAGGAAGGAAAAACCAAGATGTCATTTCCTTTCCTTTGAAAAGAGACCAGGCACTAATAATGGCTAGCATAATTGCTAGCATTTATATAAAGCACTTTACATGTTATCTCGTTTGATCCTCACAAAAATCTTGTGAGGTAGGTGCTATTATCCCCATTTTACAGATTAGGAAGTTGAGGCCAAATGAGTTGAAAGGACTTGCCCAGGATCACCGAATCAGAGGCAGGATTCAAATTCAGGATGGACTCCATGTCCAACACCCTGGCTTTGGAGTCAAAGAACCTGGGTTTGAATCTTACCTCCAACACTTAGTATCTCTGTGACCTTGGATAAGTTATTTGACCTCTCCAGACCTCAGTTTCCTCCTCTGTAAATGAAGGAGCTGAACCAGATCCCTCTTCCATCTGTACATTTATTTAGTCCTATGATCTTACGACTTGCAGGGATAACAGTTCACATTTCTGAAGTGGTTTACAAAGAGATTGAGTAACTGGTCCACGGTCACCCAGCTGATATCAGAGTTCTCTTGACTCCAAGCCCAGCGCTCCTACCATTATGCCATAGCTGTCCTCCAAGAACATTCTTTACTTTTGGAGAGACAACTTAACCATGAAGGGCTGCGGACTAGAATCCAGGAGACCTAGGGTCTAGTCTTCACCATCACTACTTAACCATGTGACCTTAAACATGACATTTAATATTTCAAGTACTCAGTTTTCTTATCTGCTGAATGAGGGGACTAGACTATTCTCTAAGACCTTTGTCAATTCTAAAATTCTAGGATTCTAAATTGTTAGCTTGGGACATCCCCTGCTCAGTTGAGTTGGGTTGGGCTCTTCCTTTATCACCTCTGTGGTGAGTAGACAGTCTGATTCATGGCTGTGGCTATTTCCTCCATGAAATAGATTACTCAAGGACACAACATCACATCTCCCAGTCAGTGAGTGGGTTTATAAAGGGGTCCCTATTCTCTGTGGTTTTAGTCTCCTCATCCCAAAATAGGGTGGGATTACCAGGAAGCCTATCTCTTACCCAACAGTTCACTGACTAGGGGAGAGTGAAATACAAAATCTCCTACAGGGGGATTGCAAGGTAAGTGGGGAATGGTCTCAGACATCTTGAGCAAACTGGGTGGTGTGTTTGGTGAAGACTGGAAAAGCATAATGTGAGCAAAGGGTGATGGGACTGGTTGACATGGAAACAGGGCAAGAAAAAAGGTCAGAACCAAAAAGTATAAGATCAGGACTGAGGCATGAAGCAGAGGGTCTATTAGGAATTTTTCTTTTATTTTTGAATCTGGAGGAATGGCCACCTTAATACCAACCTATTTCACTAATTCAGGTTTGAAGTTCGATTCCAGTCAATTCAAGACTTGAACTATTTCTTTTTTTCCTTCCTTCCTTCCTTCCTTCCTTCCTTCCTTCCTTCCTTCCTTCCTTCCTTCCTTCCTTCCTTCCTTCCTTCCTTCCTTCCTTCCTTCCTTCCTTCCTTCTTTCCTATCTTCAGAGCCTACCTAGCACATTGTTGGTACTTAAAAAACGTATTTTGATCTTTTCATATTCAGAACTGGATTGAACTCAGTTGAACTGTTAAGTGCCTGTTGTGTGAGGGTATATTAGTAGGATATTCTTCCTTCCCACTCATCCTATGCCTTCACTCCCATCTCTTCTCTATACCAGGAATGCCGCAGAGCCTGCATTTTGGCAAATAAGTCAAAACATAACATAGAGCAAAGAGATATCTACAGTGGCAGCATCAGCAGTGACGGAGGGAATGTGGACCAAAAGAGATGGGAGCTAATGCAGGGGGATCTCTTGGACCTGGTCTCTCCAGGAGTTTGGGGAGAGGACAAAGAGGTGCAAGAAGAGGGTCTGCCGCTGATCCGAAAAGCCAGACAATTGGATACCAAAAGGTCCTATGCCATGGAGCACTTCCGCTGGGGGAAGCCAGTGGGTAGAAAGAGGCGCCCTGTGAAGGTCTTTCCCAATGGGGTGGAAGAAGAATCTGCAGAATCCTATCCTGTGGACTTCAGAAGGTCAATTCCCAATAATGAATACCCTGAGGTTCCTGAGGTAGTTGATGATGAAGTGGGAGATACCATGGCACCAAATCCAGAGACTGAAGAAGGGGGCTATCAGATGCAGCATTTCAGGTGGGGTCCCCCTCCTAGGCCTAAGCCTAAGTCTAAGAGTAAGCGGTATGGTGGCTTCATGGTTTCTGAGAAGAGTCATACCCCTCTCATGACACTGTTCAAAAATGCCATCATCAAGAATGCTCATGAGAAGGGGGAGTGAAGGAAGAGCTCGGGGGGGAGGGATAACTCTAGGTTTTTTATGAGGGAGGCAGCCCCTGAGTCCTTTCTGCTCCCTCTCCTTCCCCTTGCATTCCTGTCTCCCATTTCTTAGGCTTGGGGTGCTACATAGTCAGACCCTCAGCAGCCATGCCCTTAGTTGCTAAAGCTGTCTATCTGTCTTTAGGAAATAAAGCTCATTTGATTTCACATTTGATTTCTGACTGAATGTGTATAAAGAAAAAAGATTTGTAAATACTCATCAAAACACCATTTTGTACATAGATAGGAAAGGAAGAACAGTGGAAGGATGGCCTGGGAGGGAAGGGCTAATTTCCAGACTGCCAGGTGACAATATTTTCATATATAGTGAGACATAAGGTAATGCAAATCAATGGGGGAGAAAAATTTCTGTGAGCTAAGTAGACTTCTAGAATATCAATTGGTATAACAGTTAGCATGTCAGGGAAGAACTGCAGTACTAGCATCCAGAACCATTAACTAGCGCTTCTGACAACCAGGATAAACAAACTGCTCTTATATAAAACATTTTAAGACACATTCATTTGGGCAAATGATGGAGGAGGGACTTCAGATCTCAAAACATTAAGAGACAACTCCCTATAAAGGTAGTAGGGCAGGGCCAGGCCAGGTAGGGTAGAGATCACCCAGCAAATTCTATCAGTGCCCTCCAATTATCAATGCCCTGGGGAAAAGTTCTTATCACCTCACCTTAGTTACAACTCTGCCATCACCTTACATTAATTTACTTTTCTTCTGAGGGACTCAAATGTCCTTTGCAAATATCATCCTATACCCAATCTGAGAAAGTCTTATTATTGAGAAAAGAAAATTAAAGTCCAGAGAAGGGAATGAATGAATGGTTTATTATGTATTTGCTATATGACAATCATTATGCTAAGATTGGGGATACAAATACAAAAAAGAGACAGTCTGCTAATTAGGTCTTTGCATTCTGAGAGGAGACAACACATAGAAAGAAGTGGCAGAGAGGGAAAGATGTTTAGCTTATTAAGATACAGGGATGATGAGTGATTAGACGGAATAGAAAGTCATAGGGATGAGAAGTGACGAAGTGATTAAAGTCAGAGCTAGGAAGAGACCACAAGGTATCCTGACATATGGGTTGGTCCTGTAACCAGTCAATCACTCACCAGTCATGTGGGGGAGACACAATAAGGCCATGCCCTGATCTTCAAGGATCTTATATTCTCTATGAGAAGATAGGGTTGATCCTTGAAACAACAAGCAATCAATTTAAGCCAGAATATAAATAAATTCTAAATCCTCCATCTCTTCTGTGGATCTTATTGACTCTTGGTCTTGATGTCTCTTATCTCTGAATTGGAGTGCTTCCAAAACTACTGGTCACAATACAATCAGGGGTGAAACAAGTATGCCCATTATCACCTTTATTATTCAATATTGTACTAGAAATGTTAGCTACAAGCAATAAGAGAAGGAAGAGAAATTGAAGGAATTAAAATACACAATGAGGAGACAAAACTATCATTCTTTGAAGATATGATATTATGTTTAGAGACTCCTAGAGAATCAACTAAAAATTACTTGAAATTATTAACAACTTTGGCAAAATTGCAGCATACAAATTAGTATTTCTATATATTGCTGACAAAACCCAGAAGCAAGAGATAGAAAGAGAAATTCCATTTAAAATAACTGTAGATAATATAAAATACTTGGGAGCCTACCTGCCAAGACAAACTCAGGAACTATATGAACACAACTACAAAACACTTTTCACACAAATAAAGTGAGATCTAAACAACTGAAAAAATATCAATTGTTCATGGATAGGCTGAGCTAATATAATAAAAATAACAATTCTACCTAAATTAATCTATCTATTCAGAGCCATACAAATAAAACTATCAAAAATTATTTTATAGAGCTAGAAAAAAATAATAAAATTTATTTAGAAGAACAAAAGGTCAAGGATATCAAGGGAATCAATGAAAAAAATGTGAAGGAAGGTGCTCTAGCCATACCAGATCTCAGACTGTGTCACAAAACAGTAAGGATCAAACCAGTCTAGTACCAGCTAAGAAATAGAATTGTGGATCAGATGAATAGATTAGGTACAACTTACGTTATGGTAAATGACTGCAACAATCTGATACATGATAAATACAAAGATCCAAGATTTTGGAACAAAACCTCATTATTTTACAAAAACTGGTAGGAAAACTGAAAAACCGTATGGCAGAACAACATTTTATACCACTTACCAAGATAAGGTCAAAATGGGTATGTGATTTACACATAAAGGGTGATATCATAAACAAATTAGGAGAGCATGGAATAGTTTATCTGTCTGAATTATGGATAAAGCAAGAATGTATGACTAAATAAGAGATAAAGAGCATTACAAAATGTAAAAATAGATTGTTTTGATTATATAAAATTAATTTTTTTTGCAGAAACAAAATCAATGCAACCATGTCGATAATCAACAAACATTTATTAAGCATCCTAGGCACTATCTTAAACACTAATAGAAGGGTTATGGAAGAAAATGCTATTGCAACCTAGGAGCAGGTTGGCCTGGAATCAGGAGAGATCTGGGTTCGCATCCTGCCTCTGACAGTTATTGGTTAGATGATCATGGACAAGTTACTTAATCCCCCCGGTCCCAATTCCTTATCTGTGAGATGCAGGTAGTGATGCCTAAGATGCCCACCTTCCTATCTATAAAAATGAAGGGTTAGTGTGAAGTTCAAATAAGACAATGGGTATTACTAAGGGTGTGCTGGGAAATATTTAATGACTGGTTTTCTCTGGAGGAAACTATTTTCAAGACAAACTTTTAAGTTTAATCTCTAATATCAAAATTTTCTCCATCACTTTCTTAAGTCTAGAATGGTAATCAACAAAACAACAAATTAAATCTTGATTTGCAGCATTTGCCAATTTCCAGGGTATAAATGCTCACACTAATCATTTTAACAACAGATATTCAAAGTGGCTGTAGAAGATCCTTGGATATGAAGTGCTTTCTAAAATTTAAATGTTAACTATGATTATTCTTCTGATATCATCCTGTCCCAGAACCTCAATTGCCAAGTTCCTAATACTAAGAGATTTATGTGTACAACATAGTATATGGGTTAAAAGTTTTCAAGCTGAAAGGGGCCTCAAATACCTTCTAGTTCAACCCCTGGTTTTACAAACGAGGAAAGCGATACTCATTGGCATGAAGTGACTCAGTTCTCAAATTTAGAATTTATTTATATATTTGGCACATAGTTCAATATCTTTTCCACACTTCCAGTTTGCCCTCTGGGATACTATGCTTAAATGGTCTCCAAGATCCCCTTCCAGTTCTAATCTCTGATACAGGCTGTCATCAATCCCCAGCTTTTTTTCTCATCTCCCATTGCCGAGGCCTTTAAAGAGCTCGAGACAGCTCTGCCTCCTCCTGCTCCAGTTCCATCATATTGGTTGTCTTGTTATCTGCCAGTGATTTCTTCATTTTTTTCCCCAGTGGATAAAAATGTTGAATCAATACTCCCAATTTCATCCAAGAAGCATAAGATAGGAAAAGGAGGGAGTTTATCATGTAGTGAGGATGAAGAAAACAGAAGAGACAGCCCCAGGGCTGTCCTGGTGCTGACTGAACTTTAAAAGGTTTAGAGAAATAATGACACAGTTAAACAATGCTAACAAGTTTGCAAAGCCATATATAGATGGAGCCTCATTTGATCCACCCCACAACTCCACGAGGAAGGTATCACTGTATCCCCATTTTACAAATGAGTCAACTGAGGCTGAGAGAGGCAATATTGACAGCCTCTATACAACACTGCCTAGGGCTTCTAGTGCAATTGTATGTGTGTTTGGGGGATAGGGGGAGTGGAGGGGACAGATGCTCTGCAGAGGATTTATGAGAGAACGTGGATAAAAGTTACATAGGATGAGATGGTGTGAATGAATTGTGATATGCATCATCGGAGGGAAAGACATGCATTGAGGAAATCACAGATACGAATGGTGGAAATAGTCAGGTTAGGAATATGGAGGCGGGAAAGGGCCCAGGCAAAGAGGAGGATTTTTCCCCAACCTCCAACTGCCACCTCCCTGTTGAAGCCTATAGAGGGAACAGGGGAAGTCAGAAGCTCTGAGTATAGATTTTCTGCTAAACAGAAGCATTGTTACCTCAGTGATTGTAGTAGCCTCCATTGACATCCTCCACCACCTTACAGAATCCCAAGAGTTGTATCACATTGTGTTGTATGCCAGGTTCTGAAGTCAATCATTCACTCAAATGTTTCAAAGCACAGGTAGCCAGAGGCTCAACAGATTTTTTTCTTGACAATACTCATCCATACATGCACTTTCTACACTTACACATACACATTCATATGCACAATCTCCACAAAAGGCAGCATGGGGCAAACAGTGGGAAGAATGATGGATTTTTAGTCAGAGGACCTAAATTTAAATCTCACTGCTACTTATTAGCTGTGTGAGCATGGGCAAGACACTTCCCCTCTCTGGACTTGAGTTTCCTCATCTGTTCAATAAGGGTTTTGAACTAGAATTCTAAAGACCCACATAGTGCTAAATTTTTTATCTCATGATCTACAGACACATACATACACCTATCCATAACTGACCAAATGGTATAATGGAAAAAGTCCTAGATCTGGAGTCAGAAGATATAGGTTCAACTCTGGGCTCTGTCTCTTACTAGCTGTGAGACATTGGGCAAGCCATTTTGCCTCTGAGCTTCAGCTGGACCAGATAATCACCCTCCAGTCCCTTCTGGTTCTGAATCTATGATACTATGACCTATACAGAAACAAAATCACAAAAAGAAAGAAATTGGTAGTCCGGCCAATCAACACAAGACTAGGTTATAAGGACATCAATGGATGGTTGGACTTAAGCTTAGAGGATCTGAGTTCAAAATCTAACTCTGCCCCCTTCTTTTCTGTGTTGCTTTGGGCAAGTCATTTCCCTTCTGGGTCTCAGTTTCCTCATCTGTAAAAAAATGTGTGTGTGTGTGTGTGTGTGTGTGTGTGTAATTTAACTACCATAGTCTCTAAGGTTCCTTCCAGCTCTAAATCTATAATCCTACTATATGACCTATTCTCCTCTGATAGTTCTTTCCTTGAACTCTAAATCTTGGGATTCTTTGCCACATCATATTGTACAATCATTGTTAAAGTGTTGGAAAGGGCCTTAGAAGCCATCAAGTTGAACTTCACACAAAAAAAGCACTTCAATATATATAAGTTGTACATGAAACCAAGAATCTCTATTGCATACATCTTGTTTATTTAAAAGTACATAACAAATTCAACATAATTATTTTCAAAATTGTCCCATTTGTATTCTTCCTCCTAAACTTCCTTCTCTTCCATGAATTTAAAAAATCTTTCAATGTCCCTTTTTCACATCAGTATTACAACCCTTTCATATTTACAGATGAGAAAATTGAGGCTCATAGTGGTTAAGCGACTTGCCCAAGATCATGTGAGTAGTAAATATCAGAGGTGGAATTTGAATCCAGGTCATCTGACTGGAATTAATGCTCTTTCCTTTATTCCTTTAGCTAGTCACCAAATCTCCTTGATTCTTGTATCTCTCACTTCCCAGTGCCACAACTTCATTCCTAGAATATCTTAACTGATCTCCTCCACCTCCCATTCCCCCTTCTTTATATCCATCCTAGACAACCCTGTTAGAGTCTTCTCCCTAATGCCCCTCTTTCCTCAAGTGGAAAAAGGCATTGGTTTGGGAGACACATGGCCATAGTTCTGCTACTAGGCATGAATATGATGTTCTGGGTTTGGTCTGAGCAGGCCAACCCTCCTGTAACTTGATACTGGAAAAAAAACAGGCAATTCATAGGTTATTCACCTGTTAATAGATGGCTATTAGGGTAGAATATTCAACAAGAAAATGATCCATCAAAGACACCATGAATTGATTCCTTAAGTGAAGTTGTCTTGTCTCTGAATTGTCCATGACTGTCTACCAGTCAAAGATCCAGATACCTGGAACTCTTGGATGTTTCTTACTCAGGTTACCAGGAAGAGATGTCAACAACTTGGGCCTTCAGTCTCGAGTCAATTAAATATGGAGGATAGTTTCAATACCTTTTATAGAAAAACCAGCCTTACTTGCATAGGGGAGGGGAGGATGTTAGGATATTGCTCCAACTATGTATAACCTTAGGGATGAATAATTTCATCTCTCTAGGCCTGTTTCCTCACCCATGAGATAAAGAAGCTGGACTAGATAGTCTTTTTCCACTCTAGAATACTATTATTTTACTGTCACTCCCCAACTCAAAACCAAAAATGGTTACTTACTAAACAGATCAAGGCCCTGAGAGCTCCACACTCTACCCATCCAATCTCATCTCCCACTCCTCCTGCAAACCAAGCTCCTCCATTTAGTAAAGATTCCTCAGTTCCACTGACACCCACATGCTGGCATTCGGACCCTCTCTCACGAAGAACCTGCCACTTCTTGTGCACAGATATTTTTTAAAGTCTAGCTGAAGTTTCACCTTCTGTATAACTTCTGTTGACTTCAGTGCCTAATGATTTTTAGTGGTACAGGAGGAATCACACTAAATTTGGAGTCAGAAGATCTGGGTTTAAGTCTTTTCTCTGTCACTTATTACATCTATGACCTAAAGCACACTTTACTTGACTTGGCCTCCATTTCCTCATCTGTAAAATATAGGAGCTGGGCTAGATGGCCTCTGAGATCTCTTCTAGTTCTAAATCCGTCATTTGCTACTTCATCTGTCAATAGTTCTTTCTCTTTCTTTCTTTCTTTCTTTCTTTCTTTCTTTCTTTCTTTCTTTCTTTCTTTCTTTCTTTCTTCTTTCTCTCTCTCTTTCTTTTTTTCTTTTTGCTTTTTGGAGGGCAATTGGGGTTAAGTGATTTGCCCAAGGTCACACGGCTAGTAAGTGCTAAGTGTCTGAGGCCAGATTTGAACTCAGGTCCTCCTGATTTCAGGGCTGGTGCTCTATTCACTGCACCACCTAGCCACCCCATGACCTGTTTCTATATCTGTAAAATGAGTCCCTTGGACTGACTGGTTGCAGTTTGTAAGGTTCCTTCAAGTTCTAAATCTATACTCCTAGGATCCTTCTCTGAAGTCAATAAGGGCACTTAGTGTGTCACACAATCCAGCCCTCAATAATACAGTGTTTGGTATGGTTATCAAGATATACAAATATATATTATAGACTTGTTCACCTAGCTAGACTACAAGCTCCCTGAGGTCAAGGACCAAGTCCTATCTCCAAGTCTTTATCTCCATAGTATATAAACAGTACAGAGAACTGAGATTTGACTGGTTCAGGGCATCAATGTGTCAAAGACCTGTAAATCTGTCAGGGTGGGTATTCCCTGATTATTATATCCCTTGATTATTCAGATCCCACAACTGATGGGTCAAAAATAAGATTTATCAGCTTTCAGTCAATCTGACAATGATTATCTCTGGAGTTTGGATAATAGTGTTTGGATAATAGTCTTCCCATTGGCCATTATCTGATTTCTTTCCATCCTGGTAGAAAACATGCCTGAGTTTACACTCCATTGCATAGGTTTCCAAGAGCCCCAGGACACCCTCCAAGGCATGAGGATTTTAGTTGGAGATAAAAGTAAATAAAGAAATATTTCTATAGATATTCATTGGTAAGTACCCACATACACAATAATACTCAGAAGGAGTATGCCCAGAGGAGATATTCTTTTTTTTTTCATTGTCTTGTTTATTTATTTTTAGTTTACAAGATTCAGTTCCACAATCCCTTGAGTTTCAGATTTTCCCCCCTCCGTTCCCACCCCTCCCCCATGGTGGCATGCAATCATGGATAGGATCTGCAAATACTTTCACATTGTACAATAGTCTGGTTGTATAGAAGGGTTGTAACCAATGGCATTCAATTGAGTGAGAAAATGAGAATGAGAAATGAGAAAAAAAGATGAGAAAATGAGAAAAACGAGAATGAGAAAATGAGAAAAAAAAGAAAAAAAACCAAACATGAAAAAGAACAATAGCATGTATTGTTTCAGTCTCCATTTAAACTCTGGTCTTTCTAGATCTTTCACTGAATGTAGACATCTCCTTCCATTCTGAGACTTGTAGAGTTGTCTTATAACTGTGTGTTGCTGAAAAGAGCCCAGTTTATCAAGGTTGGTCGTCACACATATGATGTGTCTGTGATTGTGTACAAATTTTTCCTGGTTCTGCTCTTCTCACTTAGCATCAATTTGTATAAGCCTCTACAGGTAATTATGAAGTCTATTAGAAGGAGATATTCTTGTAAAGATTCATACACAGACACTGATACCTTGTACAAACACACCTTCAGCTCTAGAATGAGAAGATATTGCAATTAGTCCTCAGATGAAGGTGTTGAGATGCCTTTGGAGAAGTCCTTACATTTGCACATATATATTCAACAATTTAACGTCAAGTTTCTGCTATGTATCAGTCCCTGTGCCAAGCAAGTTGGGCTACAAAGACAAGAGGAAAGTCATCCCTGCCTGCCCTCAAGGAACTTCCACTCTACTGCTGACTTTCATGGGTGTTCTTAACCATTCAAACAAAACAAGAAAGCTGCATTATGGCATCTAGACATGGAGGAGTTGGAAAGTGGTCTAGTTCCTTAAGAATAAGCTTAAACAATGTTGGGGGTGGAGTCAAGATGGCAGCATAGAGGCAGGGAAACTCTGTGGCTCCCCCCATTAACCACTTCAAATACCTATAAAATATGACTCTAAACAAATTTTAGAGCTCCAGAACCCACAAAATGACAAAGAAAGAAATCTCCCACTGAAGGCAGCCCAGCAGGTGGACAGGAAAGGTTCATTGCAGTGCGCTGGGAGCCGAGCCCAGCCCCTCAGTGGTTTTAGCCCCAGGGCAGCCTGACCAACCTGGCTGGAGCATTTTGAAGGGTGGATCACCAACAGTTGTGGTGTTTTCCAGAATTATCAACCCATAAATGCCAAAGACAAAGTAAAAGGTCAGTGGAACTTGGATGAATTTGGAGGGGATGGAGAAGCAGGTCTGGCCCTCTGCTCCCAGAGTCAGAAGTGGCAGAAGTGTTGGTCCTGCAGCCACCTCCATGTGGCTGCTTCAGAGCTCCTGAACTGAAGATTGCAGGGGGACCAAGCAAACATTCAGAGGCTAAGTGGATCAGGACCACGGTCTTGGGTGGTGGTCCTGAGGTGTGTGACCAGTGAGCCAAAGATGGTGGGGGCTGATGAGATGGTGGCATACTAATAGCTCCAGCATCTAAGAAAACCCCAGCAATTTGGGACAAAGCTATCCCCTCTGGAAGCAGAGTTCTACTGTGGCAAATACCTCAAAAATCAAGTTAATTGGCTGGCAAAGTGAGCAGGCAAAGGAAACAAAGCAAGCACAGCAATCCAACTTGAGATTCCCTTTTTGGGGACAAAAAGGATCAAAGCATGGAACAGCAGGAAGACAACACAGTTGGAACTCCTGCACCAAAAGCTTCCAAGAAAAATATAAATTGGTTACAGGCCATAGAGGAGCTTAAGAAGGATGTTGAAAACCACGTAAGAGAAATGGAGAAAAAATTGGAAAGAGAAATGAGAATGATGCAGGAAAATCATGAAAAGAGAGTCAACAACCTGACTGAGGAAAATAACACGTTAAAAAATAGACTAACTCAAGTGGCAAAAGAGGCCCAAAAAGCCAATGAGGAGAAGAATGCCTTAAAAAGCCAAATTTTCCAGATGGAAAAAGAATCTCAAAAGCTCACTGAAGAGAATAACTCCTCCAGAATTAGAGTGGAGCAAATAGAAGCAAATGACTTTATGAGAAATCAAGATACTATTAAACAAATGAAAAAATAGAAGGCAATGTAAAATATCTCATTGAAAAAACCACTGACTTAGAAAATAGATCCAGGAGAGATGATTTAAAAAGTACTGGACTACCTGAAAGCCACGATCAAAAAAAGAACCTAGAAATAATACTTCAAGAAATGCTCAAGGAAAATTGCCTGATGTTTTAGATCCAGAGGGCAAAATAAAAATGGAAAGAATTCACCAAATACCTCTTGAAAAAGATTTTCCCCCCCCCCAAAAAAAAACTCCTAGAAATGTTATAACCAGGTTCTGGAGTTCTCAGATCAAGTAGAAAATATTACAAGCTCCCAAGGAAAAAATAATTTGAATATTGTAGAAACAATCAGGATAACACAGGATCTAGCAGCGTCTACATTAAGGGATTGAAGGGCCTGGAGTTTGATATTCCAGAGATCAAAGGAGCTGGGATTAAAACCAAGAACTACCTACCCAGTAAAAGTGAGTATAATGTTTCAGGGGAAAATATGGTCATTCAATGAGGTGGAGGACTTTCAAGCATTCTTGTTGAAAAAACCAGAACTGAATAGAAAATTTGACATCCAAATACAAGAAGCATGAGAAAGTAAACATGGAAAAGAGATCATAAGGAACTTATCAAAGTTGAACTATTTACATGCCAACATGGAAAAATGGTCATTGTAACTTATTAAACTTTTCTCAATATGAGGATAGTTCAAGGAAGTATAAATGTATTTATATATGTATACATACACATATGTCTATATAGGGGGTATATATGCATATGAATACATATGTGAGTGTGTATATATATGTGTACATAGATAGAAGGCACAGGATCAATTGAATAGTATGGGATAATATTTTAAAAGGTGAAATTGAGAGGTGGGAGAGGAATAGAAGGAGAGGAGACCAGGAGAGACAGAATGGGGTTAATCATCTCATATGGAAGAGGCAAGGGATAACTGTTACAGTGGAGGGAAAGAAAAGGAAGGCAAAAGGGAATGGGTCAACCTTACTCTCATTGAATTTGGCTTAGGGAAGGAATGACATACACCCTAAATTGGGTATCTTGCCTTATAGGAGAGTAGGGGTGAAGGGGATGAGAGGGGAAATGATGGAGGGGAGGGTTGTTAGAAGTACATAGAGGGACAGGGACAAAGTAGGGAACAGAACAAGTGGGAGGCAGAATAGGAAGGAGGGAAATATAGTTAGTCATTCACAATATGTTCATTGTAGAGATGTTTTGTGTAATTACACATATATGGCCTTTATTTAATTGCTTATCTTTCCAGTAGGTGTGGGTGACGAGGGAGGAAGGGAAATTATCTAGAATTTAAAGTTTTAAAATAAAATGTTTTTAAAATGTGTATAATAATGATAATGATAATAATTATTATTCTTTACATGCAACTGGGAAATAAGATATACAGGCACTGGGGTAGGGAGATCCATCTTGCCCTACTGGAAAGTCAGAGGGGTAATGGGCGAAGATATAGGAGAGAGCTGATGGGGGAGGAGGTATATAGTGAGATTGCTGTTTTGGGGTGGTGGGTAGGGGAAAGATGGGGAGAAAATTTGTAACTCAAAATCTTGTGGAAATGAATGATGCAAACTAAAAATAAACAAAAGTTAATTTAAAAAAAGAATAAGAGTAAACTCCTCTCCTATCTAGGAGGGGGCATCCTAGTAATGCTCAGACCTGAAGTCAGGAAGACCGGAGCTCAAATTCAATCTCAGACCCTTACTGCTGAGTGACTCTGGGTATGTCACAACCTCTGCCTGCCTCAGTTTTTTCAACTGTGAAAAGGTGGATAATATTAAATACCTCCCAGTGTTGCTGTGGGTATCAAATGAAATCATATTTGTAAAGCATTTAGTAGAGTGTCTGGTATGTAGTAGACACTTGATAAATGCTTGTTCCTTTCCCTTTCCAGGATGGGTTAAATGTAATCCTGTAAACAAAGAGCCTTGAGACTAGATGGCCTTCCGGGCCCCAGCTTCCATTCTTGTATTCTCAGAGTCCAGCTCTGGGCCCCAGATTTCCATCCTGATAGCATCCCTTTCCACCTCCCTCCTGGTGCCAAGGCAAAGAGAAGGGAGTCTTCTGGGGGGTGTCAAAATGACAACAGGAAAACCATTGGTATTTCCAGACTCAAGTTTGTATCTCAAACAACTACTCACTTTTAAGAAACCAAGCAGGCAGTGATGTGGAGATAACATTAACATTTATTTGAAAAGGGCATCATAAAGACATATTGGAAAATATTGACAAACAAACATTCCCTAAAGAATTACCTTAAGTATTATCCATCCATAGTCACCTCCTCCTCCTCCCCCAAAACCACTACCTTTTCCTCCCCTCCCAAATGAAGCCAATGGGCTCCAGTGAATTTTAAATACAGAAACTATCACAGGAACTAATTCTGTACCCACACATAAATAAATCTATCAGTTACTATATACACATATTAGAAACTATGTGGCACTTGTGCACTCCCACCCACTCCCACCCACCGATATCCACTCAGGGGCACAAAGGTTTAGATGTCACACACACGCACGCACACACGCACACCCACAAACACATTGCAAATCTGAGGACAGAAGCATTTACAGGTTTTCCAGCTAGGAGTGCCTCTTCTCCCCTTCAGCCAATTAAGTGCTTTTCAGAAACTGAGAGGAGATGGAGGGAGAGCATTTCCCCTATCCTCAGATCTCTTGGAAAAAGAGATGAACTAGCTTCTTTGGTCCTCAGGTAGAGTGAAAATTCAAGGCCCAGCTCCAGTTCAGCAACATACTTATCTTCTACAGTCCATTCTAGCCATCAGTCTAAAAGCATTTAAGGGCCTACAGAGCGCTAAATGAGAGAAGCAGTGTGGTTAAGTGGTTAGATGGTGTCTAAGCCAGAAAGGCCTGGGTTGCAATCCTGCTTCTGACATATATGACTATGTAACCTGGGTTGGTCAAGGCCTCGTTGTTCTCTAGACAGTTCACCAAGACCAAATGCAGAGAAATTGTACAGGTAGGAGGCCCCACCACTGGGAGTTCCCTGTACCAACCATATCATAAGTTCAGACGCTGTGCCGAAAACTGTTGGCTACTAGGGATATAAAGGTAAATAGAAACGACCCCTGCTGCCCGAGAGCTTGCCTTCTAGTTCAGTACTGCTCCGTCTTCTCCCCTCGCAGCGTGTTTAGGCCTAGGTTAGACTTGAAACAAATTGTTCATCTTCACTTTGAGAGTGGCTGGGATGGGGAAACAAGCGTCCCTGAACTGCTTATACTTCCCAGGGCAACTTGGGCATCTTGTTTTAGCTCAATGTGTCTGTGCTACCCTGGGGAGGCCCAGTAAGAGCGTGGCTTCTGAGCTGGGGTCAGTCTTCCCAGTTACATGGGAGTCCGGACGTAATTCAGTGATGTAGAGGGCATTTGTCCATCAGGGGCAACAGGACTAGGATTAGACGGCATCACAATCCAGAGACCTCAGAGAAGCTCAGGCATCCTGATCCGTGAGCTATTTAGTCTTCTAAAAGTTCCAGGTCTTAAGCTCTATTATACATCTGGGTTCTAGGCAACTAAGAATATAAATTATGGTTGTTAAGCCATATTTCAGTTGTGTCTGACTCTTCATGGCCCTAATTAGGGTTTTCTTGGCAAAGATACTGGAATGGTTCACCATTTCCTTCTCCATCTCATTTTACAGATGAGGAAACTGAGGCAAACAGGGTTAAGTGACTTATCCAGGGTCACACAGTTGGTGAGTATCTGAGGATGGATTTGAACTCAAGAAGATGAGTCTTCCTGACTTCAGGCCTACCACTCTATTCACTGAGCCGCCTGTTCACAAATTATAGATAAGGTGCCGAATCACTTGGTTCAGGGAGTTTCCCCATACCAATGAAATCATAGGTTTAATCTCCATTTCTATTGAGCATTTCCTACACATGTTAGCTGCTTGCGGGCAGCTAGCATAGTTGTTACTCCCTTCATGCAGCCTGGTTTTTGTTTGAAACCTTGGCACTACAAATCTTACAACCTCACTTTCTATTAAGAGAGAATTATTTTAAGCAGAATTACTGGATTTATGTTCTCAAATGGGAAGAAGAAGAATGGAGTAGAACCACAGGACCAGAAGGTCCCTGCCTGGAAGAAAACTCAGCTTAGTTAAGAGAAATCGGAGAGCTTCAAATATATTAGTGTCTGATTAAACCTTCCCAGGAAAGTTCTGGCTACACCCATCCTTCTCTCAAGGCAGAAGCTCATTTTCTGTCCATTAAGAGTACAAGGGGCAGGGTCTCCAGCTGAGCACATCAGGTAGAATATAAGCTGCTTGAGGGTAAAGATTGTTATTTTTGTCTTGATATAATCAGCACCTAGCCCTGAGTTTCATATGCTGCAGGTGCTTAATAAATGTTTGCTGGATGGAAAGAAGGATAGTTTCTGACTGCCTCTACCCAAGGAGAGGAAAAAGACCTCATCACAAGAAGTAGCACAGATAGCAAAAGGGGAAGCAATTGCCCCCTCATTCCCTGGGGCCAGTTGCAAGACAAGAAAATAAAGGCATGAAACCATTTTAAGTTCTGATTTAAGTTCTCCAATGCTTTGTTCTAAGGCACACTATCTGACGTTGAGGCTGGACTTTTACAATTCCTATGATCAAGAGCTGGAAGAAACCGTAGACCACCTGTTTCCTCACTTATAACACTTATAACTGGACTAACTTATCTTTAAGGTCCCCTTTGAGCTCTTAACCATAGAATCCTGTGATCTAGTCCAGCACCTTCATTGTAAAGATGAGGAAACTGAGGTCCAAAGAAATGTTTTGCCCCCAGTCACATATTTGACTTAGAAGGACCAGGATCCATGTCTATCTGGCCCCTTTGAGTCAAAATTCAATGTTCCATTATAGCTTGTTGCTCATTTTTGTTAGGATAATTTCATCTACTTTGCTTATTAAATTAGGCAATAGATATTATTTAACTCAGATACAAGAAGAGTCAGAAGTAGCTTCTTCACAAGGAGAAAATAAAAGTACAGAAAAGTTTCCCTTGATTTGGGAGAGGGCACAGAATTGATGCCCTAAGTCAGAGGCATCAAGGCCTCATGCTGCTGGCCACAATCAGATTAAAGTGTAATTGGGAAATATTTAATAACATAAATATAAGGACAGCAGAACAAAGTTGAAGTTAATATGTGGTTTTCTAAGTCAATATGTAGTCCCTGCCCAGGGAAACTTACGTATGGGTTAGTGGACCAGATTCTATTTGAGTTTTATACCACTTAAGAAACAAGAGACAAAGTGGGGAGTAACTAGGTGGCATAGTGAATAGAGCATCAGCCCTGGAGCCAGGAAGACCCAAATTCAAATGCAACCTCAGACACTCGACTTGACACTTACTGTGTGACCTTGGGCAAGTCACTTAACCCCAATCACCTTGCCTTTCCCCCTCCAAAAAGACAAAAACCAACCAAAGAGACAAAGCGCTTAGAATAATTATGAAGAACTAGTTAGCCTGGGAAGATTAGTTTGGCCCTCAGGATTCTGATCTTGTCTTCAAAGTTACCTCTAAGAAACTGTGTGCTTTGATGTTTACTTGAAGCTCAAGTTGCTATTTTAATAAGAAATGTTTTATTATATAAAATTGAGAGGAACTTCATGCTTATAAGTCTGGATGTCCTCCATCTTGGATTTCAGGGAACACATGCAACCTAAAATTGCATTAAGCAAGGCAGAGAGTGTAGAACCAGGAGGGAATAATACTACCGTCATCAGAGGATACTGCTCTGGCTGAAGTGTTTTATTTAGTTCTGATTAACATCTTGGGAAGCACATTGATAAGTTAGAGGAAGGAGGCTGATGTAGTGACTGGCCTTGAGATCATGCATTAGAAGAATCAAAAGAAAGAACCAAGGACATTTGGCCTAAGAAAGGAGGCGGCTTGGGGAGGGGGCACATGATCATTTTCTTCAAGTATTGGAAGGTCTCTTAAATGAAAGGAGGATCAGATATGTTTTACTTGACCATAGCAGGCAGAACAAGGACCAATGAGTTGAAGGAGAAAAATTTAGGTTTTATGGAGTGAAAAATATCTTCAGAGTTGAAGGTATTGAAAAGTGGAATGGGTTCCTTAAACACTGGCAGGTTCCCTTTATTCAAAGCTTTTAAGTAAAGGCTAATGACTACTTACTTATCAGATACATTATTATATGGGAGATCTTTTTTCTTTTTTTGTTTTTTTTTTTGCTTTTTTGGGGGGGCAATTGGGGTTAAGTGACTTGCCCAAAGTCACATGGCTAGTGTGTCAAGTGTCTGAGGCTGGATTTGAACTCAGGTCTTTCTGACTCCAGGGCACCACCTAGCTGCCCCTGAGATCTTTTTTCTGATAAGAATCACACAAGGTGGTCTCTGAGAGTCCTTCCAAGTCTGGAAGGGTGATTTACACCACTTCACCTACCCATAGTGCAATAACAGATACTGAGTTGAAAGTGGGCTGCATTTTTTACACCAACATATTTTGGGCTTGCATAAGACTTTAGAATGACCAACAAGTGCTGCCTTTCATTGTACAATTCAATTATGCATTGTTTTTTGTTTTTAAAAAGAATCCTGTTTTAGAAACTTACCCTACATTTTCAGATGCTTTATATGTAGACCAATATGGTTAAGTATTGAAACTATAAAAACAAAGGCCTGAGGGGACAACATTATGATAGTTGAACTCAAATTTCCCTTTTCTTTCCCAAGAAACTTCACTTAGAACAGGAGAAAATATATCTGAAGTGGGGAACCAAGGCAACTGGGGTTAAGTGACTTGCCCAAGGTCACACAGCTAGTGTGTCAAATGTCTGAGGCCGGATTTGAACTCAGGTCCTCCTGACTTCAGGGTCCGTGCTTTATTCATTGTGCCACCTAACTGCTCCAAGAAAATACATCTGGATCAAATTCTCTCTTGCCTAAGACAAAATCAAATTCCTTTTTTTCTTCCCTTTTCTTCTCTCTCCCATTCTCTCTCTCTTTCTCTCCTCCTAGAAGGGGGCAAATCACTAATTAACCAATAATTCACTCACATCCTCAGGTGAATTATCTCAGCTATACTAATAAATGAAAGTTTTGGGGCAGAGTTTAGAGGATTGGGGGAGGAAGAAAAGGTTATTTTAGAAGGGTTATTTAGAGGGAGATGTGCCTGTAGGAATCTGCCATCTGGGGCTCTAGATAGGCCATAGTCCACATGAGAGGTTGATCCTTGGGAGGATCAGCAAGGGTCGAATGGGGCACAGAAAGGGCATTAAGACCAACTCTCCTCCCTACTTTCCCCTATTGCTTGGGGTCATGTGTGTATTGGTTCTGATTGGATTTCTGCAACAGTTTGTCACTATCATTTATAAAAAGTCTGTTGAATACCTACAAGGTGCAGGGTACATGGAGCACCTGGAAATCAAGAATTCAAAGAAGCTTCTGTTGCACTCTGGAATTCGGAGGTATCACCTCATTTGGATAAAATATACATATAGACTTTATCCAAAAAACACATACACTTCCCCTCCCTCACCCCACCCCCACCCCCCATACATACATAGGCTTGCACACTGCATTCCCAAAGCATACAACTGGCCCACTCATTCCTTGGTGGATACATCCAATATTCTGAATGCTGGCAGGTAAATTCCTTTTGTAGGAATGGTAGTCCCAAGGACCCTCTACTCAGGGCAGGGCAAATAACTTTCCCTATAAGGGAATGATTCAGAGCAGGGCATTGGGGAAACCTGTCATCTTCTGGTTTTTTGGAGAGTGTCTATTGTCTTAAGTCACCTCTTGTCCTGCCTTCAAGCCTAGGACCTCTAGCAATAGGCCTATACCCCACAGGAAGAATGATCAAGGAGATACCATAACCCAGCATCTCAGGCAGGGTAGAGATGGTAAGAGCGCCAAGAAGGACCACAAGCAGTGATGGGGCTAAGTAGAGATGGCTTTTCCATCTCTGCCTACTATGGGAAGTGATCATTGGGAAGCATTCTCTGGTATAACTTCTCATGATGCAGGACTTCCAGGATGCAGTGTATTTGCCTCCCTGACAATGTCAAGGCTGAAGATGGCCTTGCTCCCTCTCCCCAATCTTGTTAGGTTTTATTTCCCTTCATAATTAGAGTTTGCCCTTAATTTCATTTTAGGTTCCCACAATGCCTCTAAACCCTGGCTCCAAAGGTCCTGTGCCATTTGAGAGGAGATTGGCCCAGGCCAACTCTTATGGATGAACAAGAACAAGAAAAAAAAATGCTGGTATTAACTACTTATTGAGCACTAGCATCCCCAGAAAGGATGTCCCATGCTTCCTTTCAGATCCTAGTCTTGGAGCTGCTTAGTCCCACCTCTGTTTTCCTCCAAATTCCTAAGGCATCCCATTCCCTTCATTATAGCCCCTGGACCCAGTTGCATGGTGACTTTTCACATCAGGCAAAAGGAACTTCAGTCTGTTGCTTGGTGAGGATGAAGCTCTCAGTATATCTCAACCCTTCTGAAGCAGCTCTGTTAGGTGGTGATCAAAACTTCAACTTGGTAGCTGGGAAATTCCTCAATAGAGACCTCAACACTTTCCTTTTTCTAGGCAATGCTGCCTAAGAGGTATGATACCTCCCTTCCGTATTTCCATTTTCTGTTCAGCTCTTGGTGTTAAATTGGTTCAAAAGCCATTGAGATCCTTGGCAGGGTCCCTCCTTTGAAACATGGAGAGAGCCTGTTCATGGACAGTTCATAGGCTCTGCCCCAAGGAAAAAACCTCCTCCAACTCACCAACCAGAGGCTCACCAAGGCTCTCTGACCCTTATTGGGAGAGAACCCTCAAATCTCTCCTTATAAAGGACCTCAGATGAAACAGAAGGCAAGGCAAAGTGGGCAGGGTAAACTCCCACTGGCACAGAGGGCCTGAAAGAGTGTGGCAAAGCTGGAATGTGGAGCAGGAGGAAAAGAAGGGTTGAGGAAACTTGTTCTCTCAGGAAGGTGCCCACCATTTGGAAGTTATATTTCTCCCCTGAGATCTCAGTGAGGATTCCATGCTATAGGGGATGGGGATGGGGATTGCCTCCCCCAGACTCATCTTCCACAGGGCC
>CM053595.1:145682171-145700994 GCA_028646575.1 Pseudocheirus occidentalis | reverse complement strand
CTGGCACAGAGGGCCTGAAAGAGTGTGGCAAAGCTGGAATGTGGAGCAGGAGGAAAAGAAGGGTTGAGGAAACTTGTTCTCTCAGGAAGGTGCCCACCATTTGGAAGTTATATTTCTCCCCTGAGATCTCAGTGAGGATTCCATGCTATAGGGGATGGGGATGGGGATTGCCTCCCCCAGACTCATCTTCCACAGGGCCCAGTTTCTGCCATACTATATTCCAATTTTCCCAGCAGTTTTTGTCAAATAGTGAATTCTTAACCCAGAAACTGGGATCTTTGGGCTTATTGAACAGTATATTACTATAGTCGTTGACTACTGAGTCTTTAGTACCCAGTCTATTCCATTGATCCACTACTCTGTTCCTTCTGAGGTCTCTTCTAACTGACTCCACAATCCTATGACTTCATGGCCAGCCAAGTTTTTAGGTTGTGCTCCAGGACTTTCCAGGACCTACAAAGGTCCATGATCATAGAGCCATTCTGGGTTCTTTTCCTGAAACTATCTCCTAATTCTCTTACATCTTTCCTTCCCAAACAGTCAATCAGTATAGATTAAGGTTCCCAATTCTAGATTATGGAAAGGAATAAGTTCTAGGCCTTTCAGAGAACAAAAGCAACAAGCGATGAACCCAGAGGGAAGAGTCCTGTGAAAGATCAGGGAGTAAACTCCCCTGCCAACAGCCACTTACCGGATGGTGATTTCAAAGATCTGATTGAGTTTGCTCTGCAGCAGGGATGCCTGTAAACCAAAGAGACAGAAGGAAGATAAGCTTGAAGTCCCTGACCATATCACTGTGCCACAGGTTCCTGTGGCCAGTTTGAGGCTAGGGACAAGGGAGGGACATAATGTTACTTTTCTCTTTGATCTTGGATCCTGACTGTGCTAGCTGTGATGAATGAAAAACCCTGAGAGATGGAGTTTCTGGGTAATTAATAATCAATTTATCAATTAGGCTACCTAATAAATAATCAAAGATTTCTCTTGATCACCAAAGAGGAAAGACATGGAAAGCCTGAAAGTTTTAAACAATTCTTGGGAGGAGGTTCTCTTGATAACTGAAAATGAACTCTGATGGATGAACACTTAATGAGTAGGTGGATTAGAAGTCTTCAGCCTCTCCTGCTGAGAATGTGGCTTGATCATGAGACTCAGCCACCTCCAGCAATCTGGACAGGGGAGTCCTTAATCTGGACCACTCTGGTTGGCTTTCTCCTTCATGAGCTGGGTCACTGTAAATTCTAATAGAAGGGTACAAGGACAGGAGATCATCTCCTCAAGACAAGAATTTGCCTAGACAGAATTCTGTTTACATTCTAAACAGGAGGTCTCCTAGTTGGGTGGGGTCCAGTGTAATATCCAAGAGTATGTTCCCCAAGGGTTAGGATTAATCACAATTAGTCATGTCCTTCCACAGGAGCTGGGCCTCAATGAAGAAACAGAGGAGAAAAAGCCTAGATCCTAATTTAATAATTGCTTATTTATAAATAGAAAAAAAGAGGAAGCAATCTGTTTGGGCTTTGGTGTGCACGAGGACATGTGGAAAGGCATACCAGAGATTTTTGGTGCCTACCTCTTTAAGAGCCAACTGGAAAGGAACAATATGACACAGAGGATAGGAGGGTCAGGAAAACTTAGGTATAAGTTCTGCCTCTGACACATACTGGCTGTGTGAGTCTGGGCAAGTCTCAGGGCCCTGAGGCAGCTCTCTATGACTATAAATTGTAGTGAAGTTGTTTCTATGCAATGGTAGAGTGGATTTCCTCAATGGGAGATGCCAATATCAATGAAAATAAAGGTTCTGACCAAAAAAATTCTTTTAAAGGAGCCAATTAAGTCATCCAAAGGTCACAGCATGGAATCATTGACCAAGAGAAAGAAGAATGGAGTCAATACAATTTAACAAACATTTATGGCCAGGCATTATGCTAGGTGCAGGAGATAAATAGAGAAAGAACGAAAGTATTCCTGTCCTCAAGAAGCTTATCTTCTTGGGACCAACTGATCTTGTTCAGTGACCTAGGGAAAAACCTCTTTCCATCTTTTTGCCTTCCTTTCTCCCTGTTTCAGGAAAACAGTAATCCTCTGACCCCCAGGATGAGGATGAAAAAGATTAGGGTAACATGGGGCTAAGGGAACACTGGATGAAAGAAGAGGATAGAAATGCAAGATTTTTAATATTTAATGTCTACCATTGTTTTTGTCATTGATGGCTCCTCAAATTTTGACCATACCACCTCATGAAAGCCATCTACATTGGCATAAAATGTTTCAATCTGCATTGGGGAGTAGGGTTCCCATAGCCAGTGAAATCAGGAATGCATGAAGTAATGAAATAAAGGTTGTTATTGTAAAAAAAAAAAAACCCAAAACACTTCTCCCTCTGAAATGCTTTTCCACTGATTCCTTTCTCTTAAAAAAAAACTTCAGTGTATTTATTCACTGAGCCACTTGGCTTTTTTCCTTCAAATCCTTCCCCCATGATCGCTGTTTCTAAGAAAACTAGTCTCAATTCCCAGATGTTCCTGACATGGTCAGCCCTGTCAATCATCATAGAACTTGGCACTGTCAGTAATTTGTCTCCTGGAGGTGCCCATATTATTTCACCATGGTTGCCTTTCTTGAGAGAAGGAGCTACTGGTCAAGAGTCTCTCTACCTTATAACTCCATATCCAAATTAATTGCCCCAAAAGACTGAACAATGATGGGGTTCTCTTGGTACTTTAGGAGATGGTACTAAACTCAAATATTCTGGGAGAGCTATGATTCCATTTCTGAGAGTATTCCTTTTAACAATGAAGATCTCAAGCCATCCATGCCTGCCTAAGGTCATACATATGCATCTCTTGACAAGTGAGTAATGGCTTTTGTTCCTGTGTCGACGTTCTTTACTGTACTAATACCAAATGGTGATGAGTTATGAATACCAGAACAAACACTAGTGTTGATCCATCCCTGATGGATCACCCTATTCCTATGAGGAAGGGGGTTGGGGGCAGGAGATGGCACAGGAGAAGCTCAGCAAGTTTCTGTTTGGTGCTATAATTCAGTGCTGATTCTTGCTAGCCTTAATCTCCCCTTGGCTTCCACACTCACCCGGGCCCCACAATGGGCAGCAATCTCCTCAAAAGGTGCCTTCTGGAACTTCTCAACCACCTGCCGTCGCCGCTCACGCTCTTGTTCTTCTACTGCCACACTATCCACTGGAGTGCAGAAAGTTTAAGTTAGTACCTTGGTAATGGGCCATAGTCACACCATAGTGCATAGAGCGCTGGCCTTGGAGTCAAGAAGACTCATTTTCCTGAGTTTGAATCTGGCCTCAGATACTTACTGACTGTGTGACCCTGAGCAAGTCACTTTATTCTGTTTGCCTCAGTTTCTTCCTCTACCAAATGAGCTAGAGAAGGAGATGGCAAACCATTCCAGTATCTTTGCCAAGGAAATCCCAAATGTGATCACAAAGAGTTGGATGTGACTGAAAAACAACTGAACTCAGCCAGTGATTCACATGATAGTGAACAAGTTTCATGAAGTAGAACACAGAATTTGGAGTCAGAGGACTAAAATTCCTATCCTAACTTTACCACTAACAAGCTGTATCATGTTGGGCAAGTTGGGTTTTTTTGGAAGGGGGAAGGCAAGGCAATTGGGGTTAAGTGACTTGCCCAAGGTCACATGGCTAGTAAGTGTTAAGTGTCTGAGGCCAGATTTGAACTCAGGCTCTCCTGACTCCAGGGCCAATGCTCTATTCACTATGCCACTTAGCCACCCTGATTTTTTTTCACTTTCTTTTTCTATAAAATGGGAACACCATATACCATTTGCCCTGTCCCTTCAAAGCAAAATTCTCAAATAGGAAAATATGCATGAAATAAATTTGTAGACAATCAAATGTTACAAAAAGTACTATTATTATTATTATCATTTTTATATATTTTATATTTATATAATTATATATATGAGTATATAAACATAATAAATTACATAATATTTAAAAATAAATATAATAAACATTTATATAATTTATATAAATTTATATGAGTATAAAAATAAATATAATAAATTAAAAATAAATATATAAATATAAATAAATTTATATATTATAAAAAGTTACAAAGTACTATTATTATTACCTAGAAAATTCTGAGAGAATGAGATATGGGGAAAAAGTAGGGAACACCTAGAACATGGGGCCCTGAACCAGGGTACAACATGAGGATATCTGGAGGAAAGAGCAGAGACAAAAGGAAAGGCATTGAAAAGGGAGAGAAGAGAGAGGTTGGGAGGTCAGAGTCCTGGGTCTGTCACTACCTCATTGTATGACCTTAGGCATATCACATGACTTATTTGGTCATCAGTTTCTTCATCCTTCCCAAATATTCTATTAACCTGTGATTTTATAATAGGAGGCTAGAGATTAAGGACACTTGCTTTCCAGTTCTGCCCAGCACCAATTCATAGTGTACAAACATAGTCAGGTTTCCGAGAAACTACAATGCAAAGTCACCCCCCATAACTGCTGCTAGGTACTCCCTCATACACAAATATAGATCTTCATGCCTAAGCCTCAACCCATTAAGTGTGAACAGAGCTATCTGGGTTGACAGAGCTCACAAATAGCTTTTTGGATGCACAGATATTTGAATCCCACAGTCACTGTGCTATCTTGAGGGAATGCTGCCATTGACACAGCATCTGTTTAGCAATCCCCTCTCCTGACCATAAGTGACTCAGTGTGTAAAGTATAACTCATTTATTTCTACAGTGACTACGTTTTCTGAATAAAAAAATCTGACAAAGGACATTTATTATGAAGCCTTAATGAAAGGGAACGTCTGAACACCATATAATTAATTACAAAAACTTGCCCCCAGTAAACAGAGGAAAAAGCACACCTGCTTCCCTTCTTTGCAGAAGTGGGGGGGACTATGGGTGTAGAACATTACGTGTTATTAGAATCAATTTATATATTTGTTAGTTTTGTTGAATTGTTTCCTCACTCACAGTTTTAAAAAATTTTTTGTAACAAAGTATGGCTCTATGAATAGGGGAGGGGAAAGGGCTGTATTTGGCAATGAAAGTGATAGATAGAAAGAAAGAAGAAAAGAGAAAAGTACTTTTCTGTTCTCAAAAGTGGAACCAGGGTGGCTAGGTGGCACAGTGAATACAGCACCAGGAGTCAGGAGGACCTGAGTTCAAATCTAACCTCAGACAACTAACACTTACTAGCTGTGTGACCTTCCGCAAGTCACTTAATCCCAACTGCCCTGCAATCCCCCCTCCAAAAAGCAAAAAAAAAAAAGTGGAACTATACTGGAAAAATCTAAGACATTTGATCACCATATACATATCTCCCAATAGCTTCAGTTGTCCTAACTTACCAATGGCCTTCTTTAGTGTCTCATAGGTAATCTCCTCAGCAGGCACTCTCTGCAGAGAAAAGAGAAAATATTTTTTGAAGCTTAGCTTTCTTAGGAAAGGTGAAAAAAGGAAGGAGATGTCAAAGTGTACTGGGGTCTTCCTGGCTTTGGAATTCTCTAGTACCCTCATATACCTAAGCCCTGGGCTAGGAAATTAAAAGTCACTTAATTTGCCAGGAAGCAATTATCAGGAACTCTTCTAGACTGATGAGACACCTACCTACCAAGAACCAGGCAGCCCCACTGTATGCAGAGCTAGCCGGTTGTCCAAAAAAAATTACATTTTAAACCAGCAACACTACTTCTAGGTCTATATCCCAAAGAGATCATAAAAATGGTAAAAGGACCCATGTGTACAAAATATTTATAGCAGCTCTTTTTGTGGTGGCCAAGAATTGGACATTGGGGGGACGCTTATCAATTGGGGAATGGCTGAACAATATATGGTATGTGAATGTAATGGAATGTTATTGTTCCATAAGAAATGATGAGCAGGAGGACTTCAGAAAAACCTGGAAAGACTTAACATGAACTGATGCTGAGTGAAGCAAGCAGAAACAAGAGAACACTGTATATAGTAACAGGAACATTGTGTGATGACTAACTTTGATAGACTTAGCTCTTCTCAGCAATGCAAGGATCTAAAACAACTCCAAAAGACTCATGACAGAAAATGCTATCCACATCCAGAAAAAGAACTACAGAGTCTGAATGCAAATTAAAGCATATATGTTTCATGCGCTCTCACTCTCGCCCTCTCCCTCTCCCTATCCCTCTCCCTTTCCCTCTCTCTCTCTCTCTCTCTCTCTCTTTCATCTCTTGTGGTTCCTCCCACTGGTTCTAATTCTTCTTTACAACATGACTAATGTAAAAGTATTGTTTAATATTAATGTATATGTAGAACCTATATAAAATTCCACAGTCTTGGGAAGGGGGGAGGGGAGCCAACAGGAGAAAATTTAGAAATCAAAATCTTATGGAAGTGAATGCTGAAAACTAAAAATAAATTAATTAATAAAAAATAAAATATCAGTCCCCAAGGGAAAAAAAAATCCAGAGATTGGTGGGGAGGGGGGAAGCACAGTTTGGTCAGACCTTGACTTAGATCAGAAATTTTATTTCAGAAAAATCCCCAGAATTCTCCCCCAGAAAAGAATCTGTCTTTTATACACATTATCAACCCAATTTTATCAAACTTTATGTAAGATCACTATATAATCTGTTTCTAAAATATTATTCTGTTTGAACGAGTTTAAGGTATTTAGAATGGAAAAAAAAGGTTTGAGTGCCTTTAAGAAACATGTTGGCATGACCACCGTTCTGAAAATTACAGGCCTAGTCAAGAAGTGACCCAAGGCTAACTGAGCATTTTTAAAGAATGTAGAAAGGGGAAAAGGATAAGAGATAAAAGAGAAGGACCTTCCCCTGTCTACTATTGCCCCTTATGCATTGTCTCCCTCCATTAAAATGTAACAGCTCCCTCAGACCTTAGTAACTTGGTTGCTAAGGTAACTTTTTCTGATTAAAAGGAAATCACTACGGTCTTTGATGCAGGATATATTCGGACAGAGAAAAGCATGTGATATTTTCTTCATCTTCTGTTTCTGACTTGGAAAAGGAAAAATCAGGGAATGGGGAACAAGGGAACTGAGACCCAAATGTCCTTCAGTCGAACAAATTATTATAATTAAAAATTAATTTGGAATTCGCGCAGAACTGGTCTGAGAAGTTCATAAAGAACATACTACATGACCTAAAACTGAGGGAACCACAAGGTTGCCTAGGTGGGCCAAGCACCCTTAATCAATTAAGCCTTAAATAATCAATTAATTAATAAGCATTTTTGTTGTTATTGTTGTTATCGTGTCATGGAGCCTTGGTTCTTTGCAGAATCTGACACAGGGCAGAAGGAAATAAGCAGGGAATAGCTCCATGTCCTCATCTGTAAAAAGGGGAAGTTGAATGAAATGATCTCTGAGGTCCCTTATAGTTCTAAACCTATAATTCTAAAGTGTGATTTTAAAAAATGAAATCATAGAGCAAATAATCTTTCAAATAGATTGCAAGCTTGTGGGCAGGTACTATTACAGTTTAATAGTTACATATCCAGCATCTAGTGCAGTGGTGGGTCCTTATTAAATGTTCACTGAACTGAACCCAATTAGTAACACACATCACTGATTTTATAATAGGGATCAAAAGGAAAACAGGGTTCACTTAACAGAAATTCATTTTACATACATGAATGAATGAATTTTTTAAAAAGTATTTACAAAGCAGTTACTCTGTGTCGAACATTGTGCTACTAAGTAATATGGATTTGAGGACACAGAAATAAAGTCTGAGAGCAATGTATAATTGAATGTGAAGAGAAAAGGGAAACTAGCTCCCTCTCCTGGTTAGGATGGTATGTAAGAAAAGAAAGAAGTTTACCTCTTCTCTCTCTGGGCTGTTCCTTGATTCTACCTCCACCTGAAGGGAAATGGTTTCACCAATGCTCTTCCTCTTGGACAAGCGATCTTCATCTGGAAAAGAAGGATTCCCAGAAACTCAGAGCATCTAGAAGAAGCCATGAGAACTAGGCACTGAAATCCCCAGGGCCCATTCTCCCTGCACCTTTAAACCTTCACTGAATCACAAAATACATCAATAAATAAATAAAAGTAGAGGGAATAGCCCAGCCAGGGAGCTCTCCAGGGTGAGGCACAGATTTTGAAGTGTAATGGTAATTTGTTGGAACTTGGGCTCTGCTCCAGATTTGCTGATCCCATCTGGGATGGTTACTTGACTCTCTAGGGCTCAGATTTCTCTCCTATTTAATGGAAATAGGAAACCCAAGAAGTCTGGTTAAGGGTTCGAAGTCAGTAGAGATCTTTAGGCGATTCCATCTTCTGGTTGGGGAAGGTTTAGCAAATCTCATTTGGCACAAGATTTGTTAACCATAGGCCATGTTATTCCTTGAACTTGTTAGCCCTAAAGATGCCAGACTGATTGGTTAACCACCAATATAGTCAGCAGGTGTCTTACTATGGATTTTCTCAGGTCTTTACGAGCTCTGGGTGTCATGAAGCGTTGCCAAGGAATTAGACCAATGGATTCAAGCCCTAGCTAGGAAAAGTGAGGGGGATGAGGATGGAAGTCCTTGTACTCCAATTCCTACCTGTCAGCTGAGGGATGTAAGGTGTACAGAGCCTGTCAGAATTGTAGCCACTGCCCCCCAAGACTTCACTGATCTTACTCTGACGGAAGAGGAGTTCAATCACCACTTGGTCTAGGCTCTGGGACAACCTGAAAGAAACAAATGGGAAAGAACAGAGGAAGGAAGAAGTTAGAATTATGGACAAGTGGCATGGCTGTACACTCCCACTGAGTCCTTCTGGTCCCTTCTATCCAAAAAAGGAAGCCAGCTCTTCTGAACTTTTGTGCTCTAGCCTACCTCTCTAGGATTCCAGGACCAGATGACTAGACCCCAGACAATCAATATGGCATAAACTAAGGTGATGCTTTCCTTAAGTATCTCTAAGAGAAGACAGTAATATTACTCTATGAGCAACATAGCATCCTTTAGGCAATAAAATCACCCTGTAGGCAAAAGGTCCCCTGTGTAAAGCTGATATGGTATATGGATAGTGTCTTAACAAGAGTGATCCTTCCAGAATTCATTCCCACTGTATGATCAATGTTGCTAAGACTGTGTCACCCACTCTGGCACATAAAAGGATGGTTAGCTGGTTAGCCACCTGGTACTTGAAGCTTGTGTGAAAATAAGAGACCAGGAAACTCAACCTGGGACTCCTACACTGAAGAGCGTGTGTGTGTGTGTGTGTGTGTGTGTGTGTGTGTGTGTATGTGCATGTGTGCACATACATGCACATGCATAGTGGAGGAGGGAGTTATCCTACTTTGTTCTCCTTTCTGTCAATTATCTGGATATCTGCCAGGCTGAATGCTCTCTCTTGCACTCAAGACACCTTCTCCCATTTTAATAGGTGCTTCCATCATCCATGAATCCTATAGAGACCACCTTCTCACCTGGGTCTCTCTACAAACACGTCTTCTGGGAGCAAGTATGGAGCTTCCTTCTGCCTGGTCTCTATTACCTGGAATGTAAAAAGGAACAGAGTTAGGCCTAGTAAAGAATATGAGCCCAGAAGAGAGAAGTGAGATCAGGGGCTCTTGTTTCTTTTTTTTGTTATTTCCTACCACAATTTCCTCAAAAGAGTAGACTCTGATGCACCAGTGTGAAATTCAGAGAAATGCTGATGTTCCAAGCAGCCTAAGAAATATTAAGTGACCTCTGGTGTCATCAGTGACATTTTAGCTGTTGCAATATGTAATTCAGTGCTTAAATCCTAGAGGGTCGCAGTTTCTTCTTAACCCTATCCCTTCAACTATGAAAAAAAAATTATAAAGGTCATTTATCAACCAGTTGTATTGTGTCACAGTGAACTGTTATGGTACTTCTGGTATCACTGGGAGTGACATATGATTGATCCTGGTTTTGCTCATTCCTTTCTGCCAGTTTTTTTACCATGGAACTGAAAAGTGATTAGGTTACAGAGGATGGAGCATGGCAGGTATGAGTGTATATGGATCCTTTACTGGAAACTATTTGTGATTAGGAAGGTGAATATACTACAGTGATCTACTTATAGGATGATGGAACCACTTAGAGCAGTGGTTCTCAACCTGTGGGTCGTGACCCCTTTGGGATCGAATGGCCCTTTCATAGGAGTCACAGGGGTTGCCTAAGACCATTGGAAAACACATATTTCTGATGGCCTTAGGAACCGAGACACTGCTCCTCTATCCGTCTCCAAGTGGGTCTGCTCACAGGCAGATATGCCCACATACAAGTATTAAAGAGTTGTGGCATTAGGAAGGTTGAGAACCACTGGGCTTAGAGGGTATCTAATTTAAACTATTCATTTTTCTGATGTGAAAACTCAGATTTGGCTGAAATGACTGGCCCAAGGTCACACAATATAATAAGGAGAACTAGGATTTGAACTCAGGTCCTCTGACTCAAAATCCAGGGCTCTTTTTACTTCACCAAGCTGTTTCACTCTTTTGTTATAGGAACTAGATTTACTCCTGACAGAAATAATAGAACAACCAAATTCCAACATATTGATTCTTTAATAATTATGCTTTCTCCAAGTACAGTCCTTCCTACCTCTTCCAGTCTAGGCAGGGAAAAGTACAACATCTTTACTCTAACAGCACAGAAGATCTTTCCTGATCTGCCTCTCCATCAGTCTTTCTGGTCAATTCATGTTACCCCCACTTCATGGCCTCGCTGTTCCAATCAAATTGGCTTACTAATGCTTCCTCCTACATGACATTTCATCTCTCACCTCTGCACCTTTGCTAACACAGTGCCCTCATTTGGAATGTCCTCTTTCTCCATATTCACTTCTTGGCATTCATAAGTTGCCTTCTGTTGGCACGGGATGTATAGTGCTGGACTTGCAGTGAGAAGACCCAAGTTCAAGTACGGCCTTTGACACTTAGGGCTACGTGACACGGTCTGCTCACCGGTAAAGCAGGGATAATAACAGCACCAGGCACATAGTAGGTACTGTTATAAGTGCATATTATCCCTTCCAGACACCACTCGGGCACCCCTCTTCACAGAAGGCCTTTCTTGATTTCACAGTTATTAAAGCTCTCTCCCTCCAACAAATCACTCTGTGTGCTTTTGTGTGTGACTTAGTTGTGTGCGTGCTCTGTCCCTGCCAAAGAATGCCGGCTCCGTGACAGCCAGAACCACTTCTGCGTCGCCTTTGTACCCCTTGGTGCCCGCTTGTGAAATTGCGTGTGGTCCTGGGAGACTCACAGAGTCAGAGGTCTCCTGCGTTCTCAGAAGCACGAAGGAAGGAGCGGCTAGGTGAGGGAGTGAATAGCACGCTGGCCCTGGAGTCAGCAGGATCAGAATTCAAACCCAGCCCCAGACGCTTACTAGCTGTGTGACCCTGGCTAAGTCACTTAACCCCATTGCCTCCAAAAAAAAGCATGTGGGGAAAAAGAAAAAAGTTTAACAAATCCTTAGAAAGGGCTACCAACCTCATGGATGTGCTGGCAGAAAGCAGGCACAGCAGTAAGTTGGCTGATGAGGTTCAAGTAGGCAGCTCCCAGAGCATAGAGGGCACAGCGGTTGTACACAGGCAGATTTTCTTCATTGATATGGGCCACTTCCTATGCCAACACAAAGACAAACCCACAAGGGTATTTAATCCACACCTACCAAATCCTCCAACCCACCATCCAATTTAACTTAACTTTTTCTGGAAAGTTTATTTTTCCCAGGATTCACCCCTGAATCATAACTAGCATTTTTTTATGTCAGGGACAAGCAGCACAAAACACAACTTTGATGGATTAATAAAGGCAAAAGGAAGACCTTGGGACATTGCCCCACTGTGGGAAGCCAGAGACTCTAGGATACCATGAAATTGGCAAACTATCTGTTAAACTCTGTTGTTTCTAATTTTGTTTTTTTATCATTTTACTCCGATTGCAAATGTCTTCAGGACCCTCAAAATCTGTTACTCTGTGGCAAAGCCACAGTCACCCCATCCTAGTTTTAGCTCTGATTAAGTCCTTTCCAGTTACAGGCTATAATTAGTAAGAGGATGGGAGGAAATGCCCACTTGAGCCATTCTGTAGAGTATCCAAAACAGGGCAGGTGCATGAAGATTTCATCAGTTTTTGGCAAGGAGAGCAACCTCATTTGGCCGGAGCATCTTGAGGGCAGTGACTTTCCCTACTTTTCAGTGCTGCCTTCAACCTCCTTCCTAACTCTTCTGTGTCCTCAACAGCCTTCTTCATCATCATCTTCTTGCTATTCTTTGTGCTATATTGACATCTATTAGATTGGATGCTGTCCAGTTAATTTAAAAAGCGATCAGTCCCTTTGTGGAAGCTGAGATTGCCCCCTTGTGGGGCTGATTCTCCCCAACTTAAACTAAGATAGACACCAGAATAAGAAAAGCTGATTGAGGAAGGGAAAGACAATCCCCTCACCCATCCTACCTTCTAGCCCCTGCCTATTCTAGCTTTGAAAGGTGCTTAGATATAAAAAACTGGAAGCTAAGTAGGACCTTATCAGCAATAAGGCAGGCATTCTCTTGATTACATTCAAGTTGCTAAAGTTCAGCCACACTTGCTTGCAGGAAAGAGAACATCATGGAAGCTTGTCATCCAACACACTGTGCCACAGAAATTCCATTTTTACCTCATAATTAGTGATAAGCCAGGCTAGCATGGGTGGATGATAGAGAAGTGGTTGTTTGGGGGGATATTTGGGGGATGCTACTAAGTGTGAGGGTAGATCCTAGGGTACAACCTAGATCTTTGGGCCTATACGTAAGTGGACTTAAGGAACCCTTTCTATCCTGTAGCTGCCTTGAGGGTTATACTCCAGGTCCAGACTACTTCAGGAAGTCTAAGTCATCCCCTCAAGGAAATAAGTTGGTTTTAGGGTCCCCTAAGATTCATAAAGAATTCTGAAAGAGTTCTAGGAGGTGCAGATTCATCACCTTGGAGGGGTCTGGGAAAAGGGCAGGTGTGTGTGTGTGTGTGTGTGTGTGTGTGTGTGTGAGTGTGTGTGTGTGTGTGTGCGTGTGCGTGTGCATCTGTGTGTGTGTGTGTGTGTGTGTGTGTGTGTGCATGAGGGTCTCTTGGTAGCCCTTCACTGAAGAAGCTTGACCAAGTCTTGAAGAGGAAAATCCATGGATTTTTCTCAACCCACACCTGTAGAACAGACTAATGGACCTTGGAATGTTCATAGTTGTCCCACAATTAAGAAGGTAACCCACTGGCAGCCTCCAGGAATGGCAAAACAAAGGTGAATATTAAAACCATAGGCTGGGGAGGTGGGTAGGAAGTAGAGACTCAACCTCCATAACATTTCTTGAATTCACTCTCTCTTCTCCACTCACAGCTACCATCCTACTACAGGGCATCCTCATTTCTCAATGGATTACCACCACAGTCTCTTCATTGCTTCCCCGTATGCAGCCTCTTCCTTCCCTAATCCATCCTTCTCATGGCTGCCAAAGTTGTATTCCTAAAGCACAGGTTTTCCTGCTAAAGAAACTTCAATGGTTTCCTCTAGGATCAAATACAAACTCCTGTGTTTGTCATTTAACATCCTATACAATCTGGCTCATTTCATATAATTCTCCCTGTGTTGAGAAATATCATCTCAGACTTTTTAGGTTCTAACCAAACTGGCTTACCTGCTCTGTCCAGGAAAGCACATGCAATCTTCCATCACCATGCCTTTGCATTGCCTGGAATGCTCACTTTCCTCACCTCAACCTTCAAGAATCCCTTTAAGATTCAGTTGAAGTATGACCTCCTTCAAGAAGCCTTTCCTAATTTCCTTAGTTGTTAGTCCAGCCCCTTAGTGGCCCCTCAACCACTGAGATTACTCCTATTATATTTACTTTCTATCTACATTCTATATTTTCTTATCTATGCAAATGTTTCCTCCCAAGGAAATGTAAGCTCCTTGAGGACACAGATAGTTCTCATTTTTATCATATTCCCAGTGCCAAGCACAGAATAGCACTTAATAAGGGTAAATAAAATGAATATCATTTTTAAAATGACTTCCCTGGAAACTCGCTGGTGCTTCCCCAAAGAAGTGTCTTCTCTGCCCTCCTGATTCCAAACTCTGCAGAGTGCTTTCCCTCCCTTTGGCTCCTTACCAATATGGCCTCACCTGGACAGCCAGCACCAGGCGAATGAGGTCCACCACCACTTCCTCATTGGCCAGCTCAATGCTGATGAGCGCCAGCATGCTGTAGAGAGCCTCATAGTGTTTCTGAACATTGGTCTCCTCCTTGCAGCTCATGTAGATGTGTCTGTAGAGCTGCTGAGAGTGCTGCAGGTGGGGCAATAAGGCACAAATTGCAGAATGGGAAACTTTTGCCTTCAGTCTGGAGGGTGCCCCAAAGCAGTCAGTGTTCTCCAGGGGAAGGCAGCAAGAACACATCATTCAAGGGAGTCAATGCTTCCAACAGAAGGCACCAAAGAATTGAGCTTGGGAGCTCAATTGTATGGGTAGGCTCCACAACAAAAAAGATAGGGCTTGGGTTATTCTCTCCTTTCCCCTGAGACAAATTCTAGGGAAGGACCAGAGGGCTGGTTCAGAAGTGGATCCACCACAGGTGTCCTTCACTCTGAATCTCAATGCCAAGGCTAGTCTTCTGCTAGGTCCTTCTTGAAAGTTACACAAAGAAGGAAAAGCTGGCAATGTGAGTTAGGCACCTTTAAGGAGGTGGTAAGAATGAGGAAACTCCACAAGAGGTGAAGGAGAAAGAGGAAGGCAGGATTCTTGAGTAAAGAGAAAAGTTGATTAGGTGAACTTAGGGATCTGGAAGGTTGGGGAGGGGTCATTTATAGATACTGCCTTAAGACCTGTCCTAGGTCAGGAAGCCAATGTGGAGGTGGGGAGGGGTACAACAGCTTTGGGGGGGGGTTGGTTTGCATACCTTCTTCATGAACACTGTGTCCTGCCGTGAGCATTTGTCCACCTTCAGTTTTAGGACAGAGATGTCACTGAGGGTGCTGTGAGAAGAAATGAGGGTATTACTTGGATGATAGCTAACTCATAAGTAACTGTCCTCCCATCTCCATTTTCTGGGTTCTAAAGCCCTACCGATTTCTACTTCAGTTCAGACATTTGCTGCATTTACTATGATATACAAACATTTACTTCATTTACATTTACTTTTTTTTTTAAATAATTATCCTTAGTCCCTGGGAGGAGTCAGCATGTTAAATGAATTGGGCACTGGACTGGGAGTCAGGAAGACCTGAGTTAAAACCCTAAGACACTTACTTGCTTTGTGACCCTGGGCAATTCACTCAATTTCTCTATTCCTTGGTTTCTTTTCCTGTAACATGAAAGGGCTAGACTTATTGGCCTCTAAGGTCCCTTCCACTCTAAATTTAAAGACCAATGTCACTCACTGCATCCCAGGCCATCAACAGTCATCTTGACCTTTGTCTTGCCACTGGACTTTGATGACTGGACAAATGAGGCTTTTGAGCAGCTCTGCCTCACTTATATCCAATCCACACAAGTCAGGATATCTCCCACACTATGCCATTGGTCCTCTTCGGGAATGAAGGCTGAACAACAACATGATGATATGATTTCGTGATCCTGGTTGTTAGGCTCATAGAAAGTTTCAAGGGACCTTAGAAGACATCTAGTCAAAGGGTGGGGAACCTGTGGCCTCAAGGTCACATGTGGCCCTCTAGGTCCTCAAGTGAGGCCCTTCGACTGAAACCAAACTTCACAGAGCAAATTTCCTTAATAAAAAGGATTTGCTCTGTAAAACTTGGAATGAAAGGGCTGCACTTGAGGTCCTAGAGGGCCACATGTGACTCTGAGGCCACAAGTTCCCCACCCCTGATTCTAGTCCATCCCTGTTATTGTCCAGACAAGGAAACCAAGGCCCAGGAAGTCCAGTGACCTATTCAAAGTCACACTGGCTGCAAGGAGCAGTTGGGATTTGAATCAAGGTCCTCTGACTTCAAACCCAGTACTTTTCCCAGTATACCCCAGCTGTCTCTCTTTTCCTTGGCCCTTTACTCCACAGTCCCCATTTCTTTGCTCCCAGATTTTTCTTCCATTCTCTCTGCTCATTGCATCCCAAAGCTTTTCCACAGTTACCACCTCCTCTGTCCTTTATGACCTCTTTAAGTAAGGGAAGCTCTCCAACCTTGACTTTGCTCTTTCTTCCCAGGTCTCCAACATATTAGCCTTCATCACTTTCTTCCAACACCTCAGCCCCCATAGTCACGGCAGTCTCTCTTGTTTTTCCTTTCCATCCACCCATGTGGCCCAAGCCAAGGGTCATTGACTATTCTTAGCCATCATATAGCCTCTCTCCATGAAAAATGACCACAGTGATGATGAGAGTACTAATAATAATAGCCAGAATTTACATAGCACCTACTATGGGCCAGGCATTGTCTAAGTGCTTCAAAAATATTTCATTTGATCCTCACAACCACCCTGGAAAATAGTAGGTGCTATTATTATAGCCATTTTATATTATTATCATAGTCATTATAGCCAATTATATCATGTGATATATTATAATATAATTATATGTCATATAATCATATAATATATTATAATCTAATTATATATTACATAATATAATTATATATGATATAATATATTACAGTCTAATTATATAATATATTATAATCTAATTATATATTACATAATATATTATAATCTAATTATATAATATATTATAATCTAATTATATATTACATAATATATTATAATCTAATTATATATTATTAGAGCCATTTCTACAGAGGAAATTGAGGCAAATAGAGGTTAAGTAACTTGGCCCAGGTCACACAGATAGTAAGTGCATGAGGGTGGATTTGAATTCAGGGCTTTCTTGACTCCAGGCCCACCACTCTATTCACTGTAACACCTTTCTGCTATCACATTCTATTGTCTTTATAGAGTTATGTCCAGGGAAGGCTCTTCAAATTTTACAATTGTGTTCTACCAGAGTAGAATCCTAGGATCAGGTGGCTGGGTATCCTTAAAGACTCCTTGCCCCCTCATTCCCAAAGGACATCCAGTTCACCTGATGGTGGAGAATTTGTGGCGGTTGCCATGACGATCAATGAAGCTGATGAGGATTTCCAGGACAAAGAGGCGGATCTCAGCATCCTCCATGAGGGCGGCAGAAAGGAGTCTGTCCAGGAAGGAGCTGGGCAGGGCAGTCAGCATGTTGCTGCACTGGAATCCGGTGGATACCTGCCAGGTGGCCAAGAAAGGAAAAGTTTAGGGTTACTTTCTTTTTTGAAGGGGGGGAAATGGAAAGGAAGGGAATAAAATTTTATATAGCACCTACTAGGTACCAGGCATTGTGCTAAGCAGTTTTTACAAATATCTCATTTGACCCTCACAACAATCCTGGGAAATAAGCGCTGCTATTATTCCCATTTTATAGCTGAAGAAACTGAGGCAGACGAGGTTTACCAACTTGTGCAGAATCACACAGCTAGTCTGAGGAGGGATTTGAACTCAGGTCATCCTGACTCCAGGTCCAGCACTCTAACTATTGGAGTGGAACAAGCAATGGGAATTAAACCTAAAAACTCCTTGCCAAGTTCCATCCCACCCACTTCCTGAGCTTGGGATGGGGGCAGCAGTGTGTCTTCTCCCATACACTGCTATGCTCTTCAATGTTTTTGGCAGTTGGGTGGCAGCTGGATAGAGCATCCAGTTGGAATTCAAGAGGATCTGACTCAAATCTGACAGCAAATAATTAGTAGCTGTGTGACCCTGGGCAAGTCACTAAATTCTATTTGCCTTAATTTCCTCATCTGTAAAATAATCTGGAGAAGGATATGACAAACCATTCCAGTATCTTTGCCAAGGAAACCCCAAATGGGGTCACAAAGAGTTGGATACAATTCAAACAACTGAACAACAACAACAGTGGACATACAAAAATACAGTAGTTCCTGTCCTCACACAGCTTACATTCTATCAGAAAGCAGTAAGTGGAGACCTTCAAAGTCTCAGAGGAAGAACTTGTTTTTTAAACAATAGGGCTAATAGGGAGGCTTTAAGGCAGGGCAGTGATATGATGGAAATAGTGTTTACCAAAAAAGTTATTATAGTGGTTTGTGTATAGAATGCATTGGAATGGCTCAAGATAATAAGAGCAAATGTTCTAGTAATTAATTTGTGAGGTGATTGAGGCCTGGGCTGAGGTGAAAGTTTAGCAATAGAAAGGAAGGGGTGGATTTGAGAAGTAAAGATAGAAGTTGGGAAGCTGAGTAGCAAACAGGCCAAAGGAAAGAGACAGATACAATAAGGAGAGGGGAGCAGGTATTTTGGGGAAAACCAAAAGGGATAACAGAAAGGTAAATGTTATTTCTGAGCTCTTAGAAGGAAGATCTTTCTCACAACATTAGGATAGAGACCTTGGTAGGGATAGGGCAGACTTACCTGAAGGAGGGATTTCAGCAGCATGATCTGGGTCAGCCGGTTCCTGTTCTCCCTATTGACCAGAGACACAAACACCAGAACACAGACATAGGAATGCTCATTGAATTCGGCAGCAATCTCTTCTGCTAGCCTTACTCCCTCCCCTTAGAGCTTACTTCTCAAAAAAGGTCATTTAGCAGAGCTAGGACAGTGAGGGCCAGATCAGGAAATAGCCATGATCCTCCCAGACCTGAAGAAACATCCTTTGAGACCCTCTTAGCAAAAGGTTAAAGGAGAGGGGTGGGGAGGAGAGCAGAATGACAGCTGTGTTGAATGAAGCCACAACAACAATGGGAGGCCCAAAATAGCTGAGTGATTCCAAAAGTAAGAAGAGAGGAGCAGAGGAAAAGAA
>CM053595.1:145664018-145681671 GCA_028646575.1 Pseudocheirus occidentalis | reverse complement strand
TCTTTCATTGGTGAAAAATTCACCTCCCAACCTCCTCCCCAATGAGACTACAAGGGGGTTGGCCTTCACCAGGCGGGAAGAAATGAACAAAGGAAGATAAAAGTAATTGACAGGAGAAGGGGGAGGGTAGACACTGGGGGGGCGGGGTTTACATTCCAGACTGAGAAATTTTAACTAATTTCATGTTCCATACAGTCCTTTCCTTTTTTTCCACTACCTTACGTTCCTGTGCCTACACAAGTAGTTTCCATCTCGTTCCAATGTGGGTTCCTCGAAAGTAAAACATAAATCCTATTTCTCCATAGAAACATTATTATAATTGGAGGTTGCATTCATGACTAAGACTTCCGCATCAAATAAATCATGAATACAACCAACATAAATGCAAAGATACAGCAACTATAAACCCTAATTATCATTTAAAAGAGTGCATTTGTACTCCCAGTCTAATAAAATGGGCATAAATGTAGATATGTATTGATTATATGAGCACCCCTAATGTGTTGTAAACCATACTTAGAATACATAAAGAAAAGTGACAGCATGCTAGCTAGTGTAAGCATTCAGCATTTAATTAACAGTAATTTTTGTTGCCTTCTTGAAATTTATAAGGACTCTGGGGGATGATTCAGATGGCCGAGATCTCTTAAAAAAAAAAAAAACCCTACCCAGGGAATTTTGAACCAATGCCTTCATTTTCTTTCTTTCTTTTTTTTTTTTTGCCTGTAAATTTCCTTATCCCAAGTCGGCATTCTGTGATGTTTAAAAAGTTCAAGAGGCATAATTTCTGGGTAAAAGAGCCAGTGACACTCTTGAATACCAAAGGCAATTATGACTGTGCTTGTGGCTTATATACCACTTGGAAGAGGGGTGTTCCCAATTGTGGCAATCAGCTTTGATTGGTTAACAGTTAATGAGTGAATGAATATTATAATAAGGGACAGAGAGCTGATGTCAAAGAGAGACTATCCCTACACCCAGACCACCCCACCTCCCATGCTTGGGCAACCTATTCAAGGAATTTATCCCCACCCAAACCTAAGTAGAGCACAATGGCTCCCCCACCTGGGTGGGGTCTGAACGACATTGTTAAGAAAGTTAGAGACATTATTAATGTTCTTCAAGAGACTAAACTTTTGCTATCAGGATTTTAGAAAAGGGGGAACTCTGGATCTCCTTAAATCAGTGGTTATTAGTAATTATTTCTATCAGTTCAAAACCATTCACTTGATATTCAGAGCAAAGTAATTGGGGTTGGTTCTTGGGGGGAAAACAACAAATATTTGTGGTGGCAGCCAGGGAGTAATAAAGAACCTTCTTTAGAGTCAAGAAGACCTAAGTTCACTTTCTGATTCTGACCCTAGGCAGTCTCTCAGACTATCTATTGAAGAACAGGTGTTGAATTGCATTGGTGAAGGAAGTTTTCATGGTAGAAGTTCTCTATACTAATGAAATCCTAGATATGGTCCAAAAAGAATCCCAGCAAGGGATGGTTCAGTTTGGAAGTGAGAGTAACGGAGTGAGTTACTGTCAGAAATAACTTGTGATATAAAAACAAAAGACATCAATGAAACTTTTAAAAAATTGCCTTTCAAATGTCCATGTATTTGAAGTCCCCTTCCCTTTTCCACCAGGGACCTGAGGTGTGAATATTTGGAGAAGAGGAATCTACGTAGCTTTGGCCCTCCTTGTTGTCTTTTCTCAGTCCTTCCCTTTGCTTTCCTACCCAAAGTTTAAGGGCAGCCTTGAAGAAGAAAGGTTAAAAGTTAAGGCTCATTCCTTTGCCTAGTGATGTCTTTGGTAGTGATGATGATGAGATAATTCAGTAGCTGATTGGATGGACTGAAGATTCAAGGCTTCCTAACAACCAGTCAGCAAAGGTACCTCCTCACCATGTTGCCTCCCTGCTGCCTCCCTGAGTCACTGCCCTGCTTCAGCAGAGGGGACACCCGCTTCTACATTCTATGTGGAAACTGGAATATATAGTGAAGGGCAGGTGTGCATTAGGCAGCCTATAATAAAATTATGGGCAGGAGGTGGGGGATGTAGGGGAAGGAATACAAAGCAGACAGAGTTCAGGACTGTCCTATATTCACATCTTTCCTATTATTTTGTAAGAACCTAACTATGTAATCGAACAGCCGCAAGCCAAGAGACAGCAGCAATAAGACATTTAGTATGAAATTGGTATACTAAATATAGCACAAATTGCTAAAATTTAGTAACTGTAGTATTACTAAAAGGAATACTTGTATTTAGTAAGTTGGGTCTGTTCACACACTGTGTGAGAGTTAACTGCTGAGCACCTTGTGTTCAGGAATAAATATATTTTTACTGATATTGATTAGGGTTTTTTTTCATGTTACCAAAATTTCTTTTAATATTCTTGCCCTCCTCTTTCCCAGAGAGCCTTTCTATGTAACAAATAATATTTTTAGAGGAAAAAACTCATCAGTACATAGAAAACAGTCTTAAAATATGTACAACGTACCACACTTTTGAATCTCCCCACCTCTGCACAAGAATGGGGTAGGGGTGTCCTCACATCTCTTCTTGGAGGCCGTTACTATTTTTTATAATTTTGTAACATTTATTTTTTATTATTTTATGATTGTGATTTCCATTTACATTATTATAGTCAATAGTACATAGTAACAGCAGTATTATAAGGTGATCATCAGTAAATGACTTAGCTCTTCTCAGCAATACAATGATCCAAGGCAATTCCAAAGGACTCATGATGAAAAATGCTATTTACCCCCAGAGTAAGAACTGATGGAGTCTGAATGTAAATTGAAGCATGCTATTTTTCCACTTTATTTTTTTTGGTCTTTTTTTTTCCCCACAACATGACTAATATTGAAATATGTTTTGCATGATTATATATGTATAATCTACATTAAATTGCTCTCCATTTTACGGAGGGAGGAAGGGGAGAAAAAGAGAATTTGAAATTCAAAATTTTTTAAAATTAAAAATTGTTTTTACAGGTAATTGGGAAAAAGTAAAATATTTTTTTAAAAAAGTGCTGCTATGAATATTTTGTTGTATTATACGGACTTTCTCCTATTCAAGTGTGCATTACTTGGAGTCTGTGGGCATAATTTTTAAAAGAACATTTTGATAAATGTATTTCAATATAATTGGTTTCCTTTGTAATCTGATGTATTTATTTAAATTATTTTTCTTTTTTAATTTTCTGTTTCAAATTCCCTCCCTCCACCCTTCCCCAAGCATTAACAAGGCAAAAAAAAAAAATCCAATACTCATTTTACAGATGAAGTCGTGTAAAACATTTTCATATTAATTGTGTTGTGAAAAAAAGCAAGAAAAATAAAGAAAAAATGCTTCAATCATGCTCAGAGTCCATCAGTTCTCTCTCTGGAGATGGATAGTATTTTTCATCATGAATCTTTTGAAATTGTCCTGCAACATTCTATCAAGCAGAGCAGCTAAGTCTTTCACAGTTGATTATCATTACAGCATCAGCTCGTGTAAGTCTTTCCAAGTTTTTCTGAAATCATCTTGCTCATCATTTCTAACAGTATAATAGTATTCCATTACAATCATAAACCACAACTTGTCCAGTCATTCCCCAGTTGATGGGAATCTCCTCAGTTTCTAATTCTTCACCATCACAAAAGGAGCTCCTTAGAAATATTTTTGTAAATAATGGGTCACTTTTCTTTTTTTTTTTAATCTTTTATGTACATACCTAGTAAAAGTATTGCTGGGTCAAAGTTATATGAACAGTTTTATAGCCCTATGGGCAAGGTTTCTCTAGAACAATTAGAGTGGTTCACAGCTCTACCAAGAATGCATTCTTGTACCTGTTTTTCCACATTCCCTCCAGCATTTGTCACTTTACTTTTCTGTCATGTTAGCCAATCTAATGGGCCTGAGGTGCTATCTTAGAGCTGTTTTAATTAGCATTTCTCTAATTATTAGTGATTTACAGCATTTTAGTAGGACTATTGATAACAATAATTTCTTCTTCTGAAAACTGCCTATTCACATCATTTGACCATTTATCAATTGGAGAATAGTTATTTTTTTTATACAGTTGGCTCAGTTCCCTATATGTTTGAGAAATGAGACTTTTATCAAAAAAATTTGTTGTAAATTCCTTGCTTCTTCCCTCCCCCTCCCCTTCCCCATTCCTGATTTCCTTCTCATTTTAGCTGGTAATCCCATGTATTTAAAGATGCTATTTTGAGAGGGGACTTTTCATCAGACTCCCAAAGGATCCAGAACACACAAAGAGGTTAAGAACCCCTTTTAGATGTCATCAGGATTCCCACAACCCATTCCTTGGCCTAGGATCCAAGGAATGTGAAATATGAAGACCCTGACCCACAGGAGAATAATGATGATGATGGTAGCATTTCTATAGCACTTTAAAGTTTGCAAAGTGCTTTATAAGTATTATTTCATCTTGACAACAACCCTGGTGAATCAATGATCTTAGTATCTTCTTTTTAGGGATAGGAAACTGAGGGCGACAGATTAAAACCCTGGAGGATTCAGTCCCAGGAGCAGGGCTGGCTAGGCTGGCTTTTCTTTAACTTTTTCTGCTTGCCTACCAAGCCTTAATGTTGAACTTTTGCCTAGGAGAAAGGGCTAATACAAAAGATTTTTCTACTGAGCCCTCTGCAGGGAAACAGGGTGAAACTGAGTACTGGTCAATAATTAATCAATCAACAAGCATTGATTGAGTACCTCCTGTATTATGGACCAGGCTTATGCTAAGATCTGATGATATGAAGACAAAAATTAAGCAACCTTTACCTGGCCCTCAAGGAGCCCTCCAAACTAGAAATGTGGTCGGGAGATGAAGAAACCAAATCATACCTGGATGCTTCCTCCATTCCATTTAATTTTAGCACAGAATTTCTTTGATTGCTTAGCAATTATCAAATGCCTCTATGATCAAAACAATGTGAATGTTCCCTTCGGTGATGCAGAGGGAAAGAACACAACCCATCCATATCTTCCCATTCTATGACTCTTGTTCATGTTCTCCCAGAAACTGAATATAGAAAAGTATAGCGAGGATGGATACTAGAAACTTTTCTTGATTTTTCTTAACATCACAAACATACCAAAAGGACACACAGACTGGCACTTGTTCTTGACAAATGACTAGCCCAAGGGTGGGAAACCTGTGACCTTGAAGCCAAATGTGATCCTCTAGGTCCTCAAGCTTGGCCCTCCGACTGAATTTGAGCTTCTCGGAACAAATCCCCTTAATTAAAAGGATTTGTTTTATAAAACTTGAACTCAGCCAAAAAGCCACACCTGAGGACCTAGAAGGCCACATGTGACCTTGAAGCTGCAGGTTACCCAACCCTGGACTAGCCTTTCTCCTTTTATCATGATGCATTACTTTGAGGGTGCTCTTTACTCTGGTTCTCCAGAGGAAGGTTAGGAATTACTTGATTTTATAGATGGCAGCTGCCTAAACTGGACATCGAGATGGTGCAGGGGATAGAACACTGGGCCTGGAGTAAGTAAGATCTGAGTTCAAATCTGTCCTCAGACACTAGCTTTGTGACCCTGGGCGAGTCACTTAACCTTGTCTGCCACAGTTTCCTCATGTGTAAAGAGAGCTGAAAGAGAAAATGGCAAACCATTCCAGTATCTCTGCCAAGAAAACCCCAAATGAGGTTATGGAGAATTGTACATGACTGAGAGCAATGACTAAGCAACAATTAAATATGATGCCCTTGAGGGAAGGAGGGCACCAGCAGCAGGAAAGGTTTCATATCAAAAGTGGTACTTGAGCTTCCAGAGACGGACTGGGGCAGGAGAGGGGTGCCCATAGCAGGTGCTGCTGCTAAGAATCAGAGATTTAAGTGAACTAGATTATTTGAATCTGGTTGCTATGACGATCCATGTGATCATCATATGGGACTTTACTAAATACCCTATATTATTTTTTACATATTTTGTATGCACTTATGTGAGCATGTATCATTTCCCCCAATAAGCTTGTTGCCTTCCTATCTCTAGTGTCTACCAGAGAGCCTGGAACATAGTAGGAATGCCAGGAAGAGGGGAAGGAAGTCTCAGGCAGGTGGACTCCCCCTTCCCCAAGCTTGTGTCTGCACCACGCTGCCTCCTGTCACTAACTGCTTGACCAGATCTCTCAGTGCTTGGTGAGACAGATAAATATAGAGACGGGAGACAGAGCCAGGAAAGCATCGCGCTATAGATTTGAAGAAAACTGAAACTGGAGAACCCTGGAAGAATGATGTCTTGTAGATGATAATTTTTCTTCTGATCTATAGGTTTTAGGAACTAATTGGGAACACATCAAAGCAGGGTACAATGGAAAGAGCATTGGCCCTGAAGTCAGAGGACCTGGGTTCAAATCCTGGTTTTGCCACTTGGTACATTTATGTTCAGTTATATCCAATGCTTTGTGACCCTGCTGGCCTCTGTCTGTGGAATTTTCTTTTTTCTTTTCTTTTGGAGGGGGGAAGGCAAGGCAAGTGGAGTTAAGTGACTTACCCAAGGTCACACAGCTAGTAAATGTGTTACGTATCTGAGGTCGAATTTGAACTCAGGTCCTCCTGACTTCAGGGCTGGTGCTCTATTCACTGTACCACCTAGCTGCCCCCATGGAGTTTTCTTAACAACGATATTGGAGTGGTTTGCCATTTCCTTCATTAGCTTATTTTCTAGGAGAGGAAACTGAGGCAAACAGGATTAAGTGACTTGCCCAGAGTCCCACACCTAGGAAGCTTCTGAGGCTGGCTTTAAACTCCAGTCCTCCAGGCTCCAAGCCTCGGTTGTGCTGCCCTCTTTATTGCTTTAAACAAGACTCTTAATGTTTCTGGGCTTGTTTTCTCATCTGTAAAATAAAAGAATTGAATTCTCTAGTCTCTGAGGGCCTTCTCTGCTCTAGAGCTAGGATCCTTTCATCCCATAATTTCCTCTCCTCCCTTTCTTCTCTTATTTCTCCCTCTTCCTTGCCAAAGAAATGTGTGCGTTTTTTTCCTTAATTTTAAAAATTGAGTGGCTAAATTTGGTCGAGCAGCATGAAAGCTTCCCTGTCCCTAAAATATCTGGATTTGAAGACAGAAGACATGAATTCAGATACCAGCCGTGTTATTAATTACCTGCCACCTTGGGCTAGATACTTAAGGGGGTGAGGAAGAGGAAAGGAGAAGGAAGTAAACATTTATGTAGCACCTACTATATGCTAGGCATTGTGCTAAGTACAGGATTAGGGGGAGAATTGTGCGCCACTGAAACAAACATTACCTTATTTAATCCTCACAACAGCTGTGTGAAGTAGGTATTGTTAGCCCGGTTTTATAGTAGAGGAAGCTGAAGATTTAGTGACTTGCCCAAGGTCATCCACCTAGTAAGTGTCTGTGAGGCTGAATTTGAACTCAGGTTTTACTGATTCTGGATCCAGTGCTCTATTGTCTGAACCATCTAGCTGCCTCTACTTGGCACATAGTAGGGACTTCATAAATGTGTATTGGATTAGATGGGTCACAGACTCTTGGAATATCCTTTTCTTCATCTGTAAAATGGGGATAATATTTAGAGTAGTTTACTCTTGGGATTGTTGTGAGATAATAGATGGTGCTTAGCAAACTTTGAAGAACTATATAAATTTAAACACACACACACGCACACACACTCTTTAACTGGTGTGAATCCATATTTCTTATATTTTCCCAAGTCAGCAAATCAAGTCAACAAGCATTTTTTTAACACTTGTGTCAGACACTGTGCTAAACTCTGGAAGTACAAATACAAGGATAAAGAAAGACATTTCCTCCCCTTAAAGAGCTTACATTCTAATGGTGTGGGAGGGGGATAATGCACAAAAGAAAACTAAAAAGGGGGTGGTAATGGAGGTGAAATTACTTGAGTGGGGGCATTGTGGAGAAAATCTCAAGTGTTTGCTACAGCTTAGAGATGAATGAGGACATGCTGGCCTGGAGGTCCTCCTTAAAGTGAAGGTTCTGAGAGAGTCCCCAGGGTTGAAGGGTATGTCCCATATGTGAAGTCCATGAAGATGAAGAGGTTTCTGGGTTATTATAGAGAAAGACTAGGAGAAGTAGGGGGCACAGCTTGGAGAGGAAGAGTATGCTTAATAGCTAGGTCTTGCCTCAAGGATTAAGCACTTATATCAATCTGCTAGTGAAGTGATACAGGGGAAAGAGGATTGCACTAAAAGTCAAGAGATCCAGATTCTAGCCACTACCTCCAAATAATTTGCTAGCTATGTGACTTTAGGTGTAGCATTTAGGATTATAGGAAACTTAAACATCTCTTGGCCTCAGTTATATTATCTGTAAAATGGCATAATATTTGGTTTAACTGAAGCAGGGATCTAGACCATATCATGGACAGGTGCAGTAGACAGTGCACTGGGTCTGGAGTCAGGATGATTCATCTTCCTGAGTTCAAATCTGACCTCAAATACTAGCTATGTGACCCTGGGCAAGTCACTTAACCCTATTTGCCTCAGGTCCTCATCTGTCAAATGAACTAGAGAAGGAAATAGCAAACCATTACAATATATTTGCCAAGAAATGCCCTCCACCACCAAAAAAAAGAGGTTGTGAAAAAAATAGACATAACTGAAAGACAAAAGACCATACCATCTCTTTAAGCCCTTCCCTACTCTAACTTCTGATTCCAGTAATGAGGAGGTGAAAGTCTCTTTGTCAGGTCTCATCTGAAGTATTGTGTTCAGTTCTGGGTGCCATAGTTTAGGAAGGGTATTGATAAACTGATGGAGGGCAGCCAGGAGGGTGAAGAGTATTGAGTGAATATCATATGATGACTGAAGGAAATGGGAGTATATAGTCTTAAGGTACCAAGTGATCTTGGAAGACATTCAGGGTTCATGTTTCTGAGTCCTGCCACCTATGTATCCTTATCAAATAGTATATCTCATTCACTGGAACTGGAATAAGAAGACCTAAGTCTATTGTCTCCTGGGAGCTGCCTCAGGCTTCCAAGACCAGGACAAAGTCTATTGAAGCATTGAATAGGAAATCTAGACTTCAATAATATCCAAGATGCTTGTTTTCCTCAGCTATGTGTGCATCGCGATGGAAGCTCTGGACCAGCTGCTTATGGCCTGCCATTGTCAGAGCATCAACCTCTTTGTAGAAAGCTTCCTCAAGATGGTGGCCAAGCTGTTGGAGTCTGAGAAACCCAATCTGCAGATCCTAGGCACAAATTCGGTAAGCAGAGCCTGAAGGAGGTGGGGGTGGGGGTGGGGCAAGGTGTGTTTGGGTGTCCCAGCCACCCTGAAAGGTAAGGAGCAGGGCACTCACTCAGATTTCTTAAAAAAAAAAAAATATTGGATATCTAGATCACTAAGTTCAATTCTCCATTCTCTAACCCTAAATCAATCAACTGATAATTATTAAGTGTCCCTGGGCAAGTCTCGTCACCCTGTTTGCCCCTGTTTCCTCATCTACAAAATGAGCTGGAGAAGAAAACCACTCTGACATTTTTTTTTTTTTGGCCAAGAAAACCCCACATGTGGTCATAAAGAGTTGGACATGACTGAAAAACAACTGAACAGCAACATGTCACATATAAAAAGCTTGGAAGATTTCTGATTGAGTCTTGCTGAGTTAATTCATGTTTCAGCTGTAGAACAGCTAAGAGCTATTAGCTTTGTAAGCAGATCATAAATTTAGATCCAAAAGGAACCAGGGATGTCATCTAATCTAGCTATTACAGATGAGGTCCAGAAAGGATTTGCCCAGGTCAGAGAGGCAGTAAGTAGCAGAAAGAAGATCTGAACCAAAGTCAAAGTGCTCTCCAAATCAAGTACTCTTTCCATCAAGCCAAGCTGTGTTATTTCGCCAGTGACAAGTAATTCATCTATTTCATTCAAACAATATCTGGATCAGTAATAGATTGGGTAAATGAGTAAGAATTGGGGGTGGAGACAACTTGAGAAGGCTAATGATTGAGAAAGTAAGTAGGAGAAAGGGTGAGTGGTCAATAAATTGACCACCAAATGCAGGTAAGGCTACATATACATATGCATACACACTCACAAACCTTCAGGCAAGGTCCTGTGTCCTTGACCCATCTAATGACTGTTCCCTCACATAAAATAGTCATGAATAATAATCATTCAACAAGTATTTATTAACCACTGATCGCATGCCAGGCATTGCGGTAGACGCTAGGAATACGAAGTCAAAAAGTCTGCAGAGAGAGGGGCCAACCCTGTGATTTCATCAGGCATAGGGAACCCTCAGGTGTGGGTGTGGGTGGATGAGGAGGATTTCTTTGATTGTGAAGGAACATACTGATAATTAGTATTTAGAAGAGAATCAAAAGTGGACAGGACCATAAATATCACCTAGTACTGGGATCTCTAATCTGTGGCCCCCTGATCTTGAGTTCTTTGCAGCCCCCAAGTCATATTATATAGCTAGGTGGCAAGTGGGTAGCTAGAGTTCTGGTGTGAAGTCAGGAAGACTGAGTTCAGTTATGACCTTGGACACTCCCTAGCTGCATGATCCTGGGCCAGTCACTTAACCTCTGTTTGCCTCAGTTTTCTTAACTGTAAAGTGGAGAACACAATAGTGCCTTAACCCACAGGACAGTGCAAGAACCAGATGAGATAATTGATATCAAATGAGATATTTATAAGTGCTTAGCATGGAGTGTGGAAATGATGTTCTTCCATCCTTTCTGACTCTCAGTGATCCCATTTGGGGTTTTCTTGGCAGAGATACTGGAGTAGTTTGCCATTTCCTTCTCCAGCTCATTTTACAGATGAGGAAACTGAGGCAAACAGGGTTAAGTGACTAATTCAAAGTCATCCAGCTAGTAAGTGAGGGCAGATTTGAATTTAGGAGTGTAATGATTATATTTAGGGCAGACTTTTAAAAGGAATGAACTCAGAAGACTAAGAGATAAAGGATATAGCCTACCTATATTCACCATTTTTAGTCATTTCCTTCTTTCTCTTAAAAAAAAAAAGGAAGCCTTATTTTCACTCTCTTGGTTAAGTTTTTATTAAAAATCTTCCTAATGCCTCCACCCCGCCCAAACCCAGCTTCAGGTAATTTGTTCTGACCTCTCCTAGCTTTGCAGTTGCTTAGCATTAAATTTGCCTTAACAGCTTTTCTAGCCCCAATTCTGCTCTCTTTAATTTCTCCCCCATTTGACTACCACAAGGAAAAAATTGCCAGTAAAGGCAACATTTTGATATCTCTCTCTCCAGCTTCCTGCACAATGACTTTTCTAGGTTCTCTCTTTGAGGAAAATGCAAAGATTCTACCTAGGAACTATAGAATTCCACGTCTTACTTTCCCCCAAACAACAGAAGGAATTTTTCTGTATTTTTCTCTCCAACTGCTAATGAAACCCTTTCCTCCCTCTTCATTCTTTGTCTGGAAGCTACCTGTGCATAAATGTTTTGACATTTGTACGCAACAGCTAGGGATCCATACACTTCTAAAGTTAACAAAGCATTTTGTGTACAATCTTATTTGAGTAGCACTAATGTCAGTGGCTGACATTTATAAAACACTTTAAGATTTGCTTAGCACTTTATACATATTACATCATTTGATCCTTATAATCAACCTGCAAAGCCAATAGTTATTATTATAATTCTCTATTTCACATACAAATGATGCTAGGCAAGCCTAGGCTAGTCAGTAGAAGATCAGAAATTTGAATTTAGGACCCAATTAAATTACTGTTATTCTCTTACTGTCCAAGTGAGAGGTGATGAAAGACTGAACTATGACCATATATGTGTGAGAAGGGGATGGATAGGAGGAAACAAGACTGGCTAAATAAATGATTGGATATGAGAGATGAGGGAGAAGGGAAAGTTAAGGATGACTCTGAGGTTGTGTTGAGTGACAGCATCCAAGAGAGACCAGGAATGAGAGTTTTGGCTAGACAGATGCAGATGTCAAGAACATCATCATGTCTTTGGGTATAGAAAACGGCTCATAACATGGCACCTTCACTTGCTTCTCTATAGATGTGGAGGACTATGGGTGTGGAACACTGTACATAATACTTCACTTTTTAAATTTATTGGTTAATTTCAATAAATTTTGTTGCTCTGTTATTCCATGTATACATATATGTATGTGCATATATATGTGTATGTGTGTGTGTGTGTGTGTATAAATATACACACACACACACATACACACACATATAGGATTGCTTTCTGGAAGAGGGGGAAATGTAAAAATGAAAAGAATGAAAAAATTTTAAAGTAATAATTATGCAAAAAATAAAGGAATGAAAGAGCTCATAAATATAGAAACATAGTTTTATGAACATCATACTGTATTCTGGCAGAGAATTTACAAGATCATATAATCTAGTGCCCTTATTTGCTAATGAGGAAATTGAAATTCAGAGAGGTTAAGTGACTTGCCTAATGTTACAAAGCTGGTAGTAAGTACTAGAGTGAGAAATGTCTTCCAGGACCCTTTCCAGTACAATTTTCTCATGAACCATCCTGCTTTATGTTTAGATGGAATCATGCAGAAAAAGAGAAAGGAACAGAAAGTAGGATTCTAAGTAAGCAGGAGAATTCAGACTCTAAGAGGTAGAAAAAGACATGCGGGGACAGAGGAATCAACACAAATAGCCCTATAAAACAGAGCTGTGATGAGTGATCCTAAGCAGAGACTATCTGATCTCTGTCTTTTAGGTTTTATGCGCTCTTTGAGTATAGGCCACAAAGGGCTGGTAGCTGTGGTTTCAGTGAGGAAGAGGCAGAACTCTACAGGTTCCAGGAGCTCTGGATTTTAGCAGGAAGCTGATGAGTAGATCTCCTGGGAAACTGTAGTAAACACAAGCATAAATAATCTATTGCTGTTTTGTAAAACTATGACAACAATTTGCCTCAGATAACACTCCAAGGCTTAAAAAACACCATGACCCTGTGAGGTTGGTAGGAAAGGTAGGCATGGTTATCCACATTTAACAGAAGGAGAAACAGAGGCTCAGAGGGTTTAAACATTTGTTCCAAATCACATACCAAGTAAGACCCCATAGACACACATAAGTATTATGAATTTGTGGATGTGGGAAGAATAGACAATGGGGAGAGGAAGTGTTGGAGTCACAGAGGACAATTTGGGTAATGCTTTATGAAGACAAGCCTTGCAAATAATTTTTTTTACTTTTATTTTTAAAAATCCATTGTTGATATCTGTTTTCACATTACTTACATTGAGCAATGTAGTCTTTCTTCCTCCCTCTCCCAAAGAACAAGTCTTTATAATAAAAGTTTAAAAAACAGGGCAAGGGACAGCTAGGTGGTGCAGTGAATAGAGCACCAGCCCTGGAGTCAGGAGGACCTGAGTTCAAATCAGGCCTCAGACACTTGACATCCTTACTAGTTGTGTGACCTTGGGCAAGTTGCTTAACCCCAACTGCCTTGCCTTCTGCCTCCAAAAAAACCAAAAAAAAAAAAAAAAAAGGGCAAAAAAACCCCAAACAGTTTAACTAAACTCACCAACGTATCACAATATACACAGTGTTCTATACTTAGAGTATACTATTTCCCCAAAGAATTAATTAGAAGTATCTTCTCATAGTTCTTTTCTGGGCCCAAAACTTGATCATTTTAATTTCATTGTTGTGCTCAGTTGTGTTCAACTGTTTGTGACTCCGCAGGCCATGGCATGCTATTACAGTGTCATATTTTAACATTTTAATATGGCCATTGGATTTTCTTGGCAAAGATGCTGGAGTGATTTGCCATTTTCTTCTGCAGTGTTTTGTCTGAACTCTCCACTCTGACCTGTCTGTCTTGCTTAAACCTGAATAACATAACAGCAGCTCATAGTTTCTCTGAGATACTCAAACCCCTTCACAGAAACAAGGCAGTGATTCAGGAGAGGTCTAATTCCATAGCATTTGGTTTTGGTCATTTTGTTCCTGGTGGGCATGATAGATAAATTATTAAGTATTTACTGTATGCTGGGCACATAGTACCTCTCTGCAAGGAGTTTACATTCTAATGGAAAAGCTGGAAAGTGGAATTTCATACACGATGTAGAAATGACTGAGAAATATCATGGAAGCCTGGTTCATTATGAACGAGGATGAAAAAGAATCTATCAGAGCCTGGCTGCCTAAAGACCAAATCCAAGGTCCTGGTAGGGGAGAAGAGGTAAGAGAGATGTCTCTGAAGTGCAGGTGGCATCACATGGAGATGGTAAATAATGTAGAGACCTACCTAATTTCAGGCAGTATGAGGTGAAAGCTCATCCATCAGAGATCCACTTCCCAGAGGCACAAGTTCAGGGTGCTGGCAGGAACCTTCTTCTTTCCATTTATGTTGCTGTAGTCATTGTGTATATTTTTTCCTGTTTCTGTTTGCTTCACTTTGCACCAGTTCAGATATGTGCTCCAATGCTTCTCTGCATGTCACAGTAATTATTTCCTAGAGTACAGTAATACTCTAACATTCATGGACTGCAATTTATTTAGTTGTTCCCTTATAGGTTGAGCAAGGGATTATTTTAAGCACAATTTTAAATTTATTTTTGAATTTTAATATTTTATTTTCCCCTAATTACATGTAAAACATTTTTAATATTTATTTAAAAATTTTTTTTGTTTTTGTTTTTGTTTTTTGCTTTTTGGAGGGCAGTTGGGGTTAAGTGACCTGCCCAAGGTCACACGGCTAGTTTTTTTGTGTTAAGTGTCTGAGGCTGGATCTGAACTCAGGTACTCCTGACTCCAGGGCCAGTGTTCCATTTACTGTGCCACCTAGCCGCCCCAATTTTAAAATTTTTTGAGTTCTAAATTCTCTCTTCCTTTCCCTCCCCTGACCCTTCATTAAAAAGGCAAGCAATTTTGCTTTGATTTTTACTGTGGCTTGAGCTCGTGAGTCCAAACAACCACTAATCAATGAAATTAGAAATTTGTGTACATGGAAAATAAAACCTTGTGATTTTTTTTACTGATGTTAGAATAGATTTTCCTTTTAGATATTCATTAAGATAATTTCAAATAATCAGAATCACAAGTTTTCTTTATAAATATGTTCCTTAAGGATTATTCAGATTTGTTTTCTTTTATCCTTTGGTCAAGAAATACAGGATTTCTGTAACTAACATTGATAATAATGTTTATCAAGAAGTCCCAAATTGTAACAGAGCTCTGGAAAGAGAATGTTAAAGCTGTCTCTTATTTGCCAAAGAAGGCATTTGACTTTAATCAAAGGAAAAACAAAAACCCAAGAACATTTTTTGTTGCACAAAATCTGAATTACAATTGGTTTAAAATAGGAGATCTATATACTTAAATCCAGGCATGGAGACTGAAACTGATTTGCTAAGATGTAATGGCTGCATGTTTCAGCACTTCACCATTTGCATTGTGGGCAGAAGATAGTGTTTTCATAGCATTGAGATTCACTATCCCTGCATATTATCTGAAAGCCTCGAATATATACTCAATTAAATGATTGTCTGAATAGTCTTAGCATCTAACAAACTAGCATGAGGCTTTTTGTATCCAAACGCTATGTCATAGACAACATCAGTGAGCCACTATTATATGTATGAGATTCATAAAGACTTTCAGTCATTCAAGTTTCCATTTATCAACTGAAATTTTGTTTAGTGTGTCAGTTTTTGAAACGCACAATGAATGGGATGTTGTGCTGGTAGCAATTCATCATAGAACATAATAAAATTAATTTAACCTCTCCCCCCAAAAAAAGAAAAGGCAAGTAATTTGCTATAAGTTATACCTGTGTAGTTATGGAAAAACGTATCTCCATGTTAGTCATGCTATGAAAGAAAACACAGGCAAAAAAAAAAATCAAGAAAAATAAAGTAAAGAAAAAGCATGCTTCAATTTGCATTCAGATTCTATCAGTTCTTTCTCTGGAGATGGATATTATTTTTCCATCATAAACCCTTCAGAATTGTCTTCAATCATTGTATTTCTGAGAAGAGCTAAGTCATTCACAGTTGATCATCATACAATATTGCTTTTATTGTATACAGTGTTCTTCTGGTTCCACTCATTTCACTTTCCATCAGTACATGCAAGTCTTTCCAGGTTTTTCTGAGAGCGTTCTGTTTGTCATTTCTTATAGCACAATAGTATTCTGTCACAGTCATATGCAACAACATGTTCAGCCACTCCCCAATTGATAAGTTAAGGAATTTTTAGGAAGGCATAAGATTGGTGGAAAAGAATATTGGGGCATAAATTAAGAGAAAGGAGAGAGCTACATGGTGACTTGAAGGGGAAGAGTTGCAGGATGTGTTCAAGCATATTTCTCTGGTTGGAATGAGGACTGTGGATAGGGAGCTATAAAGAATAAAGGTTAGGGTGGCTAGGTGGCTCAGTGAATAGAGCACCGGCCCTGGAGTCAGGAGGACCTGAGTTCAAATCCGGCCTCAGACACTTAACACAAAAACTAGCCATGTGACCTTGTGCAAGTTGCTTAACCCCAATTGCCCTCCAAAAAGCCAAAGAAAATTTTAAAAAAGGCATAAAGGTTATCACATAGATAAAGAGAGGTAGATAAAGAGAGGAGCAACTGATAGAGGTTCCTAAAACCACAGTCTTATACTGAATGGGAGAGGTTCCAGTTTCCTCTTGTGCAAGCAAGAGACCCACTCTATCCACTTCCAGTCTGAGAAATTCCCTCTTTTCATCTCAGCCTATGGGATTCAGTGAAAAGAATACTGGCTCTATGGTCAGAAGATATGAATTCAAATTCTATTCCCAATGCTTACTTGCCTCTGTGACCTTGAGCCAATTGTTTAACCTCCCAGAGCCTCAGAATACTTATCTATAAAATGGGGGGTTTAGTCCAAATTGCTTCTTAGGTTCCTTCTAGTTTTGGAGCCAGGATCCTATGAACCCAGTTGTCACCTCCCATACAAGACCTGTCAAGATCTCTCATTCCCCAGTTTTCTGCACTTGTTCCCTCTTGAAAAATGAATAATAATAATAATAATAATAGCTAAGATTTTCATAGTTCTTTAAGGTTTACAAAGGGCTTTGCAACTATTATCTCATTTTATCTTCACAACAATCCCATGAGGGAGGTGCTATTACTATCCTCATTATACAAATAAGGAATCTGAGGCCCAAAGAGATCAAGTGACTTGCCCAGGGTCACGTAACTAGTATGTATGTACAGTGAGATCCTGCCCTATATCTATGGTGCGAAATCTGCCCATCAAAATTACTTTGTATATACGTCATATTTACTTGTATACATGTGGTTTTCTCCCTCCCTCTTTCCAGTAGAATGTAAGTCTCTTCAGGGCAGAGACGGTTTTGTTTTTGTATCCCTGATGGTACATAGTGGGAGCTTAATAAAATTTTGCTGATTGACAAATAGATTGGATATCCAAATGTTTGTTAAACTGAATACAATTATCCCTTCCACATTGTGACTTTCCCCATCATGGTTTCAATATATTATGGGTTAGCATAAAAAATTTCATGGGAATTTTACAGAAACCACAGACAGCAGGTGAAGGCCAGCAGATGACACAGAAAAAGTTTAGAAACTCAGAAATGCATAAGTTATATGTATAATCTTGTATAATGCCAACATATTTTATCTTTTAATACTATAATAATTCAGACTTCTTCTCCGGTACAAAGAGAGGGCCAAAAATTGCAG
>CM053595.1:145638327-145663518 GCA_028646575.1 Pseudocheirus occidentalis | reverse complement strand
CGCCATGGAATAGCTTAGTATAGACTTGTTCTGTGAGAGCACCTTTAAATGGCCTAGCATCCCATGTGGCGAACTTGAATTTTCAATAAACTTTACTTTTTCCTTGGCTGAGAAGACTTGAGTGGAATTCTTTCCACAGGACCTGGCATGTTGGTATTTTGGGGTCTCAGGCAGCCCTAACCTTCTTTGGGACCCTCTTCAGGATATACAGTCACTCCTCTACATGCAGACTTAAAAAAAAAAAACTTGAGCCCCTGTGTAATAGCAGGGAAACAACAGCAATCAACATTTTAAAAATTAAAAATTATTTTTTCAATTTATAATCACCTTTGTCTGTGCTGCTTGCTAAGATATAGATGAATTGACTGAACTCCTAAGGACAATCAGATGAAGATGGAGCAGATTTGATAGGGACAATAGCAAAGCGTCTGAATGGGCCCCAGATATTCTCAGTGAAAGCTACATACATGGGGTGGTGAGGAATGCTAAATGATACTATCAACAGGAAGGCAACTTCTCTTTACACTCAAGACCTCATGATAGAAATAATCCCTAACCATTGTTTGACTTAAGAGACAGGTAACCTAAATGCCAGGTTAGGCCCTGCTGGTATCTCTTCAATGAATAATTGAGAAGTATCTGATAATTTTCATAAAGTGCCCTCACACTGTGGCTCTAACCATACTCTATTAAGAAATCAGCACTCCACATCCTCACACTGCTTACCCATATCTATGGCGGCCTACATCACGGATCAGCCTTTCAGAGAGGTAGGCACCAATCCGGTCTAGCTTTTCTGGAGCCGAGAGGGCATAGAAGGTCAGCTTTTCCATGTTGGTTTTCACGAGGCCATCCTATAAAGACATGGACAGTACATGGTCATATTTACCCTGCCTACAGCTAGGAAAGTTCTTGAATCAAAATATAAACAATAATGATCTAGATTCATTGAACACACCATTGGGTGACAGATTGAAATGTGACAGAATATCTCACCACCTTAGCAATGACCTACAAAGTCTGGAATAGGGTGAAACTGTGTAAAGAGAATATTCCTGGAGTCAAGGCTGTGAAATGCATAACAATGAGACTACTTTAGAGGCTCTACTCCTCCCCATCTCCACAACAGGAAGGTTTCTTCTGTTTCTGATCATTAATATACATGTGTTTATTTACTTATCTTTATTTATTTACTTATCCATTCATCTATTTATCTATCCATTCATCCATCCATCATCTGTCCATCCATCCATTCATCCATTTATCTATCTATCCATCTATCTATTCATAATTTAATAATCAGTGCTGTAGGTCTAGAAGTAGGTAGATGATGAAGGATACCAAACACCTAACAGAGGACAGTTTTAAAGCAAAAGTACGTAGGATTGATCTGCTATCCCTACCCTCTACCTCCAACATGCTAGATTTAGTTTCTTTGTCTATTCTACAATCCTTGGCTTCCTTTCCATGAATCATGAAGCCTTTTGTTTGAATGGTAGGTTTTAAACCCAGTGCTGGACTTGGAATTAGGAAGACTTGTGTTCAAATCCTGCCTCTGATATTTACTAGGTCTGTGACCAGGGACAAATCACTTAAGATAACAGATAATGTATTTAAATGCTTAATATGTGCAAGACACCAGGCTAACTTAAGCTCTTGGAGCCTCAGTATCCTCAATTGTAAAATGGGGATTAAAAATAACCAGTAGAACAGATCTTGGACAGTTGCTGTGAGGGTCAAATGAGATAACATAAAAGTGTTCTACAAATGTCATCCATATTGTTATTGGTGCTCTAATCTTGTTATTATATAATTAGTGAGCAAGCTGTTACCACCCTCCCAACCAAAGGAAAATAATGAAAGTAGTACAGACAGGGTTCCCACTACTCAAAAATCAGAATAAGTCGACATGATACATGCCACCCCCAAAGTCCACAAAAATAGTCCTATTTCTTACAGGTCAGCGACTGAATTGTCTTTCTGGAAATACTCAGAGAAAAAGCGGAGACATGCTGGCAAAAACAGAGATCTCCACGAAGTAGTCTTCCCAGACTCAGGCTGGCTCTGTTATTCCAGAATGACGAAGGGAGGCATCATACTAGCATATGACAGCATGCCAGATGTGAGCATTTGGGGGAAGCGTGGTATGATAGAGGGGACAGATTTGTTTTGCTCAGCCCCACAGGGCTGAACTAGGAAAAATGGGTGGAAGTTAGAGGCAGATTTTGCCTTAATAAAGGGGAAATCTAGCAATGAAGTTTGCCAAATGGTCTACTTGTCACTGAAGGCCCATAATCAGAGACAGATTACAACTTTTCAGGGATATTGTAGAGGTGGATTCATGTAGGGGGATAGACTAGATCAGGGGTAGGGGACCTGTGGCCTCAAGGCCACATGTGGTCTTCTAGGTCCTCGGATGTGGCCTTTTGACTGAGTCTAAGTTTTACAGAACAAATCCTTTTATTAAAGGGCTTTGTTTTAGAAGTTTTAAGACTTTGAAGAGATTTAAGTGGCTACTTAGCCCAACCCATACCCAAACGGAATTCCCACAGTAACAAGCTGGTAAGAGGTCATCTATCCTTTGGTTCAAGACTTCTAATGAGGGGAAACTCCTTCCCCAGCCTCAGGCAGCCCACTTGACTTTTGGACAGCACAGGACTTCTGAGGTCCTTCCTAGCTTTAAGATTCTATGGGCCTATGATAGGAAGGGAGGACAACCTACCTCTGGGTCCTCAGGGAAGATGTTGTCAACCAGTCTCTTGTATCGAGGGCGAAGGGCACCACAACAGCCACACACACCTGGAATGAAAACAAAAGAGCCTTTGAGAAATGTTTCCCAGTTATACTAAGGGCCGGGTGGTGGAGAAGAGAGAAGTTCTTGACTAGGTGAAGGGGGTACAAGTAAGAATTAAAATTGATGCTAGCTCTGCCTTTCACATAGCCTACGTTGGCCCAAATACTTCCTGAATTTTGCATAATGCCAAGTTATTTCTTATTCTGGCATCCCCCTCCCCTTTTAACAAGACAAGAAAAAAGACCTGCACCAGGATAAGATGAACAGATGAGAACGATGTTCTTAAGGCAAGCCAGGCCCCCAAGTAGAGTTCTCATGGGGTTCCTGCAAGTAAGGTCTATCACAAGCAATTCGAGCACCACTCCAAAATATAGCAGTAAAATATGCCCCCATTCTGCAACAGGGTTTTAAAACAAACTATTCTATACCCTCAGTACTCAAATGGATTTGCAGTCTCAGTGATTTTATATGTTCCCTCCAAGGAAAAAGACAGCAATCCATCTATGTCTGCCCATTCTACATGAACCCTGTCTATATCCTCCCATAATTTCATCATAGGTGGTCCACCCAACCTGTCGGAGACTTTCCTCACTTTCTTCTAACATCTGACCATCTACAAAGAAAAAACTGAGTGAATAAAAAAAAAAATCATACAAAATTTTATTCCATATTCATTCCCAATTTCTTCATATTTTTCTCATTTTTGCTTTAACTTTTTCCTCTTCCCCCTCCAACAACATCTTCCCCTTCCGAACTCTACATTTTATTAGACCATTCTGATTAGGACAATTACTTTGCAAATGTTTGTTGAGTTGAATTCACCAAAATGGTTGCTCAGAAGGGACTAATATTAGAAAGGAAAGCTTAGATCTATTTTCAGTTGATTAACAAGCATCACTGACATTTTTAGAAAAGTGGGAAAGAAATCTAAAATCTTAACGAAAGCTGGCTTTACCTCATTTTTTGTGTTATTGCTGCTGTTATTGTTGTAATAAACCCTATGTTCACAATAAATACTAATGTGTAGATAAATTTAAAAAAAAAAGACAATTACATTGTAAATTATGACAAATAACAGATTAATAGTTGTTAAAACCTGAAAATGTGTTGATGAAATTTTTACTGTTTATAAAAAAGGATCTTCAAGTTGAGAGCGATCTCAGATTAACCTCTTACCCTGTGTGGGAATCCCTTCTATGATATCCCTGACATAGAACTGCTCAGCCTCTGCTTAACAGTTCCAATAAATAGGGAACCCATATTTAAAAAAAAAAAACAAAACCTCATTCCATAGAGTCCTATACTTAACACTGAAAGTTACCTCAGAGGTCATCTTACCCACCCTCTCATTTTACAGAGGGGAAACTGAGGCCCAGAGAGGTTAAGGGACTTGCCTGAGGTCACACACTGGTCAATGAATTAAAGATTAATTTGGGTTATGGAACTCCTCCTTTAAAATTCAATGGGATGATTAAACTTGGTATCCATTCACACACTAATATGAATTACTTTTGTTCTTCAGTATTATCATACTTGCAACAACAGTAATAATGGCTAGCACTTATATGGTATCTATTATGTGCCAAGTGCTGTGACCAGCGCTTTACAAATATCTCATTTGATCCTTACAGCCAGAGGGGCAGGTGCTGTTATTATCCTCACTTTACAAATGAGGAAACTGAGAAAAACAGAGGTTAAGTGACTTGTCCAAGGTAATACAGCTAGGATGAGTCTAAGGTCAAATTTGAACTCAGGTCTTCCTGCACTATAAACTGCTAAGAATACAGTGAACACCATATTGTGATGATGTTACCCTATAATCAAATCAATGCCTAAGATCAAGGTGGGTTTATTGGGTTCATGTTTCACTTCTATGTGTTCAACTTTTGAAAAATCACTTATCCTTGATAAGCTCAGTTTCCTCATCTATAATATAGCCTCTGAGACAATATTCATTTCTTAACCTATAATCCTATTGCCAAATCCTGAAATAAATAAGACTTATAAGTGAAGAATAAGGTGTCTTTAATCAAGATACCAGGGTCACAACCAGCCATCCTGGGGCATGTCCCATCAGGAGACTTACAGGAAAGGTTCTTATACTTTTAGGAGAAAAGACAGAGGGGCCCATATTAGGTAGTGAGGCATCATCACGAGACCCCAGCTACTCTTGGCAGTCTGAGCAAGGAAACCCACCTTGTTCTGGGTTTTTTGGTTTTTTTTATTCTTCATGATCTAACGTGATAAATCTCAACGATGGAAGCAAGGACATCAGAAGCCATTTGGCAGCTGATATGGCTCAGGCTGGCTTTGTTTATATGTAGGTCCCAGGGTGGGGACTTAGCTCAATGTAATAGAGAGTAAATGCCTCCAAGAGTAGGGATACAAAGACATTACTAGAATTTTGAGTTCACCAAGATTGTTCAGAGGGAGTAGCAGATAATAGGTGATATTACATTTGATATTAAAAATCTGTCATTATATTAACAATTTTTCTGTCACTATCCTCACAGTTGTTGGAAAAGGAAGGCAGGTGCAGGTCGCATAGGGATTTTGGACAACCAGAAGGCAGTATGGGGCACTGGTTATCTGTGATGCGTGGAAGAAGAAGCAAGAGCTAATTCTAGAAAGGAAGACACCATCTCCTAGACAAGATATGGCAATTTTACCGTAGCAGCTGCTAAGCCCTTAAAAATTACCTCACATGATAATATTTTCAACATTCATGCCACAGAATACCAATGCCTGAGTTAAAATATCAGGACTAGTTTGGAAGCCCACAAATATCAGCTTCTCCCTGTGTTAGCCTCTTCCCCAATCTGGGCCAGCCTGTCCTGCCCTGTTGCTGCCCAGGGTCTTCCCATTCTCTCATTTCCTTTCCCCTAAGCTGGGAGGAGAAAGAAAAGCTAAAGAGAAAAAGGAAGAATAAAAAAAGACAAGATAGGAGCCAGCTCTCTGTTCTGCCCTCTTCTCCCACTGCCTGCCTTCTTTCTCATTTCAGTATTCATTGATTTTCTGACTCCCAGGGACAGAGACTGACAGAGCCATCCTCCTGAGTGCTGAGACTTTACTCATTTTCTTTTTCATTGTTTGATCTCACCTGTGAATGTGGAGGGTTTGCTTTACATGGCTCAATAGGCCCTGTGAATTGTTCTGTTCTGTTAATAGTTCGTGAGGGCCAGGGGTTTGCTTTCTGTTGCCGTATATTTTCTAGCTTCACCTTCCCACTAGACTTTCCGCAGGGGCTGTCTCTTATCCTTTTGTATCCTTCACCTTACTGAGCACAGCCCTGAGCACAAGAGGGATTCATTCATCTTTTCAGTTCCTTAGTGGCTTAGTAAATATTCCCCCAGTAACTAACCATTCAACAAATACTGATGGAGGACAGACTTCCTCTCTTGGGTGTGTTTACACAGGCTGGTGGTTTAGGCAAATTAGTGGGCCTGAGCAAAGATCCTTCCCCAGGAAAGTGGGGTGGAGTTCAAGCTGGGACTCAAGTGAAAGCACAAGTCAGAAGCCACATTGTCAGACATAGGGAGTTTCTTAGAGACAGCCAAAGTCTAATGGGCTAAATGGAAGTGGGAATGGGAGCTAGTCATGTCAGGACACCTTCTGATCTCCATGTTTGTTCACTTCTCTATCAAGGGCTGTCATCAAAAGGAACCAACCAGGTTATCACAGATGTCTGAAGAACTCTTTCTCCTGAGTTAGTGGTTGAGTTGTCATGGAGGCAGCACTGAATCAATGGACAGAGAATTGGCCTTGTGGTTGGTCAGAAGACCTGGGTTTAATTCCACCTGGCTATGTGACCTTGGGCAAGTTATTTTACTTCTCAGAATTCCCAGGCAACTCTCACAGGGGTTGAAAACCTTCTTTTGTGTCATGGATCCCTTTGCATATCTGGTGAAACCTGTGGATCCCTTTTCAAAATGTTTTTTAAATATATAAGGAAACCAATTAAGTTGAAATAAAGATGTAATATTTTTTTCCCCATCCAAGTTCATGGTCAGAGGACACCATGTTAAGAATCTCTGCTTTAAAACTATAAGGCAAGAGAAGAGAGATGTATATTAGTAGAGGGATTTTCTAACTGGGCACTCCCTTCCACAGATGAAGTCCAAGGTCTGGTTAAAAGATACATACATACATACATACATACATACACATATACATATACATACACATATACATGTAGAGAGAGACAGAGAGAGAGATACTCTTGACTTACTCAAATACTATGACTGTAGTAGTCATACTACAGTCTCAGGAATCTGTAAGCATATCACCAGCATAGACTATTAAACTATTATCCCAGTAGGTCTTAAAAAATAAGTGTATAAAAATTTGAAAGACTGCAGGGTCATTGAACAAACCAAAAGATATAACCTGGTATTCAAAAAGGCCATACTGAGCTTAGGAATCCATCTTCCATTTGTTGTTTTTCCTTATCCAAAACACATTGAATGCCCCCAAGAGTTCCAATTTGATGAATATCATAGCCCCTTTCCATCAGGTCAGACTATCAAGGGTAGGTAGTCTTGGTCCCAGATGACATTGTTCAAGGCTCCAAGGTACTGGCAGCCCCATAATTTGTTTGTCCTCATTTTTACAAACAGCAATAGGGAGAGAGAGGGCCAGATGTTCTCCTATTTGTAATATTCTGTTATAATAATTGGGGGGGTAGGTGGCACAGTAGATAGAGTGCTGGGTCTGGATTGGGAAGACCTTGGTTAAATCTGGCCTCAGACATTTACTAGCTGTGTGGCCCTGAGAAATTCATTTAACCTTTGTTTGCCTCAGTTTCCCCATCTGTAAAATGAACCAGAAAAGGAAATGACAAACCACTCCAGTATCTTTCCAAAGAAAACTCCCAGAATGGGCTCACAAAGAGTCATACGCAACTAAAAGAACTGAACAACAAACAACAGTTATTTTGTTCTAAACCTAGGGACCAATATAATAGCCCCTAAGATCTGCTCTTCTTCAGCTTTTAGGGAATTAATTTTAGATGAAAAGTTCTGAGGTTAGTTACAATTGCTCTGAGTTCACAGGTAGGAAAATTCCTATCACCTTGGCAGAGACTGGGCTCTCTTCCTAACCTTACGTTCATATCTATTTCCAGTAAACCCCTGACCTCTTTGTGGTTGAGACAAAATTCAATTTACTAGAAATATTTGAGTATAAAATCAAGCAAATTATATAATAGTGTGTCTTCAGATAGACAGGCAATAGGAGGGAAAGTTGGGGAAAGAGCTGAGCTCTCCCTCAATTTCATCCAGCCTGGGTCCTCTTCTCTGAGACGCCTGCAGAGCTGATGACTCTCCTCCATGGCGCCCTTTCCTGCCACTGTGAATCCATTCTTCTGCTCCTCAAAGTGGTGTTGAAAACACCATGCCTGCGCTGGCCTCCCAAATCCAGAACCTCAGAACCTCTCCCTCTGGTTTAGAGATGGACTCTTCCTTTTATACAAGTTCCTTAGGGTGTGAGTCAATTTCTCACACAAAATGGCTTTGATGTTGTTACTTACCTAAGGTCTCACAGATCCTCTGCCTCTTAAGTCAGGGCTCTTTCTATTACTGTATCACACTGCTCTTAAAGAACTGCCTGGGGGTACTAAGAGGTTAAATGCCTGGTCTATGGCCATACCGCCAAGTGAGGATATAGAGAGACAGGATGTGAACCCAGACTTGCTGACTCCACGGCTCTCTCATGAAGAATGTAGGCTCATAGATACAAAGTTGGAAAGGACTTTAATGGTTATCTTGTCCAACCCTCTCACATTACCAATGAATAAACTGAGGCACAGAGATGTTAAGTAACTTGTCCAACATCACACAGGTAAATAGCAGAAAGAAGGATTTGAACTCAGATCTCTTTCCAGTGCATGATACTGAACTTCGGGTCCTGAAAAATGCACCAAGTACAATACACTTTGAAGTTTAAATCTGTCATCCAAAAAGTCTCACCTTTAGTTCCTTGCACTGTCAAACATGTAACTTGGCAGCAATTCTTTCATTCATCTTACAAATATAGCCACTCATACCAATCTCAATGCAGCCAGAGGCCCCCGGCCTTGTAATCCAAGGGAACAGATGTAAATGCACAGTCTAATTTGGTGCAATAAAGGACCACGGCTGGTACTGTGGGTTTAAATCTTACCTGTTATGATTCTGGGCAAGTTCATTGCTCCCTCTGGGGTGAGTTTCCTCCTCTATAAAACGAAGGGATTGGACTAGGTGACCTCTGAGGTCCCTTCTAGCATTAAATCTATGAACTAGTTTTAACCCCTCATCTAATTTTAATCAGTAGACATAGTTTATTAAGTTGCCTGTTTAAGTGATTTGTTAAGTGACCTAAGACCATGCTGCCAGTATATTGTAGAGATAGGACAAGAACTCTGGTCTTCTTGACTCAAGTCAGTAGTTTATCCACTAAACTTGCTGGTAGGTGTTCCTTGGTAACAAAGGCTACAGCAGGCCTCACTCACCTGGGTCCTTCTTCCCCTGTTGAGGTAGCAGTATATCTCCCCCCATACCTTGCCCCCAATCCTCCACTCAGCTATCAGCCTAACCCATCTGCTCCATCCATTCCCTTGTTCAGCTCCATTCCCCAGAAAACCGAATGAGGTGTCTAGGGCAATAGTGCTAAACTCAAATAGAAGTGGATCCCTGTGGGTTACAAACTGTCTTAGAAAACCACAAACTAACATTGTCTGTGGTATGTTATATTGCATTTTTATTTATTTTGTGATACTTGACTTGTTCACTTGTTTTTCCAGTTGGGTCTGATTCTTTATGACCCAATTTGGTATTTTCTTGGCAAAGATACCAGAGTGGTTTGCCATGTCCTTCTGCAGGTCATTTTACAAATGAGGAAACTGATGCAAACAGGATTAAGTGACTTGCCCAGGGTCACACAGCTAGTAAGCATCTGAGGTTGAATTTGAACTCATGAAGACGTCTTCCTTAATTCAAGCCCAATTCTTTATCCACTGCACCACCTGGCTGCCCTTCACTTTGTTACATATTTCCAAATTTTATTATAATTTGATTCAGGTAGCACTCCAGTATTTACCACCTGAAGTTTGACACCTCTGGGCTAGGGAATCTCTCTTTCCCCTTAGGCTGCACCCCAAATGAGCTTCCGCCATCTCCTCCCTCCACCCTTGAGGCAGATGAATTTTTTTCCAGTATGGCTCTGCACAGTTTATTCCCAGTCACTCCTAGTATTTGTACTTCTTAAACTTGGATATTACAACATCCAGAAGAAATCAAACATAGTATCATGGTGTTGAAAAAACCCAAGGACACTAACAACTGAAGGAAGAACTTACTATCTGACAAAAACTGTTGGGAAAACGGGAAAGTTTCCAGTTCCAAAAGCTGGAAGACTAAAACAATCCAAAAAATTATATTTAAAATATCTCATACAATATATCACAATAAGCTCCAACTGGATACATGAATGAGATCTAAAAGGTCAGATCATGAATGAATTAGAGAAAGGAAAAAATCTTTCACAACTATGGATCTGGAGAAAGTTGACTAAATAAGGAAGAAAATCAAAACTGACAAAACAGACAATTTAATTATGGAAAATTTAAATGTTTTTTTTTTTACAAACAAAATCAATGCAGTTAAAATCAGAAGAGAAAGAGTTAATAGGGAAAAAAAATCTTTGTAGCAAATTTTCTTGATGAAGATCCAGGTAATCAAGGTATATAGGCAATTGATTCAAATATATAACAAGAGCCCTTCCCCAATAGCTTAATGGTCAAAGAATATGAACAGAAAGTTTTCTAGAGAAGATATGAGAGCAATCAACAACCAAGTGAAAAAATACACCAAATCACTAAAAAAAGGGAGAGGATGCAAATTAAAACAAGTTCTAGGTTCTACTTCATATCATTATCATTGGTTCAATTTTATTTAGAAATGCTAACTAAGCAACTATTATATATAAGGCTTAGAGAATTGGAAGACAAAAAGTATAAGTACCTGCCCTCAGGGAGCTTACATTCTGCTGCTGGTAACTTGACATTTATATAATGTTCTAAAGGTGGCAAAGCACTTTACATACATTACCTTACTTGAGCCTCATGACAACTTTCTAAGAAAATACTAGATATTTTTATTCCTATTTTATGAATAAAGAAACAGCCTAAGATAGGTCAGGCAACTTGCCTATAGTCACTAGGTAGTCACTATCTGAGTTCAGATTTGTGCCCAGATCATAACTCCAGCTCTAGTGATCTTATCCACTATATCACACAGATGGTTTAGATGTGTTCTCTTTTTAGCCCAGTTCCTGCCCTCTATAGAGACTGGAGGGAGATGACTATCTCTTCACCTGGTACTTTTCTTAATCATTGATACATGTCTATTTTGATTTGGTACCAGAACAATATGATCTAACCGGCTACCAGACATCTTGACCCTAATAACGGTGAAGCTGTATGCCATACTGCAAATTCCCAGCAGAGAGTAACAGAGTCCATAGAGCAGTAAACCCAATTGTCTCACACCCCTGAAGCTCCAGCAACACTGAAAGGTATGTTTGAAAGTTTAAAGGTTACAAAACCCTCACCTGGAAAGCACTTTGATCCAATAGTCCTAGCATTATACAATGTCTGGAGTCTCCAGACTTCTTTCCATGTGGCTGTATGTCTGGGAAGGGCCAATACAGCCCAGGGATCTTTTTATTTGGTCCACCTTCACTTCCTGAGCAATTCATTCTCTCTAGACAGTCACTGATTCTTGCATTTGTTCATTCACCATAAATAAAGCACCTACAGTGTGCCAGAGATGTAAAATAATTTGCCCAAAGTCACATAGGTCATAAATTGCTGTTTTTAAGACTTGAAAGGGAATCTACAGGTCATCCAGCCCAATTTTTCCATAACTGTGTTATAGAAGAAGAAACTGGGGCCAGGAGGTATAGTATGATCTGCCCAAGGTCACCCAAATTCTAATCGTATTTTGTTTTATTCTTTAAGAGTTGAAAGGGAATACATAGACTATATGGCCAAATTTTTCATTTTAGAATTGAAGAGGAGGGAGGAAGATATGAGAAAAATGATGTGACTTGTCCAAGGTCACACAAATAGTAAGTAGTAGAAGAGCAATTTCCACTAAGTTCCTCCAGTACTCTTTCTCCTACAACATGCTGCTTTGGGTTCTTGGCTTTTTTATACTAACAGGACCACTGCTTAAATTCCTGATTTCATAGTTATTCTGTTCACCATAAAGGTTAGATGGAGAAAGGACAAAGCTCTTTTATAAATATAGATTTCAAAAGAAAATACAGAAGTGGGCTAATTGGCATTAATTCTTAGTATCACAAAGAGCTTTCATACTGAAGGTGAACTTCAAAGAAAAATGAAAGGATAATTGACATCGTGGTCACCCAGGTAACTATATCCTGACTGTGGAAATATTTATTAGACTTGCCAATTTGCTTATCCAAGGTGGAAGAAAACCCTAAAGTGTTCATGTTTTTTTGGCCTGACTTAGTAGAGGAGAAAAAATGGCTAAAGAGATATTTTAGAAGCCTGCACAGGGTATATAAAACCATCTGCTGCCAAATAGACTTCCTGGCTAGGTAATCAGAGTGAGCAGCAGGAGGTCATGAGGCAAATACATAGAATAAAAAGTCTTCTACGTGACAAGCCAAATATTTAGAAAAATTCTGACTTTAAGCGAAACTACTTCTGTTTAGCCCAGAGCACTGCTGAAACTTTCATGTGCCTCAGAAAGCTTTTGACAATACCACCCCAGCCCCCCAAAAAACCAATTCGAAGTGAATTGTTTTTTTGGGTTTTTTTTTTTGGAGGGCAGTTGGGGTTAAGTGACTTGCCCAAGGTCACACGGCTAGTTTTTTGTGTTAAGTGTCTGAGGCCGAATTTGCACTCAGGTACTCCTGACTCCAGGGCCGGTGCTCTATTCACTGCCATCTAGCCGCCCCTCGAAGTGAATTGTTAGCAAGGAACTGATTATCTTGGAATTTTAGCCCAAGAGTAAAGTAAATAAAGCAGAAATTGAACAGGTGATAATAGTAAAAGAAGGTAATCTGTTCTTAGGTATTATTTATCTTCAAATCTTGTTTCAAATAACACTTGTCTTAATGATAATATGCAAAATAAGTATTTAATCAAAATACATGCTATTATTTTAATAAAAGTATATGTTTATTACACATTTGACCCTTATTACAGAATTGCCAGCCCAATGACTTCAGAGGGAAAAACCATATCTTCAAGAGGATATCCCTAAGAGATCTGAAGAAATTTCAGTGATGGCAAATGTCACTGAAGGTTCTCAACAGCTTTAAAAGCAACCTTAATTATAGGTTTTAATAAGTCTAAAGGGAGAGTATATGATGAAATCTAAGTTTCCCCCACATTAACTCATCTGAGTGGGAAAAAGCCAAGCTAGTGGGAATAAGCCTATGAGAAGATCTTTGCCAGTCATGTTTTTTAAGAGGGGGAAGGTGGAAGGACACCATGAGCTCTAAGACTTAACAGTTAGGATTTGGAACATTGGGATTATCTACATCTAGACCTCACTTTCCTCATCTGTAAAACTGGGAAGGGGGAAGTACTAAAAATAATAGCCAACATTTATATTTTACTTCAAAGTTTGCAAAGAGCTTTTCATGGGGCAGCTAGGTAGCACAGATAGAGTCAGCAAGACTCATCTTTCTGAGTTCAAATCTGGCCTCAGACATTTACTGGCTGTGTGACCCTGAGCAAGTCATCTAACCCTATTTGTCTCCATTCCCAACCTGTAAAATGAACTGGAGCTGAAAATAGCAAACCATTCTAGAATCTTTGCCAAGAAAACCTTAAATGGGGTCACAAAGAGTTGGACACAACTAAAAATGACTGAACAACAACAAAGTGGTTTTCATACATTATCTCACTTAATTTTCAAAACCATTCCAGAGGCTACTATTATAGATAGGAAAACTGAGGCTGTGAGAGGTTGAGTGATTTGTCCAGAGTCCGGTGTCTGAAGCAGTATTCAAACTCCTGACACCAAGTCTATTTCTCCATCCACTATGACATCTAGTTTCTTCTAAGCTCTAAAATTCTATCAGATTGCACAATGGAACAAACAAGTAGCAGAACATTTTTGATATTGGTAAAATCAAAACAATCATTTAGGGAAAAATCTTTAGGTGCCAGGACACCATATATCCTCTTAGAGTTGAAAGAGATCTCAGAATTAATTTTTACTAATAAATCACCCTTTACCAATAAGGCAAGTCCTGCCTGTAATATCCCTGACAAATAGCCCTTATGCCAATGACAGCTCCTACTAATGAATTGGAGTCTCTTCGCCAGCTAGGTGGTACAGTGTATGTAGAGTACTGGGACTAGAGTCAAGAAGACCTGAGTTCAAATCCAGCCTCGGACACTTACTAGCTGTGTGATTCTGGCCAAGTCATTTAATCTGTCTGCCTCATTTCCACCAACTGCAAAACGGGGGTAATAATAGCACCACTTCTCAAAGTTGTTGTGAGGATCAAACAAGGTAATGTTTATAAAGCACTGAGCACAGAGCCCTGGACACAGCAGGTGTTTAATAAATGCTTATTTCCTTCCCTCCTTTCCTGAAATGTCAACTGAATTTACAGTATGGGCACAATTCTTTCCCTGCTCTGGAACCCAAAAGACTTGGCAATTATAACATACTTCATAGTGAATTCTTCCCCCGCTTTCTTGTCTTCCTGCCACCTCTCCATCATTGATTATTTCTATTTTTTTTTATCACTGTCAGTTTGAGAGGTGAAAGCTCACAGTTAATTTAATTCACATTTCTCTCAATTATTTGGGTTGGTCTTTCATATTATCATTGATAATCTGAAGTCCTCCTTTTGGACACTGTCCATTCCTAATCACTAACCAGTTATCTATTGGGGAATGGCCCATGGCCATAAGTAATTTTGTCAATACCCTCTGTATCTTGGTTTGCTGACTTTTTTGCAGAGAGACGTGTATATCTTCATTGCCCTCCTACTGCCCCACCAGCCCACATGTTGTCTGGCACAGAAGAGAAACTTGATAAATACTTGTGGAATAAATTAATATCTGATGGAAAGAAAGATCTCTTCCCATCCAAGAGTTTTTCCTTATTATTCCAGTTCCATTGTTTTCGTTTGTGCAACTGCTTTTTAATTTCATATAGTCTAATAAACCATCTATTTCACCTCTTACTATTCCTTGTTTGGTTAAGAATTTCTTCTGCAGACATTATTGTGAAAGGTGCTTCCTTTTGTTTTTCTCTAATTTTCAAATGATGTGACCTTTTAAAGTTGATTATTTACCACAACTATAATGGACAGGTTGCCATGTGACTCCTGGCCCCTCACTTTCTGAGGCTCTCAGAATGGCTGAGTCTAACCCATCAATCATTCTCTCTCTCTTATGCATCATCCATTTCTTCTTCTTTTCTGGTTCCTTCCCCTTGGACTACAAATATACTCATGCCTCCCCAATCCTAAAAGAGCCACCACAATTTCCCTTTGACCCATCAATTTTCTCATCTCTCTCTTTACCACTAAACTTCTTAGGGGAAAACAATCAACACCCAATGCCCCCATTTTATCTTCTGTTCCTACTACACAACAGAAACTCTTTTCTCAAAGGTCACCAATGACCTTCTAGTTACTAAATCCAATGGACTTTTAAAATCCTCTTTCTTAACATCTCTGCAGATTTTGACATTTAACTACACCTCCAAACCCCATAATCTCTCGTACTTTGATTGCAATTATGACATGCTCAATTCTCTTGTTCCTCTAATCAATGGTAGGGAACCTGCAGCCTCCCAGTCCTTTGACTGAATCCATAATTCACAGAACAAATCCCCTTAATAAAAAGATTTGTTCTATAAAACTTAAAGGTTGCACCCAAGGACCTAGAAGGTCATATGTGGCCTTGAGGCTGCAGGTTCCCCATCCCTACAGGAGCCTAACTACTCCCTGTCTGCCTTCTTTGCCAACTTATTGTCCTCATCATGGATCAAGAGAACCAAGATAAACACTGCAGATATTAAGGCGTAAGTCAGTGGACAATTTGGACTCAGAGAATTTCCAGAATCCTGGAGTGTAGTGGGAAGAGTGCAAGGTCAAGAGCAAAGAGTTAAAAGAACAGGAATGAGGAATCACAAAAAACCTCAAGATCAAGGCAGGAGACAAGATAAGAGTTACAGGTCAAGACCAGGCAAGCAACAGGGAGAGCAAAAGCGACAATGTCCTAGGGACAATATGCTCTTGAAATAGGGCATGGCCTGCTTGAGACAGGAAGCCTTTTATATCCTTTCTGCTGTAGCTAGAGTGTGACCAGAACCAAGCCTGAAGACTCAAAGGCTGCTATAATATAAAACTATGTTAGTTTGGGTGATCCTGACACTAACCCAGCTCCTACCATCGAATTCTGCTCCAACATTTTACTCTCTTTACAGAACTTATATGAGGTGGTACTCAGCTATCTTGTATTTTCTGACATATTGCCTGTTAATGTCAAGCCAATGAATCTATGTATGTTTTCACTCACCAAGTAAATAATACGTTCTTTGAAGAAGGACAGCTGAATCTTATTTTCCTCTGGATTCCCACAGTGCCCAGTACATCGCTTCATTCCCTGAAGGCTTTGAATTAAAGTTTGAATAACTGAGTGCATCATCTTTGCCTTTGATCACTGGGAGATTATAGAGAAGTCACTTCCTCTCTCTAGCCTTTCATTTTCTCATTAGTGATAAATATCATAATCATTCTCATCATTCCTTAAGAAAAATGCATTTTTTGTAAGAAATTAAAAATGCTTCATTTTCTGATCTTGAAATACCTCTCCCCTCAAGCATTGGAACTAGGGTTTAGACCAGCCCTCTTCAAAAAAATCAATTAATTTCTTTAAAATCTGTAATAACATTTTGCCCACTGCTACTCATACCAGCATCCTATTAAAATGAGTTGGAGAAAAATCAAACAAAGGATTGTCAAGAAAGAACAAAGAGAAAAGGGCCTCTATTACAGCTGTAATAATCCTAGTACAGGAATCACCAATATAATTTCCTTTTACAAATTATTATGGTCTTTTGAGAAGAATGGAAACAAATTTCATCCAAAAAAGTCCCCCAGATTCTAGGAGTCCCTCCCTTAATCCCCAAGTTATCATATGCATACATATGTGTTATATAATTATAGATATAATATATAATGACATCGATTATAGCTATATTAACATATGATCTATTAAATTAATATATAAATATATAGTATATACATTATATATAATACACATATCTAAATATAATACTTATAAATATTACACACACACATCTTTGGCTCAATTGTAAGCTTCTTGAGGGCAGGGACTATTTCAGTTTTTTGTCTTTGTATCTCCAACATTTAGCATGGTACCTAGCACAGAGACAGCACTTCATAAATGTTTGTTACTTGACTACATGACTGAATTCAAAACCCAACTACAATATATTCATTCATTCAATCAACAAATATTTATAGAATATATGTTGTATCTTCCACTAAGGTCCTTTCTGGTGCTCCCTAATGGTGTGGAGGCAACCCAGGTTCAAGGCACTCCATTTCTAGTCCCAGAGCATTTTTACTGGCTGTGACCCATCCCTGGAATGCTCTCTCTCCTTGGCTCTACCTCCTGGCTTCCTTCAAGTCCCAAGTAAATCTCACCTTCTACCGGAAGCCTTTCCCAATCCTCCTCAAGGCTGTTCCTTCCCTTATAGATGATCTACAATTTATCCTGTATACAGCTTGTATCTCCTTGGTAGTTTGCCTGTTTTCTCCCCCAATAGACAGTGAGCTCCTTGAGAACAGGGAATATCTGTTACCTTTCTTTGTTTCTACAATACTTAACACAATGCCTGGCACACAGTAGGTTCTTAATAAATGTTTACTAACTAACTCAACCAACAGAAGCCCTGGAAAAGGCCATATACTGCTAGGTTTCATGTCTAGACTTGACAACAGGACTCCATGTTCTTCATCTGAAAACCAGCCTTAGTCATTTTAGTTTGGAAAGGTTCTCTAGAATGGCCACAAGGTGAGAAGTTTGCATGGATGAAGGGAGTACCCACCCTGAAGAAATCACAGGTACATGAAGAATTAAAGCATCTAGGCTAGGTTAGCACTGTTGTAATGATTTGGGAATGGTTCCTGCCCCCAAAGAGCTTACTATCTAATCAGGGACACAAGACATACAGCTTATTGTTGTTCAGCTGTTTCAGGTGCATCTGACTCTCCATGACCACGGTTGTGGGGTTATCTTGGCAGAGACACTGGATTGGTTTGCCATTTCCTTCTCCTGCTCATTTTACAGATGAGAACACTGAAGTAAACAGAGTTAAGTGACTTGCCCAGGGTCACACAGCTAGTAAGAGGCCAGATTTGAACTCCTGAAGATGAGTCTTCCTGATTCCAAGCCCAGTGCCCTTGTACCACCTAGCTGCCCCATCCATACAGTTACAGAAATTCAATCCAGAATACAATATCTTCCTGGGACAGTATGTGACTAAAGGTCAAATGAGCGTTATGAGAAAAAAACTACAGGATTTAAAGGGTAAGAGAGATCACTTTGGTTTAGATTGGTCAGGGAAGAGACCAATCTGAGTCCTCCAAACAGGGATTTGGAGCCAGATCCTCTAACTTCAAATCTAGAAACACTATCCATTAGCCCATCTACTTTCCAGTCTTTTCGCACCTTACTTTCTCCCATGTACTTTACAATTCAGTAACTCTGACCTCCTTACTGTTTGTTCCACAAAATATTCCATCTCTGGCTGTCCTCTATGCTTAGAATTCTCTTCCTTCTTGTCTCCACCTGCTGACTTCCTTCAGGTCTCAATTAAAATCCCTCCTTCTGCAAGAAGCCTTTCCCTCTCCCCTTAATGCTAGTGCCTTCCCTTTGATGTTATCTCCAATTTAGCTTATTTTGCTTAATGTCGGGCCTTCTGCAGAGAGCCACATCTAAGTCACGTTTACAGGGAGGTACAAAATACATAGGGTAGCATGGTTTATGAAGACTCTAGTCCCTTACTAGAATTTTCTAAATCGCCATAAAAGATGGGGGACACAGTGAAAGTATGAGCAGAAATTGAAGAGGAAGAGGAGTACCAGAAAGAAGGCAGAATGTGTGCTTCCTGCTGGCTTTAGGCTTAAGAAGGATTAAGCATCAGCAGAGGCCTCCCTAGGGAGAAGGAGGCTTTGCTTAAATCTACAGGCAAACTGTTAGCTGCAATTAACCTCTATCCCTGGCCTTTCCAAGTTTTCTTTATTCTCAATATATTTTGCCTCCTTTCCTACAAACCTCAATAAATCGGCTCACTGCTTTCATTAAGAAAGGGGATTACAGAGGGAAAAAAAGAGGAAAAATCCAATTTGACCAAACATCACCAGCTCAGCTCTTTAAATGTGAAATTCAGGTCTCTGCTCACACAGAATGTCACTGTTCTTAGCAAATAACAGACAAGAATGCCCCATCTTCCTGTAGTCTCTCTCCTAGGAGCACAGATGTCAGGAAATGAGAAACTAGATAGAGTGTCCTGGGAATTTATCAAAATTATTTAATAAGAGAGAGAGAGAGAGAGAGAGATGGAAGCAGAGAGAGGAAAGGACAGAGGCAGAGTTGAAGAGAGAGGGAGAGAAAGACAGGGATAGAAAAAGAATGGGAGAGAGAAGCAGAGAAGGAGAAAGAGACACATGATATGGGGAAAAGGGGAGGGGGAGAGAGGGATAGATACAGAATCAGGAAGACAGACAAAGGAGACAAAGGAAACAAAAACAGCTAGACAAAGGAGAAAGAGGAGATGGGAAAGGGGGAGGAAAAAGTCAGGGAGATAAGAGAGACAGAGAGAGAAGAAAAGAGAGACAGAGAAGGGCAGGAGGAAGAAGAGAAAGAAGAAAGAGAAGGAGGAACAGAAAGAGGAAAAATGGAGGGAGAGAAAGGAGACGGGGAGAAAGAAAGAAACAAGGAGACAGAGAGACAGAGAGGAAAGAGAGAGAGGAGAAAGGAATCTTTCCATTTCATTTTAGATAGACCTAGGAAGAGATTTAGAAGGATGATCTCTGTGGTCCCTTCTAACTTTGGGAACCTGAATAGAAAATCTAGACAGAATCCAGGTGCCAGCCCATGGGATGTTAGGAATTCAGCAGTCACTAAGCACTTACTATGAAATGACTAAGGAAACAAAAGTTCAAGCTTCTGAGCATTTCAATTTATTAAGTACTGCATACCAATTACCTAACAAATTGGTACCAGGTCCCTTGTTCAGCTTGGGTTGGACCCCAAATACAGGAGGGAGACAGACTTTTATACATTAAAGACAACCAAATAAGGCCAATTGATAAAGTTAACAATGCAAAATAAAGCAATGTGATTTCTAATTGGATGAAAGATTAGGGACTTTCCAAATTGGGAGAGGGAAAGCCAAAAAGTACAATCCCCTGAATTCAGAAAAAGAGGTGTCCCACTCTCCACCAAGTGTCTGTAAACAATCAAAGGAATGTGGAAACAATAACTGATTGATCAATATGGAGTCAGTTTTCAGATAAGACATACGAATTGCTTGAGATGTATAATTGTGAGAAAACTCCTTGCATTAGTCTTTGAATCTGACTGGGATTCTGGTCAAGCATAACCCAGGTCATTAGTTAAAGGTTTCTAAACAGCAGGTAGGGGTGGCCCAGCTTCCTAGCCACACAGGTCTGGGTTCAAACCATACAATTAAAATTTCTCCCAATTTCTGCAAGTTTTCTCACAAGAAAGAATTTGAACTAACTCATAATTGAATAGAAAGAGAACTGAGCTAGCTCCAGAACTGAGTCACAAGATGGAGTCAGCGTGATTCACTCAATTCCCACAATTACCTACTTGCTGTCCTAATTACCTCAAGTGTCAGGTGGTAGATGTGGCAAAGGCATAGTTCAGTAGAGTTGTTAGTGAACCCCTGGGGTACACGCCCAGCCCTGTACACCACAGTCTATCCCTTCCTTCTCACCCTATGTGATTTTTCCCTATGATTTTCATAGGATGGTAGATCTTATTAACCTTTAAAAGTTTGGTTAAAGGAGACAAACAAATAGTGATAGACTGTTATTTCATTTTATTCCCTTAAAACTAGCAGACTTGTACATACAAGGTGTTAGAAGCTAAGTTCTAACTGCTAAACAAAAGAATGAGAAAGCTTAAATATCTTTTAGAACCATCCTAATTCAGAGTGGCTGTGTCACACAATTTTATGATCTCCATATGTTTACTATCCATATCATGAAAAAGGAAGTTTCTTGATTGTAAATACAAATTGACAAAACAATGAACAGAACAGGGCCCGTTTGGAATTTATGGTCTCAGGATGTCTCTGCTTTCCTCCCATATGGAGTATGTCCCAAGATAAGGGGAAATCCCACTTCCAACCTTAAATGGTCTCTAGAGTTACTGACACAGGAAAAGGCATTTTTAAAGCAAAGCAAAGCAGTCTGTTTGATTAATTCAGACTTTGGCCAAATATATGATATTTAATGATTATCAGTCTAAAGCTGGAATGGGCCTCAAAGGCTCCACAGTCTAATGCCTTCATTTTACAGATAAGGAAACTGAGACCCAGGGAGGTCTTTACTACTTGACTTGACCAAAGTCTCACAGATAGTAAGCCTCAGAGGTGGAATTTTAATTCAGGTCCTCTAACTTCAGAGTCTGTTCTTTTTTGCTGTGCCTACTGTCTCTACTATCCTATGCACTGGGTGGCTTTCCTTCCTTTAGGTCTTCACATTCAGTGGGTAGCTGTGCAGCATTCTAGTTATCTATATGCTATCCTTGACTATCAGTTTCCTGGGCAGTTAGGTGGTATAGTAGACAGAGGTGCCAGGTTGGAGTTGGGAAGATTCATCTTTCTGAGTTCAAATCCAGCTTCAGACACTAGTTGTAGGACCCTGGGCAAGTCACTTAACTCTATTTGCCTCAGTTTCCTCATCTATAAAATAAACTATAGAAGGAAATGGAAAACCACTCCAGTATCTTTGCCAAGAAAACCCCAAATGGGATCACAGTTGGACATGACTGAAATGACTTGACAAGTGATCTCATTGATGTTGGTACTCCTTCCAGTGTTACAGCTTACAACCCATCCATGCCCCCTCATCTTCTGTGATTCTTATCTGTGCTCCTCAATAAGTCTTTCCCATGGGATCCACTCAACATGTGAGAAATAACCCCTTGTGCCCAAATAAGCATGGTAAATTAGACAGACACAGGATGAGTAAAGCAGTTGGAACTCTGATACATCCTGGGGGGGGGGGGGAGGTGTGGGGCCCAAGATGAGCTCTCCACACCCTACAGAAGCAAGAGTAGGCCCTTTTGTCCCTGTTCCCTGCTACCAATACCTTCTAGCTGCATCTGATTGATGAGAGACAGCATAGTTTATAGACTTCCTGGAATGCCTAGAATATGTTCCGCCTCCCACCTTAGGCTATGCATGTCCACAAAATGGTGCTAACTCCTCCTTAGGGAGTATAAGTTAATATATATGAACCTTATTAAACAGGCTGGGTAAAGATGGCCCTTAACCTTTGTCTTACTTTTGTCCCCTGGAACCCCCGAGGCTATTTTCTGTAATTCTCCCTTTTATGGCCCTGTCTCCTAATATGGAAATATAGCCATTAGCCTTCAGGGGGTGTTGACAACATTCCACGTTCAGATAACCTTTCTGGAAACAGAACTCATCCTGCTAACTTTTACAAACATATTGACTCTTTTAAATCTTTTGACACTCTATGGATACCAATAGACCATACACACTGTTTACTGGCCATCACTCACTCCTACCACATGACCAGGCCACCATGTTTTCTGGACCTCCATTTTCGCTCATATCTTTTAGGCCATTCCTCTAGCATGATTGATCATTAGGAATGTATTACAGCCTACTCACCTCCACCATGCATTTCTCTATTGCTCTTTGGGTGACCCTCAAATTCAATTCTTCAGAGATTGGCATACATACAACAGCTCTGGAAATATTGTTGTTTTAAAAAGTATGTCATTGTTTCAGAGAGAAGCTTGGAGGTCATTAAAAGCAATAAGCAATTTCTCAAAGGCAATGCAGCCTGCCAATATACCATTGTATTCTAGGCCAGGCTCATTGGTCCAGGAATAGACAAATGAAAAGGCATTTATTAAGCACCTAGTGTATGTAAAACACTGTGATGAGCCTTGGGGATACAAATTGAAAGGCAAGACACTTCTTATTCTCAAGGACCTCATATTCTAATAAGAAAGGCAAAATATATAAGAGATTTCAGCTATAAGTTAAATGGAAAGGTCCAGTGGTCCTTAGGGTATAGCAGCCAAGTGGACAGTAATATATCTTTAATGTTAATTCCATTGGGGGAAAAAAAACATGCCCTCTTTTGCTGTTAAAGCATTTGACAGTGCCAAGGACTTTGGTGGTAAGAACATTTTTTTCTCTGGTCTTCAGTAGTATCCAGATCTATATATTGAGGGACTAACTCTGGGTGGTCCATCCAAAGATGTACAAGCATTCTTCATCCATTTGGTAGGAGGAGAATTTTCCAAGTTATTCCCTTTGCTCCCCAAATCCTGCTGCATTCCCTCTGAAATTACCTTCCATTTACATTGTATATATCTTGTAAATTACATGATTATTTGTACATCATCTTCCTTATTAGAATGTGAGATCCTGGAGGACACAGATCATATTTTTGCCTTTCTTTATATTCCCAGATCTTAGTACAATGCCAAGCTCATATTAAGTGCTTAATCAACATTTTTTGACTAACTGTAGTTTATAGCCTTAGAATCACCTGGGAAAGGTAAGGTTAAATGATTCACAGAGTCATTCAGCCAGGGTAAGTCAGAGGTTGGCCTAAAACCCAGGTCTTTCTGACTCTGAAGTCCATTCTCAATCATCCACATCAGAGGTGTCAAACATGTATTCCAGACCACAATACTCCAGAATATCCCAGAACCAGATTAAAATATAACTGAAAAATATTTAATAAAAATAAATTAAAATACCATAAAACATAGGTAACATTACATTTTAAAAGTAACTCAATATGCAGCCTGCAGGGATGCTTATGTATGGCTTAGTGGCCCCCATCTCTATTTGAGTTTCACTCCCCTGGTCTACCTCACACTGCCATCTCCCCTAAGTTGTTTACAATATTGCTGTTTCTGTGTGATTGTTCTCCTGTTTCTGCTCACTTCACTTGGCATCAGTTCATACAAGTCTTCCTAGGTTTCTCTGAAATCATCTTCTTAATCTTTTCTTACAGCACCATAGTATTCTATCACCTACATATACCATAATTTTTTTTTTTTTGCTTTTTGGAGGGCAGTTGGGGTTAAGTGACTTGCCCAAGGTCACACGGCTACTCTTTGTGTTAAGTGTCTGAGGCCGGATTTGAACTCAGGCACTCCTGACTTCAGGGCCGGTGCTCTATTCACTGCGCCACCTAGCCACCCCCAACCATAATTTTTTCAACCTTTCCCCGACTGATGGAAACTCTCAGTTTCCAATTCTTTGCCACCACAAAAAGAGCTGCTATAAATATTTTTGTACTTATGGGTCCTTTTTCTTTCTTTGATCTCCTTGGGGAAATAGCCCTAGAGGCAGGATTTCTGGGTCAAAGTTGTAGGCACAGTTTGATAGCCTTTTGGGCAAATTGCTTTTCAGAAGGATTGGATAGCTCCAACAGTGCATTAGTATACTTTTTTCCCATTTTCTCTCCAGTACTTTCCTTTTCCTTTTTTTGTCATACTAGTCAATCTGATAGGTGTGAAATGACATCTCAGAGTGGTTTTACTTTACCTTTCTCTAATTATTAGTGATTTAGAGCATTTTTTTTATATGGCTACTGATAGCTTAGATCCCCTTAATTGTTCTTTTAAAAATTTTTTATTTTCAATTTCAAATTCTCTCCCTCTCTCCACCTCCTTCCCCATTCATTAAGAAGGCAAGAAATATAATACCCATTATACATATGAAGTCATGAAAAATGTATTTCCACATTAGCTATGTTGTAGGAAGAAATAGGCAAGAAAAACTTAAAAAGTGAAAAAGAGTATGCTTCAATTTGCACTCAAGAGTTCATCAGTTCTCTAACTCACTCATGGTAGTGTGTATGCCAAGGAAAGAGTGAAAAACTTCTCAGTCTGGATTGTAACACTCCCCTGAGTGCTTGTACCCTCCCCTTTCTCCTGTCAATTACTTTTACCTTCCTTTGTCTGTTTTCCCGCCTTGGTGAGGCCCGTCCCATCTCCCTCCCCTTGCAGTCTCAGTAGGGAAGGGATTGGTTGGGTGGATTCTTCCACCAATGAGAGGAGGCAGCTGGCCCGGAGA
>CM053595.1:145565464-145637827 GCA_028646575.1 Pseudocheirus occidentalis | reverse complement strand
CCTTTGGAATTGTCAGTTCCCTTAGTTAATTGGTTTTTAATTTTTTTTATTTGTAATGATTCTGGGAAGATAACAGAATGGGTCAAAAAACTTTCAACTCTCCAAATTTCCTCCACAAAAAAGACAGAACATTGACTCAGAGCAGCAGAAATAATGCAGGGTAAAGCAATTGTCCTAAGACAATTTGAGAAGATCCCGGGAAAGACTTCCCTTCCAGGGGTAGAGGTTTGGCCTGAGTAAAGTGCAAACACCTCCAGCCTGACTCTGCAGAGTGAAAAACAGCCCTGGGGTCAGCTGGGTTGGGAGGCAGCTTCAGCCTTAGAAACTTCTATCTCCAAGACAGCGTGGGGGTCTGACAGCTGAACTGTTAAGGGACGCCAAGCACCACTGTGCTGAGCAGACAAGTCAGGGTGTGTCTTCAGGGAGAAGGAGCTAGCACAGACCTGCTGAGTACAGTAGCAAGGGACAGGAATGCTGTCGCCTGTGGGCAACTGCAGGCAGCAGAGTCCCTGGTTTCAGTTCCAGGGCAGAGAGGACAGCTATAGTTTGCAGCCACCTACTATGTGCTACACAATGGCCACCAGGCATCACCCCTTGCCTTCTCTACAATTCAGCTCCTTTAATATGCCAGATGTTCTCTAATTAGGCATTTTTTTTCTTTCCTGATTCATTGCTTTTTACTCCCACCACATCTCCGACACATCATTGGTTGCTGTAGGTGAGACAAAGAAAACAAACAGTTCCTGCCCTCTAGGAGCTTATCTGGCTAAGGAAATGATGAATGCTAATTATTGTGGGTGTAGAAATTCCAAATGAGGATGTAGACAATAGGTCCCATAGGAGTTCAGAGGTGGGACAGATCACCACTTGCTGAATCAATGAGGGAAGACTCCATGGAGGAAGTAAGGTCTGAGCTGGGTCTTAACAGGATTAGGATTTAGATAGGTCTGGCACCTTGCCCACAGTAGATTCTCAATAAATATTTGTTGGGTGAGTCTACATTTCATCCCACAATGGTGGGAAGAAAAAGCAAAGTTATGAATGGTATGTTCTGGAAGCAGCAAACGGAATTCTATAACTTTAGAATGAGGAGAATCTGCAGAGAGCATCCAGTCTGCCCTTCCTACTAAAGCAAGAATGCCCTCTAAAACATCTGATGTGGGATTATCAGAATAAACTGGAATAAAGGATTTTCTCTAATTTTTATCTAATTGTTATAATTTCTCTGATTTCTCAAATATTAGTGATTTAGAGCATTTTTTATATGGCTATCAATAGCTTGGAGTAAAGGATTTTCTCACATATGACAATACAGTTTCCATCTCTATACCTTGCACTGGTTATCCTGTATGTCTGAAATACACTCTCTCCTTCTCTCTGACTCAAGAGATACTCTAACTTCCTACAAAACTCAGCTCATGCTCCAACTTCTACATGAAGCCCCTCCTCCCGTCAGTTGGAATGCCCTCTTCCCAAAACTACCTTGAATTTATTACGTATATTCATATAGTCAGATAGTCTCTCCCAATAGAGTATAAACTCCCTGAGAGCAGGAACTGTTTCATTTTTGTCTTTGTATCTCCAGCACCTAACACTGTGCTTGGCACAATATTGGGCTCTTAATAAATGCTTATGAAGTGACTGGTTGCCACAGAGGGAGGTAAGCCCAGTAAACGAAGGGAATTTTTCTGATCAGGCAAGTCTACTGAGTATACCAGAAAAGTCGTTATTTTGTGCCTCATTTTTAAAATTTATACTTTTAAAGTAAAAATTGTCAAAATTTAAATATTAAACTTAGTTGAGCATTAATGTCTATTTGATGAACACAAATATCATCATTTACAATTAGTCAATAACTGTTAGCTTTAAAAAAAAAATTCCGTGGTCGCCCGTCCTAATGAAAGGTAGTGTTTGGGCCTGCCCTGCTACCAGGCCAGACCCTATAACCATCTTCCAAGTGAACTTACAAAGGTTCAATCTGTCAAATGTTTCTGCAGGTGCTCCCAAAGACCAAAAAAACAAAGTTAATTCCACCAAAATCCTTGGCACTGTCAAATGGATCATCATCAGAAATAGATATAGTCTTATCTATAGAATGCCATTAAAGAAGATGCATTACTCTCTGGTTTGCCACTACACCTAAGGACCACGAGACCTTTGCACCTGACTCGGAGCTGAAACCTCTTCATGTGCTGTCTCCTCCCTTAGAAGGTGAGATCCCTGAACGTGGGAGCTGTCTTGCTTTTCTCTTTGTATTCCCAATGCTTAGCATGGTGTTTTGCAAACAGCAAATGCTTAACAAATGCTTTTTCAATTTACATATTTATTCATTTACATATATACAGACACAGGCACATATATATATATATATATATAAAACTGAGTTACCTAGACTATAAATTGCAAAGAATGGGTCAATCTGCATTGGTAAAGCAAGTTTTCATCCCTCTATACTAATGAAATTGGGACCAGTCACTATTCCTAAATTTTATTTATACTTATACAGTTAATCTTCAGTTTTCAATTCCAAGAAAATGGTGAAAATTAAAAACACAAATGTTGATACATTGCACCTATGGGAAAGAGGGTGTTAGATTCCTGTGACCACCAAAAACTGTTTTCTTTCTCTAGAGGTTCCTGAAAATACAATTATCTGCATACAGGGAGGGTTCAAGAGATGTCAGAAAAACCTGAGGGAAAAGGACAACCTGCCATCTCTAATATCCCTTTCACCCTTAGTTGAACGGTTCTAAATGAAAAGCACAAGCTTAGGGTGAATCCCTGGCCCACTGTCCCACTGCTGGCATTTGGTGCTACACAGGCAAAACCCGGGACCTTGGGAGCAGAGGAGCATGGGGAATAGATAAGTAGGCCTCTTGGCACAGATGAGAGGGCCAGGAGGACCATAGATTCACCCTCAAACATCGCTCTCTTCCATTTATTTCAATTCCCCCATCACCCACTTGAGAGGTTACTTTAGCACTTTTTGGAGCAGACTCACCAACACTTTTATGAATACTTTCCTCCTTTTTGTGGATATAAACTTGCTGCAGACCCCCTCTCATTTGTTTCCTCCACTGTTTGTAGCCACACATTGGAGGATGCCAATCCAAAAATGAAAATGGAGTCACTAATAAAATCACCAGAATATATGAAGTCAGATAAAGTTAAAGCCAGGAATGTGGAGGATTGAGTGTATATGCATATAACTCTCCCTTTGGAATGTTAGCTCCTTGAGGGCAGGAACTGTTTTGTTTTCATTCTTATGTCCCCAGCAGTGTTTGGCACATAGTAGGCCTTAATAAATGCTAATTGATTGATTAGTTAATACTCTACCAGCTAATCTTTGAAAAGTTAAAAACATTTTAAAAATTTTCATTATTCCCTTAAATAGGAAGGCAACATGGTAAAGTAGCAAGATTGAGAGATTTGGAGTCGGGGGCAGAAATCTGAGACCTATAGGTCTGTCTTTCCTGTCTGTGTGACCTAAAGTGAGTCATTTCACGCTTGTAAGTCTTTTTGTTGAGTTGTAAAATGGGAAAAATACTCATATTAATGAACATCAAGCTGTAGATTAAAATGTGATCTGTTACCATAGCTATATCATCCCCGGTTGGAAAAACCAAAACAGAAACAAAGGCCCTGAGCATTCCTGATTTTTTTTTTTAATGCTTCATTTATTTAACTTAACTCAAGAAGCCTCAGCTAATGAAAGGTCTCTGTGTCTGCCATATTCAAACTACTATTAGTGCCTCTGTGTTCTCAGGACCTATCAAGGCTTGCTGGATAAGAGCCCAGTTTCAGGCTCCCTGCATGGGGGAGTGAAAACAGGGATTAGGGCAAGAAGCAGAGCTGCCAACTTCTCAGGACAAAGAAAAGGTTCACTGGGAGCATAGCAGACGTGAGGCTCAGCACTCAATTTCTGCTCTACTTTTTGGCTCTGAAGTCTCTTACATAACCACATAACAAGGCTCTGACTCAACTTAGCTAGTACTCTGTTGCTATCAGCCCTGCCCCCCTGACCCTTCTCTTCAGAATGTGCTCCCTTCCCAGAGGACGGAGAGGAACCTTGCAAGCATGAATCCTAAAATAAAAAGCTGGCTCTTCACTGGTTGTCTCTGGCTGCAAATCCTCATGGTGTTCCCTCCTTTGATTCCAAGCTCCCCTCCTACAGGAGACCTTTCCTGATCCACTGGTGCTTCCCCCTCCCAATTACCTTGTACTTAATTCATTATCTATTTTGTACATTCTGTAAGAATGTGAGCTCTCCTGGGTGAATGTCAAAGGCAAGGATATTTCATTTTTGTCTTTGGCTCTCCAGCATCTGGCGCAGGGCCTGGCCCATAGCAAGCACTTCATGAATGCTAGGTGACTGATTAAAAGAAGCACTATTGCTGTAGAGGAAAGGATGCCAGGTATGGCATCAGGGGTGTTGGGTTAAAATCTAAGCTTGAACTGTAGGTACCTGTGTGAACCTTCAGTAAGTTACTTAACTTTAAGAGACCGCTAAGGTCCCTTCTTGCTTAAAATCTATGACCTGTGAATATTTATTGAGTACCTACTATCAATTAGGCAGCTAGGTAGAATAGTAGATACAGGAGCTGAGTTCAAATTCAGCCTCAGACACTCATTAACTTGTGACCCTGGGCAAGTCATTTAACTTTGCCTCAGTTTCCTCCTCTGTCAAATGAGCTGATGAATAAAATGGCAAAGCACTCTGCTTGGGTTGAAAAATACCCATTATCCTTAATTTAATTAGAAAAGTAAACACAGAGATGCCTTAGATAAGAAAAGAAGTTTATTCCCTTCCCCCGGGAGAAGGGAGCCATCTGCCCCATGACTCATCATGGAGAAGAGGGATATCTTACCAATGTTGATCCATGAGGCAGACTGCCGAGAGAGAGTTTCAAAGATCAGAACTAGAATTTAAAGACCTAATTAGTCCGTCCTCTTTCCCAGTCCAGCTGTTTCCTCTCATTGGTGGAGAAGCTCACCCCACCAATCTCTTCCCTACTGGGACTGCAAGGGAAGGAAGGTGAGACGGGTCTCACCAAGGCGAGAAAACAAAGGAAGGTAAAAGTGATTGACAGCCGTCAGGGGAGGGGTACATTCCAGACTGAGAAGTTTTCACTCTTTTCACACAACTCCATTATCTCTGCCAAGAAAAAAATGGAGCCACAGTCTGATGCCACTGAAACTACTCAGCAACTATCAATTAATTAATCAACAAGCACTTATTAAGCACCTTAGTAGCCTGATACCATGCTAAGTGCTGTTCTGCATGCGAGGCAGAGTGAGGTGGCATTAAGTCTGGCTAGGTAGGCTGGAAGGCCCATATTCTGGAAGATCTTTGATTCACAAAGGGCAGACCACTTTAAGCAATGGATGTGATGTGTTCCTGAGAAATGTATAAAACTATTTTTCCTTTTATAAGTCAAACTACATTTAAATGCAAAATGGAAGGTCACTTTTTAAAAGAATCTTGGTGATAGACACTAAGCCTCCTTTGGCTATCACCCTCAAACTTCCTTGCCTTGTAATGTAAGAGAATAAATATGTGAAGAAATCTGTGTTTTTTCTATCCTAGGTTCTCCTTAAGTAGGTACACCTGTGCCAGATGGCTTGTAATTTTGTGATATCCTCTTATAGTAATGCATAAGAAAAGGTCTATTTTAATATACTCTTGGGGTTTGGGTTTTCACATTTATTTTAGAGAGACAATTTTCTATTAAGATTAGTTAGCTCTTGTAAATGAAATGTCATTCTGAGCCCACTGTCTCCTAATAAATGCATTTATTCAATATATATTGAGTGCTTGGGTGCTTAATGGAGGAGGCAGCGTTTGAGCAAGGCCTTGAAGAAGAAGGTAGGATTTGAGAGGTAGAAAAGATACAGAGGGTGTTCCAGGCTGGTGAGTAGCATGAGCAAAAGTCTGGAAGCAAGAATCTGCAAACAGGAAGGTGGATCTACCTGTCTCTCTGTTTCTAATGAGTTGTATTATCAAATTTTGTTTTTGAATCACAGTCAATGTTACATATAATCCTGCCCCCTCCCCCGAGAACTGAATCTTCTCTTATAACAAAGAAAAACTAAATCAGCTTGATAAAGGGGAAATATTTGGAGTCAAGAGAATGTGATTTCACATCTTGGTTCTTCTATTTAATACTCATATAAACTTGGGAAAACTGTTTACCTCTCTGGGTCCTGGTTTCCTCATCTATAAAAAAAGGAGGTTGGATTCAGTGACTGTCTAAGATTTCTTCAATTCTATTTTTTTTTTCCAACCAGACCTGTGATTTCACTGGTATAGAAGACACCCCCTGAGAAACTCTTTCCCAATGCAGACTGGTCTCAGCTTTGTTGCCTGGGGCAGGCACTGAGATAGTTAACTGACTTTCTCAGGGTCACTAAGTCAGGATGTGCCAGAAGAGGTAGCCCATTTGACAAAACCACTCTTTCCACTCCACCCAATGACCAGCCATCAAATTCAAGTCTCATAATAGCCCTAGATGGAACAGATATTCTAACTCCTATTTTTCTAGATTAATTTTTTTTAAAAGGAGACACAGAGAGAATGGAATTACAGAGAGAAATTAAGTTGACTAATAGGTAGTGACAGTACCGGGACTGGAACCCAAGTCTCCAGGCAACTGGCCTAGACCAGGATGACATGCCAAGTCATCACACCATGTTGACTTAGCCTTGGGCAGTTGTTGAACTTCTCCAGGTAAATTTGTTTGCCAATTGCCACAGCCCAGGTCCCCTAATAGAATCAAAACCCTCAGGAGATCAATGGAAACAATATAAAAGGTGGGTGCTTCTGCTCCCAGGACTTTGGTTGTATTTGACAAGCAACAAAGATCACATCTGTGATATTGAAATGTGGCTTGGCATTTCAATTCAAGGAGGGCATAGAGGTTGGCTGTCTCTATCCTGACACAAAGCTCTGAGTACCAGGCCAGGATCTTGCTGGCAACTGAGAGCAGAGAAATTGTCAACACAGTTGCCATGGGGAGCTTTTTTCATCCTTCTCCTGGAGGAGTTTGATCATTGTGGTGCATCTAAAATTCACATGCACTTTCCTCCTCCATTTACTCCCTACGTTGGAGAACCTGTCACCTCATCAAACACCAGTGATGTCCTGCCTGGGGAAACCCATACTATGGGCACCCTCTCCTCCCAGGGAGGTGACCAACTATGACTCATGATGTTAGGGAGTTGTCTGAGGTTCACAAGTTGCATCAGAGGTGGGATTTGAACCCATTTCTTCCTATCTCCAGGTCCAGCACTCTATCCATTATACTCCCCTGTTTCTTCTATTGAGGAAAGACCTAGGCAAACATCTCCCTTTTCTGATGACAGATCTCAGCAGATTTTCCACCCGGTCTTCAAGCTTCATGGTTCCTCCCAACTGATCAATTAATAAACATTTATTAAGCACCTACTATGTGCCAGATTGTACTAAGCAGTGGTGCCACTACATCTAGCCAGCCTCAGTCATGTTTCACTTTACATCCTGGCCATCTTCCTACCTGCTACTTTAGTGCTACACCTTCTGGACAGAACCTTCTGTGGAACTGATCTATCCTTGGTTCTATACTGTTTAACACTTCTATCAATGACTTTGATGAAGGCAAATTTACCAGCTCTGCCTATGATGAGCTGGGAGGTTTAGCCAACACACTATGTGAAAGAGTCAGGATCAAAAGGATTTTGACAGATTGAATAAAATGACTTTTCAGAGAAAAAATAAAGCCTTGAACCTATAGTTAAAGAAATCAACTTTATAAGAACAAGATGTGAAACATTTGCCTAGATAACAGTTCATGTGGGGGAGAAAAAGCTGGGAATTCTCAGTGAACAATAAATTCAATGAAAGTCTACAATGTAGTAAGACAACCAAAGATGCCAAGGTAATAGATGCTCCATTAGTATCCAGAATTGGGGAGGTCATAGTCTTGCTCTTCTGTTCTGGTCTAAGCATATGTGGAGACTTATGTTCAGTTGTAGGTACCATAATTTATGACACTGAGAAAATGGAATGAGAGTGCAGACAAGAGGAAGGAGTATGCAGTATGCTTGCCATATTGGGGTGGGGGGTAGGGGAGAGATGGGGAGAAAATTTGGAACTCAAAATCTTGTGGAAATGAATGTTTATGACTAAAAATAAACAAATAAATTCTGGGGGGAAAAAGAAAATGGAAAACATTTAGAAATAGGGAACCAGGGAACTCAGAGATGATCAATTAGTTTAGGGAACTGGGAGATGCTTAGCCTAGAAAAGAGAAGGCTTAGGGAAGATGTAACAGCTTATCTTCAAGGATTCATGGATGAGTCATCCTGTTGAAGAGAGATTTGTCTTATTCTGTTTGGAACTAGAGGAAAGAACAAGGAAATATCAGTGGAAATTGCAAAGATACAACTTTAGGCTCAGGGTTAGGGGGAAAAAAATAAAAAACCAACTTCCTAACAATTAGGACTCTCTGGAAGTGGAATGGACTGCCTTGAAAGGTGATGGATTTCCTTTCACTTGAAGTCTTCAGGCTAAGACTGTGTGATCATTTTGGGAATGCTGTGTGGAGGGCTACTCTTGACCTCTAAGGTTCTCTCCAACTTTGAGATTCTGCAACATCAACATCCATGAACAAGCTTCTAGATCAGAGCACCTTAACCTTATTGGGGGTTATGTAATCCTTCAGCATCAGTTTGGTGAAGAAGTCTATGGACCCCTTCTCAGAATAAGGTTTTTAGATACGCCAAAAAAATACATAGAATTCCAAAAGAAACCAATTACATAGAATTACAGTTACCAAAAATGTTTCAAAAACAAGTTTATGGGATCTAAACATAATATGAAATTTAATTTAAGGGGTAGCTAGGTGGCAGAGTGGATAGACCACTGGCCCTAGAGTCAGAAGGACCTAAGTTCAAATCCAGTATTAAACTCTTATTAGCTGTGTGACCTTGGGTAAATCACAACCCTGACTGCCTAAAAACAAACAGAAAAAATCCTTAATTTAAAAAATAAGTTCATGGACTCCAAGGTAAGAACCCTGCAGCATCAAAGGATCATAGGTTTGTAGGATTCAGAGGTAGAAGGAATGTTAGAGAAGAACTAGACCAAGCCCCTTCATTTCACACACAAAAACTGAGGCTAAGTGACTCATCCCAAGTCATACAAGTAAGCAGTGAGCTAGCATTCAAAAGCATATCTTCTAGATTTTCAGCGTTGCACCCTCCATACCCATGCAATAACTCACAATTAGCAAGAATCTTGATTTCAGAATTAGTCTCCACAACAACACCAATTACCATGGGACTCATTAAAAAAAGAGAGTTCTTCAGACCAGAGCCCTGGTAATCTCAGCTTCTTTCTAGCATTATTATCCAAAGTACTTTGTAAATATTATCATATTTCCTCCATTAGTATTTACTCTGCAGACAAAAAAGCTGGGACATGGAGAACAAGAGCTGGCTGAATACAAGTCATTTGGTAGGTTAGAGCAGTGTCAAGACAAAAATCTGGGTTTCTGGGGCCTGGGGTTCTCTGTGCCCTGTGATTGCACAAGAGCAAGAGCAGTGGCAGGACTTGAGAGTCCAGGATGTCCATGTTTTTAAAGTGCTTGGCAAACTTTAAAATTCTACATAAATTTCAGTGGTTATTATTACTCATGCTCCTGGCAAAAGGTAAAGCCATGGACTAGTTATAGTTACAATATGACTACACATACACATGCTACATGCACATGAACACACAAGAGAGGCAGTATGTCAATGCAGAGAGCTGGAAAGGCCTGGGTTTCAATCATGCATCTAACATTCTAGCTGTGTGATCCTATACCAATGAAATCCTGAGCAAGTCACTTACCCTTTCAATGGTACTGTTCAATTCTCAAGACTATAAACTGCTGAGAAAGTGCTAATATGCATTAGTAGCTATGTGGTACAGAGGATAGAGTACCTAGCCTAGAATCAGGAAAACCTGGGTTCAAATTTGGCCTCAGACACTTCCCAGCTATGTGATCCTGGGCAAGTCACTTAATTCTGTTTGCCTCAGTTTCTTCATCTGTCAAATAAGCTGGAAAAGGAAGTAGCAAACCACTCTAGCATCTTTGGCAAGAAAACTCATGAAGAGTCAACCATGACTGAACAAAAATAACAGAGGGAGTTTCCTGTCTGGGAGTTCCCTATACCAATGAAATCACAGGTCTAGTCCAAAATATTCTAAGTCTTTCATTCTCTCTGTCTCTGTCTCTTTCTCATACACACATACACACACACACACACACACACACACACACAGAGTCAGTAGAAAGCAAGCTCCTTGAGGGAAAGGACCATTTTCATTTTATATCTTTTGTGTCTTTGCCCTCTTAGAAGCTAACCCAGTCATTGCTTGAGAAGTAGACAAGCACTGATTGATAGGTATAAATCCCTAGGATGACATGGACAATGTGGAGATTTGTTCATATTTGTTACAAGTATTCAGGGGTTTTTTTCTCCTCTTTTAATGGGGGGAGGTTAGGGTAGAAGTAGGAGGGAAGAGAAGTTAAGTTTTCATTAACTGAAAAAAGTTTTATTTTACTTTAAAAAAATCCTTGAGATCATAGAAAGGAAAACAGAATCCTTTCCTCCTCAAGGGCCTCGAAGGTCCAACACTCTAACTTTACAAATGGGGAAGCTGAGGCCCAGAGAGCAGGTGCTATTAGGATTGGAATTTGAAGCCAAGTCCTCTGACTCCAAATCCAGTATTCATTTCACTGCACCACGCTGCGCTTACATGTCTATTAAATTTTATTTTTTGGCATAAAGTATTCTTAATAACCACTATATGCAAAACAACTCTATTAATCTTTAATGGAGCACTGTTAAATCCTGACAGTAAAAACAAGTCACATATTGCCATTTGTTAGTTCTCTTTTCATAGACTCTTAAAGGGTCTTTGAGCTCTATTTGGATTTTTAGTGCAGCTAGGACTACAATTATTGAGAGCCAAGTTACACCTCTCTAAAACCAAAAGGAAAGGACAGCTGGTAGCAGAGAATGAATTCTCAGAGTTAGGATAGATGTCAGGTTAGTGAGTCCAATTCAGTCCTTATGTATGAATTTCCAGTAAAGCCACAGTTCCTTATTGGGGAAGATGGTGGTAGCTAAGTGCAGTTTATGGCACAAATTAATCCCTTAGTAAAATGCTTTTTCTTTCTTTCAGCCATTCCCCACTCCAATCCATCTACCATTCAGCTGCCAAAGTCATTTCCCTAAAGCAAAGCTCTGACCGTGTTATTCCCCTATGCAATAAACTACCGAAAGGCCAGTTTCAGTTGGACAATACTGCTAGTTTTTCCTCCTCCTCCCTCTGTCCATGCAGAGAGTCACACCCTTACATGTGGGCCCTCTGTCCAAAGGAATCTAAGTTTTGATCGATTATACTTCACAAGGAATCTTGGGGTTTAGGGGCTAGATTTTTTTTCTTCCCTTCTTATTTATTCTTTTTTTTTTAACTGGGACAATTAACTCTTTTGTCTCGTGTAGTTTTCATTTATGATTTCTTGAAATATAGCTTTGACAAACCAGGCTTTCTTAAAGCCCATTGGGATTCAAATGGAGCTACTTGATTATGCCTTTATGCTGAGATCACTATGGCTCTTATTGATTGGCTAATAATAAGTCCCAGTCTAAGCCTCACCTACTCATTGTTTGGGTTTTGATAGCTTAAGAGTGAGTGTAAATAGCAATTGTCTCTGGCTAGAAACTCTGAGAGTCTTCCCCTCCCTGACTGACTGTTTTGTGAAGACAAAGTAGTCCATCTTTTACCTGCATTCATACCTAGTCTTAAACTGTAAATGGGTGTTGTCTCAAACAAACTGAGAGCCTTAGCTTAAAAAGGCCAAAGTCTCCCACTGCATCCTGGACAGTGTCAGTTTTCCTGACCTATGTCTTGCCACTGGACTGACTTGAAGGAGAGAGTGGGACTGTTGACTTTGCACAACCCTGCCTCACTAATATCCAATTCACTTACAAGTTAAGACATCACCCTCCTGATGTCACTGAGACATCAATAACAACAACAAACTACATTGACCACCTATTACATGTAGATCAAAACATAAAATCTTCTGTTTGGCCTCCAAAAAGATTTTTATTCTGAATTTAGTGAACATCCTCCAAAAAAGGAACGTATATGAAGCAGAACAGAAAAAGAAGATACACAAAACCTAGAAAGCATTACATACAGCTTGGTGTTTGGGAGTATATAATAAATCCAACATGTTGCTTTCGAAATGTTCCTGCTGGTCTGTTTCCTTCTGAACGTCTTTCTGTTCTTTTCTATGCATTTCTTTTCTTCTTTTTGTTTTTTTAAAACAACATTATTGCTAGCTCATCTTGTCTTCTACCACATTCCCAAATTAAAAAAGCAAAACATTACTTTGTAACAAATAAATATCACCAAACAAATCTGTTTGGATTTTAAAGTCTTTCACAATCTAGCTCCAACCCACCTGTCCAGCCTTATTACACATTAATCCCTTTCATGCACTCCACTGGCCTTCTTTCTGTTCCTCATACATGGAATTCCATTTCCCATCTCTGGACCTTTGCCCAGGCTGTCCCTCATGCCTTGAATACACTTTCCACCCACATCTGCCATTTAGAATCTCTAGCTTCCTTCAAGGCTCAGATTAAATATCCCTTTCCTTCCAAATTTCCTCCCTTTTGTATATATACCTATTAATAACTGTAGCTAGCATATATATATATATATATATATAGTACACACTATGTGTCAACTGTTATGTTAAGTGCTTCACAAATATTATTTCATTTGTTCCTCACAATCCTGAGAGTTCAGTACTATTACTATTCTCATTTTATAGATGAGGAAACTGAAGCAAATAGAGGTTAAGTGACTTGTCCAAGGTCACACAGATAGTAGGTATCTAATTAATTCCAGATCTGAACTCAAGTCTTGACTACAGATCCACTTTGCTACCCAGCTACCTCTATATGTACCTATTGTCTCCTTCCAGTTATATTGCTAACACTTTAAAGGGAGAGAGAGTCTCATTTCTACACAGTGCCGGGCTCATAGTGAGCACTTAATATGTGCATGTTAGTTGACTGAATTCCTTCTACAATGTCCCTGACATATACATGACCTCCAGTTCCTTCTATGTGAAGACTGATCCTTCCCACTTGTCAGTATTTTTTCCCTCCTGAAATTTTCTTGGGTTCATTTCTCTGTACACATGTGAGTAGTATATCTCCACTGTCTTTCAATAAATCCATAATCACATTTCAGATATAGTAATAATAATAATTGACACTTAAGGTTTGCAAAGGACTTTTTAAACATAATCTCACTTGAGCCCAACAGCCCTGTGAGGTAGATACTAGAAGTAACATTATCCCTATTTTATAACTGAAAAAACTAAGGTCCAGAGACTTTAAGTGACATACCAATAGTCACATAGGAGATTAATTAGAATTTGAACTCAAGTCTTCCCAACTCCAAGTCAGTTTCTGGACATGTTCTCTGGCTATTCCCCACACCTAGAAGACTCTCCCACCTCTACTCCACCTACTGACCCCCGCTTCCTTTAAATCCTAAATAAAATTCTTTTACCATAAGCCTTCTTCAACCCTTCTTAATGCTAACGCCTTCCCTCTGTTAATTATTTCCTGTTGTTCCTGGATATGGCTTGATTTATATATATATATATGTATATATATATATTTATGTATGTATATTTGTTTGCATGTTGTCTCCCCCCCAAGATGATGTAATCTCCTTGAGGGTTAAGACTGAATTTGCCTCTTTGTGTAGCCCCAACAACTAGCATAGTGCCTGGCACATAATAGGTGCTTAATATTTATTGAGTGAAATGATACAAGTCTAGCACTCTTTTCCCTCCACTCCAATATATTTAAATATGGCATTCGTGCTCTCTTAACTGTTAATTCCTATGACCTTTTCTTCCTCAGTCCTTATCCTCTTTGGCTGTTGAAGCCTCAACAACTGTGTGCAACCTCTCCTCTGTCTGTTCTCAGTTTCCTTCATTGGTTCCTCTTCCTCCTACCCCTTAAAGGACGTCCCCTAATGCATTGCTGGTGCAGTTGTGAATTAGTACAACCATTCTGGAGAGCAATCTGGAACTATGATCAAAGGATTATAAAACCGTGCCTACCCTTTGCCCCAGCAATAGTACTATTAAGGCTGTATCCCAAAGATTTTTAAAATGGAAAAGGACCTATATATTAAAAAGTATTTCTAGCAGCTCTTTCTGTGGTAGCAAAGAATTAGAAATCGAGGGGTGCCCATCAACTAGGGACTGGCTGAACAAGTTGTGATATATGATTGTGATGAAATATTATTGTGCTATAAGAAATGATGATCAGGATGCTTTCAGAGAAACCTGGAAAGACTTACTTGAAATGATGCAAATTAAAGTGAGTGGATCCAGGAGAACATTGTACACAATACATTGTATGATAATCAACTGTGAATGACTTAGCTATTCTCAGCAATACAAAGATCCAAGACAATTCTGAAGGACCTATGATGAAAAATGCTATGTACTCTAGAGAAAGAATTGATGGAATATGAATGCAGATTGAAGCATACTGGGTTTTAAAATTTTTTTCTTTTCTTTTGTCTGTTTTTTCCACAATATGACCAATATGGAAATATGTTTTGCATGACTATATATGTAGCACATGTATACACATACACTTTTCTCTAATTGCTTGCCTTCTCAATGGGGGGCAAGGAGAAGGAAGGGAGAATGGGAGATAATTTGGAACTCAAAATTGTAAAAAAAAAATGAAGCTTAAAATTGCTTTTACATGTAACTGGAAAAAATAATGTATTAAAACTTTTAAAATAAGATGGATGTCACCCAAGGATCTATCTTCAGCCTTTTCTTCTTCCTTGGTAATTTTTGCTGTCTCTGTGGCTTCAACCACCATTTCAGTGTAGAAGACCCTCAGATCTTCAAAGCATCATAAAAGCAGTTAAAAGTGGCCTTAGGCATCATATAGTCCAATTCCTCTTCTTACAGTTGAAGAACTGTGGTTAAGCAACTTGCCAGAGATTGTAAATGTAGTCAAGTGGCAAAGCCAAGATTCAAACTCAGGTCATTTGACTCAAGTACAGAATTCTTTCCACTATACCATGTCAGCTCTCCCATCTATATATGAAGCCCCAATCTTCCCCTGAAATCCATCCCCACATCTCTAGATTCCTGATGTACATCTCTACTTGGTATCTCAAATTCAAATGCCTTAAACTAAATTAATTTTTTTCCTGCTACTCCTTCCATTTCCCCAATTTTTATGTGTACGTTTTTAATTAAAATTTTATTGATAGCTTGTTTTTATATCATCTATATTTCCTATCATAACCTTCCTACCATCTATTCTGTCAATGATGCCATTTTGCTCGTAGGCATCTAGGCTTGAAACCTGAACCATCTCTGACTCCTCCTTCTTTCTTTTGTTTCCACTTCTAGTTATTTGCCAAATCCTGTCAATTCTTCCTTCATAATATCTCTTGCATCTAATTCCTCTTTTCCACTCATGTAGCCACCACTCTAGTCTAGATCCTTCTAACCTCTAATCTGGACTACTAGTAAAAGCATTCTAACTAGTCACCCTGCATTGTTTGGGGAGTGGTTAAACAAGATATGACACAAGAATGCAATTAAATATGCTATAAGAAATGATAAATATGATGAATACTTAGACACATGGGAAGACTTATGAACTGATGCAAAGTGAAGTAAGCAGACCAGGAAAACACCACACACAACGAAAATAACAATGCACATGGAAAGAACAGCAACAATAAAACAATCAAAACTGAATGCTATAAAATTATAAAGAACAAGCTTGGCCCTAAAGAAAAGATATGAGAAAGAACCTCAACCAGTTTAGAATACTATAGACAATGCCAGACTTTTTTCATGGTTAATTTTATGGACTTTTTTATTCATTGTTATAAAGGATGGCTACCTGAGAGCAGAAGAGGGATACACCGGGGAAAGCAGCTGATAAAAGCAAAATGTTGATATAAATTTTATTTCTTTATGTTTATTTTTTTAAAAACAACAACAACTTTGTATCCCCTGAAGTGCTACATCCCACACAAGAGCTCAATAAATCTTTGCTATAAAAATAAATGGGGAAAAAAACCAACCTACATTTAGTCTCTCCTTTTGACAATAGATACTTCACACAGATGCCCAAATGATCTTTTTAAACACAGGTCTGACAATGCCACATCACTATGACACCTCATTACATCTGGAGAAAATGAATTTTCCAGAGTCTAGTATTTAGGGCTTTCCTCAGTTTGGATTAAACTTACCTTTCTATCCTTCTGCCCATGTACTCACATACCCTCTAGTTGGTTATAAACAAATTATATATTTATTTATAGTAATGATTTTTTTTTCTCCAGCGGAAATAATGCTAAAGAAATTTAATTACCACTTGCTTTGTCACCTGACCCCAAGGACCATGGAACTTTTCCATATGACTCAAAGTAGAAACCTCTTATGTAGATTGTCTCCCCATTATAATATGAATTCCTTGAGAGCATGGAATGGCTTTACTTTTCCATTTGTTTCCTCAGCACTTAAAAAATGCCTATTCACAAAAGGTCAAAAATATCAAAGGAATCAATTTAAAAATGTGAAGAAAGAAGGCCTTCTAGATTTCAAATTATATTACAAAATGATAATTATCAAAATAATTTGGTACTGGCTAAGAAATAGAGTGATAGAAACAGAGCAGAACAGATCAGGTACAGAACACACAGTAATAAATGACTATTATAATCTAGTATTTGATAACCCAAAGATCCAAGCTTTGGGGAAAAGAATTCACTATTTGACAAAAATTTCTGGGAAACTGAAAAACAGTTCATCAGAAACTAGTCATAGACCATCTACCTAGTCTCATACCATCTACCAAGAAAAGGTCAAAATGGGTATGTGATTTAGACATAAAAGATGATATAAGTAAATTAGGGGAGCATGAAAAATTTTACCTGTCAGATCTATAGATAAGGGAAGAGTTTATGATCAAACAAGAAGCAGAAGGATCAAGGGAAGTAAAATGGATAATTTTGATCACATGAAATTAGAAAGGTTTTGCACAACCAAAACTAATGCAGCCAAAATTAGAAGGAAAGAAGGAAATTGGGGGAATTTTTTTTTTACAGCAAGTTTCTCTGGAAAAGGTCTCATTTCTCAAATGTAGGGAGCTGAACCAAATACATAAAAATAAGAATCATTCCCCAATTGATAAATGGGCAAGGGATATAAACAGGCAATTTTCAAAAGAAGAAAGAAATTAAAGCTCTTAATAGTTACATTAAAAAATGCTCGAAAGCACTCTTCATTAGATAAATGAAAACTGAAATAATTCTGAGGTTCCACCTCATACCTATCAGACTGGCCAATGTGACAGAAAAGAAAAATGACATGCTGGAGGTGATGTGGAAAAATAGGGACACTTATACAATGTTTGTAGAGTTGTGAACTGGTCCAACTATTCTAAAGAATACTTGAGAACTATGCCCAAAAGACTATAAAATGTGCATACAACTTTGACCAAGTAATATGACTACTAGGTTTGTATTCCAAAGTGATCAAAACAAAAGGAGAAGGATTCATACATACAAAAATATTTATAGCAGCTCTTTTTCTGGTGGTAAAGAATTGAATATTGAGGAGATGTTCGACAACTAGGGAATGGTTGAACAAATTGTGGCATGTGATTGTTATGGAATACTGTTGTGCTTATAAGCACAAGCAGGATGCTTTCAGAAAAACCTGGGAAGATATTCGTGAATTGATGCAGAATGAAGTGAGCAGAACCAGGAGAACATTGTACACAGAAACAGCAACATTACAAGAATGATCAATTGTGTAAGACTTAGCTACTCTAATCAATACAATTATCCAACGACCCATGATGAAAAATGTTATTCACCTCCAGAGAGAACCAATAAACTCTGAGTATAGATTGAGGCATACTTTTCCTCCCGCTTTATTTTTCTTGCTTTTCTCCCCAACATAGCTAATATGGAAATATGTTTTACATGACTTCACATATATAATTAATATCATATTGCTTGCCATCTCGATGGGTGTGGGAGGGCCTGGAGAGGAGAAAATTTGGAACACAAAATGTAAAACATGAATGTTAAAAATAATTTTTTAAAAATGCCTGTCCATTCATTCATTCATAGAAACATAGATTTAAAGCTAGAAAGACTTTAGAAATTACTGAGTCAAACTCCCTTCTCTTAAATACCAGGAGACAGGGGCCTAAAGAAGGTAAATGACTTGTCCAATGTCATACCTTTAGCATGTAGCACAACTGGGACTACAACACAGATTCTATGCTCTTTCTACTATACTGTGTCATTCTATCCTTCTACTTCAAGGTCACTATTTCAGGTGCCACCTTTTTCATGAAGTCTCCCTTAATTGTCATTAGTTTAGAGGCAGGGGAAAAGGCAAAAAAATTTTCCTGTAAATGAAAAAATTACTAAACAAAAATCGAACTTTAAGCATAGAAAAACCAGTAGTACGGTCCCAGTTAGCCAACAATCAATCAACTAGCATTTATTAAGCACGTACTATGAGCTAAGCAGGGACATCTGGGGGGTACAGTGGTTAGAGTGTCAGGCCTGAGCTCAGACACTTACTAGCTGTATGGCCCAGGGCAAGTCACTTAACCTGTTTACCTCAGTTTCCTCATTTATAAAATGAGCTGAAGAAGGAAATGGTAAATCACTCCAGTATTTTTGCCAAGGAAACCCCAAATGGGGTCACAGAGTTGGACATGACTAAAAAGAATTAACAAAAACAACAAAATTTCTTGACTCTAAGCCCAGTGCTCTATTCTCTGCACCATCTAGCTGCCCATGAATTAGAGCTGGGGCTGTTAGAATGGAGAGAAAGGGACTTATACTCGATGTTGGGCAGGTAGAAATCACAAAATCTGGCAAAAGACTGGACATGTGGGTTATGTGAGTGAAGAGTTAAGGTTGCAAGCCTGGGTGACTGAGGATGGCAGTGCCCTCAACAATGATAAGCAAATTCAGAAGAGAGGTTTGGGGGAAAAGATAATAAGTTCCACTTTGGACATAGTGAGTTCAAGATATCTACAAGACATCCGATTTACCACATCTAAGAGGCAGTTGTATACAAAGACTTAGGCTTAGCAGAGAGACTCAAGCTACATGTACAGATCTGGGAATCACCCCAAAGAACAGATAACAAAACATATTTTACTTCTCTTAGGAGAATGCTGGAAGTCTGTTAGATCAGAACTCTGTCAAATTTGGTTACCATAGCAGGTATTTTTACTGTATTATTTTTCTTGGTTATAATGGAGAGTTCATTTTGGAGGGGGTTACGGTCTTTCCAGAAATAAATGTGATGTAAAAACCAAAAGGCATTAGTAATCAAATCAATTATTAAAAACAATTTAAGTAATTTCTCCTTTAGAGAAGCAACATGGCCTTGAAATCAAAGGACCTACTTTCAAATTTCACTCATGTTTTAGGATCATCATTATGGTGGTTGTATAGAAATGTGATGTGGGCTTGATCTCTAATGCTATCTATTCCCAGAAAGACTTCTCTAGCTCCCCATTCACCACTTACACTTTATGTAGCACTTTGTCAGCGCATTTATCATATCATACATATTATAGCAGACATTTAGTAGATATTATTAAATTTAAATTGATTTTTATTGAAAGCTTATGCTATCATAGAATTCAGAACTGGAAAGTACCCCCCTGAGATCACCTAGCACAAGAATTCTTAGCTTGCAATCTAAGAATTAAAAAAATATATATATGTATATAGACAATTGTATTTCAATATTATTTTCCTTCATAATCAATTGTCTTTTACTTTACACATTTAAAAACATTCTTTTGAGATTTAGAGACTACCACAAAGGCTGCTGAAGTGGTCCATGTCACAGAAAAAGGTTAATAATCATTGTTCTAGTTCAATCCCTTCACATTTTTCAAGATGAAGAAACTGAGATACAGAGAGGGGAAAAATTGTACCCAGAGTCACAAAATGGACCAGCAGCACAGCTGGTACTCTGACTCGCATCTCCTGATGCCTTGCCTGGTTCTTTCTTTCCTATGGCAAGCATATCTCATACACAGGAATAGCATATAGTTGAAGACCAAACTGGGTTTTATTGTGGCTATCGAGTTCTGAACTGAGGAAAATTCAAAAGGACTGATGTAGTAGAGGAAAACTTCAGACAGGAGGTGAGACAGAAGCCAAACTTTGAAGAATTAACAGGATATAAGATGACCGAGCAAAGAGAGAAAGGCAATCAGGCAGTCTGTGTGGCACCTCATCCCACCTTCGGGTCAGCTGCACAGAATGACTATGCCTCAGTCTGGGGTGGTGCCAAAGCATTCAGATGCATGTATGTCTTTGCTCATGACTCATTTGAGAAGGCAACAAAAAACAGCTCTCAACAGTGTAGAAATGTCAGAATAGATTGGCAAAGGAAAGAAGAACTGGGAATACTCTCATATTGGTCCAAATATAGACTTCATTCCTTCCCCCTTTCCCCCCAACATAGAAAAACTGATGGTGGTCTATAATTAGCATTTTTTTCAGGATATATTCATATTCTTTCTCCTTACAAAGAAATCTAATTTTAGGGGTATGGCCTAAATTCAGACTAATTTTTTGGTTGTTGTTCAGACTTATGATTACATCCAGGTACTGGGGGAGCTCCCTTCACCAACACAAATCTTTGATTCCTCTATATATAGCCCAGAGTCTTAGGTGACTAGGGCATTGAAAAGTTAAGTGACTTGCCAATGGTCATACGATTAGTATGTGTCAAGGGCAGGACTTGAACCCGACTCTTCCTAGCATCAAGGTCAGTAGCCTATCTACTACAGCACATAGTCTGAGTGAGAGGCAAATAGTTCAATGCAACAATGATGGAATATGATGAAAAAGAAGGTAAACGTGACGTAGATAGTGAGAAGGGCAATGAGGCCAAGACTTGGAGAAATAGACCAGAAATCTAGATGGAGTCCCAGTCACCTCACTGTGAGGCCCCAGGGACATTCTTACATCTCTCCTCTCTGAATCATAATCTAGCTTTTTCTACCATGATGTGAATCTTGTGGTATAGGAGAAAGAGCCAAATAAGTAGAATTTAGATGAATGGAAGGAAAAAGGCTTCTCCTCAGCTCAGGACTCAATAGTTACAATACCACCACCCAGTTTGGCTCTCAATTCTATGCCATCCCTGTGTAAGAGACATGCCTGCCACTGTAAAGAAACCTCACCTTACCACCTGATCCACCATTTTACCCTCAGATCTCTAGGCGTTACCATCTGCCCTGCCTGTAATTGAGCCCTCTGAACCAGCAGGCCTTACCATCTGCACAGCTGCGGAACCTTATGGACCACTGGGTTTTTCCATCCTACAACTGAATCCTCCTTTATGTATTTTCTCCAATTAACATACAAGCTTCTTGAGAGTAGGGATGGCTCAATTTTCTATCTGTATGCCCTGTGTGGATAAGTACAGTATCTGGCTCAAAGTAAGTTCTTAATAAATGCATTTTTACCCATTCCTTTATTCATCCTCACTCTGACACTAGCTGTGCAACCATGGGTTTCACCCAAGCCTCAGTCTCCAAGTTAAACTGGAAAGAATCATAAATACATTCTTCTATTCCACAAGGCTTCTATGAGGAAAGAACTGTGTAAACCTTGATAGGGCATACAAATGAGGGCTGTCATTCCTATCCTCTCCCTAACTTACAGGATTGGTAAAAGAATTATTGAGAGAAGATCTATGAAGTACAGCAAGTCCTTCAAATGTAATGGACTGTGTTATTCAAAGTTGTATTTATTAGCTGCAATTGAATCACCCAGAGGGATAGGAATTTCCATACTACTTCCAGCAGTAGATATCAACAGTAATGCAGTCAGGAGAATCTCGCTATATCTCAACAGCTATGGAAAGTGAAAGGGCACTGGCTCTAGAGTCAGAGGTCCTAGGTTCAAATCCTGACTCTGTGGGAGTGCCTACTACTAGTGAGACCTATGACAAGTCATTAAACTTCTCTGGCCTCTAATTTCTTCATCTATCAAATGAGGGGGTTGGACCAGATAGTGTCAGATATTCCTTCCGGCTCCAAATTTATTAGGCTAAGAATATAACTGAGTAGTGGGACAAGTATCTAAGCTTTGGTTCTCCAGTTAGTGATAGTGGTAGTAGTAGCAATAACAGTAATAGTGATAGCTAGCATTTATATAGGGCTTTAAAGTTTGCACAGCATTTTGCAAATATCACAGTTTATTTCACAACTCTGGGAGGAAGTGCTTTTATTACCTTCATTTTTACAAATGAGGAAACTGAGGCTGAGAGACCTTAAGTGAACTGTCCAAGGCCATACAGCTAGTGTTCAAGACTGGATTTGAAGTCAGGCTCTGCACAACATAGCTCTAAAATGGGTACAGTGATAATGGTTGGCTTACATCAGGGTTTGTGAAGTCTGAGCAAGAGAATGTCCATCACCATACAGATGTCAATTGAATTCAATAAGCATTTATTAAATGAATGCCCACTCTGTATAGGCATTATAGAGGTGTACAACGACAAAAATGAACCACATTCCCTGCCCTTCAAGAAGGTTATATCCTACTGGGAAGGTGGATTATGTAAATGGTTGAGTTCAAGATAGTTTGAGGAGGAAGACAGCACCCCACGTATGAGGCTGTAAAGGCTTCCACTAGAAGGTGAGCTATTATATTTTTTCCTTTCTTTCTTTTAAAATTAACTTTTGTTTATGTTTTGGTTTACATCATTGATTTCCACAAGATTTTGAGTTACAAATTTTCTCCCCATCTTTCCCCTACCCACCACCCCAAAATAGTGATCCCACTGTATACCCCATCCTCCAATCTGCTCTCTCCTATATCCTCCCCCATCGACCCTCTGACTTTCTGGTAGCGGAATAAAGATCTCCCTATCCCAGTGCCTGTATATCTAATTTCCCAGTTGCTTGTAAATAATAATAATGAATATATTTTATCATTTGATTTTATAACTTTAAATTCTAGATTATTTCCATTCCTGAAGGTGGGCTATTATTACTGGACTGGGCCAAACCTTCAAAACTTGTTTTGATCCTTTTAGGAACCATGTCTGCAATTGAAGTAGTTGCCATTTTGTGAAAAGTGGTGCCTTTCTACACTATGAACTGGGGAAGAGAGGTATTTGGGGGAGAAAATTACATGCATTTCTACCCAATAAGCTTTTTAAAACACAAAAACTGTTCACACAAAGTTGGAATCTCAGAGCTGGAAATGACCTGATTCCATATCTAAACAGGAATCCCCTCAATAACAGACACAACAAATAGGTGGGACAGCGGACAGAACATTGGTTCTTGAATTAAAAGTTGTTGCTGTTCAGGCATTTCCAGTTATGTCTGACTCTTTGTGACCCCATTTGGGGTTTTTTTGGCAGAGATACTGGAGCAGTCTGCCATTTCCTTCTGCAGCTCATTTTAAACTGAGGCAAATAGGGTTAGTTGACTTGCCCAGGGTCATAAAGCAAATAAGTGATGACAGATTTGAACTCAAAAAGATGAGTCTTCTAGATTCCAAATCCAGTACTCTATCCATTGCACCAGCTAGCTGCCCTTAATTAGAATATCTGGGTCCAAAACTCTCTTCTTCATTTATTACTTACTTCCCTAGGTCTTAGTTTTATCATCAGTAAAAGGAAGGGATTAGACTAAGAGGCCCTAAGTTCTTCTAGCTATGCTCTATAATCATCTAGGCAGCATCTGAAGGGGCAGCTAGGTGGCGCCATAGGGCATAGAGTCCCATCCTGGAATCAGGAAGATTCATCTTCCCTGAGTTGAAATCTGGTCTCAAACATTTATTAGCTGTGTGACCCTGGGCAAGTCACTTAACTCTGTCTGCCTCAGTTTCCTCAGGTATAAAATGAGCTGGAGAAAGAAACAGCATACCAATCCAGTGTCTTTGCCGAGAAAACCCCAAATGGAGTCACAGAGAGTCAGACCCAACTGAAAATGACTGAACAACAAAACCATTTGAAGACTTGGCAACTTGATTTCCCTAAAGGCAATCCATTTTGCTTTTGGACTGGTCTAGTAGTAGGAAGATTTCCTCACAATGAATTGAGTTCTTCCTCTTTACAATTTGTAGTCATTACTCCAAGTTCTGACATGAAGGACTAAGGAGAAAAAGTTTAATCTCTTTTCCAAATGACAGCTCTTCACATGTGTGCTTTGGTGTTTTCTAGGCTAAACATGCCCATATCCTTTAACTAGCATGACATGATTAAACCCTTTCCTCTCCCAGTCATTGGAGATGCTTCTCTGCTGAATAAGTATCCTACCATGTCAGTATTATTTTTTTCTTTTTTTTCAGTATTCTTATTAACATGCAACTCTTTATTAAATTAAGAGGATAACAACTAATCTAGCTGTTAATTTTAAACAAAGGGACATGCAACTTGGAACAAAATTTAAAGAACTATAAATATCTCATATTACAAATTTTCAATGATTATCAATTATACTATAATCTGACAAGTTTTATCTCCTAGGCAAAAGCATAAAAAACTTCTTTAATTCACCAACTCTTTTCTTAGAGACAAAAATCTTTTAGGCTGCATATAGTTCCAGCTCTGGGACTGGTACCTGAAGGCTTTAGAGCTGCTTGATATCAAGGCTTGTTGTTGTTCAGTCATTTCAGTCATATCTGACTCTTCGTGACCCCATTTGGGGTTTTCTTGGCAAAGATAATGGAGTAGTTTGCCATTCCTTCTTCTGCTCATTTTGCAGATGAGGAAACTGAGACAAACAGGGTTAAAAGCCATACAGCTAGTAAGTGATGCCAGATTTTAACTCAAGAAGACGAATCTTCTGATTCCAAGGACAGTGCTTTATCTACTGCACCACCTAATTTCTCTCGACTACTTACAGGAAACTTTTTTTCATATACTTCTCTCTTATTTTATTAGCTAGAGCTTAGTGTCCCCCCTCTTATGCATGCATCTGGGTAAAGAACTTTTCTGATTTTGTTATTTTTTCTACTCAAAGCAAAGACAAAACAGAGGAGAGGAACCATGCCACGGACTGACTCCTCAGGACTCGATGAAACTAATTTAGGGTCTTTTCCAATCAGATTATTCTCTACCTTACTTTTCTTCCGTTACTCAGCACCCTGTCCTTTGAAGTCATAAACCCACATATATTTCCAATTTACTTCCAATATTAATAATTATCCATTTGCCATTCTCATTTCCATATTTTCTTCTTGTTATTTAAAAGGGCTAGATTATTTTCTTTCTGAGCACTTTAAAACCTTTAAACAAATACAAGTAGGGTTTGAAATGGAGCTATACAAGTGTCTCCAATTCAATTAGTTGTTTGGAACACAGAATGCATCTTCAAGCAGCTAAGATGTTATAAATGGTGGTTATGCTTCCAGGCTAACTCACAACAGTCGATTTAACCCACAAAGCACCTGAAATACTGTGCATTTGCAATGAGAAATAGTAGAAAGCAACACTGTTGCTATGCTAGTTGCTATGTTAAGCAAAATGAACACTAAAATCAAATATGAAAGTTTTTATTTATTTTTAATGCTGGTGCTTAAGGAAAAACAGGTTTCAAGGCAACAGAGATAGCTAGGAGCTTTCATCTAGGTTCTTTGGGAGCTGTGGGGCACTTCAGAAAAAGGTTTTATGAAGGTTACCAATATTTATGTTTAATTATATCTAACCCAACATTGAGGCTTGCTCAAGACATCTCATCTCTACTAGAAATTCTCTGTGAAGACCAACTTACCCTTGGGCCCAACCGAAGCATATTTCCCAAGACACCCAAATGAATCCAATTTAACTCAAAAAGCATTTGTGCCAGTCAGTCAACAACAACCATTTATTAAGTGTTCAGAATATGCCAGATACCAAGCTAATCAGCCTCTATTATATGCTATGCATTGTGGTAATTAATTGTCTGTTATGTGGCAGGCATTGGGGTTACAAAGACAAAAAGGAAAGAGACTCTGCTCTCGAGAAGCTTACTTGCCTATATTTTATTATCCAAACCAGACAGACACTCTAGGCATAGATGCCTTAGTAAGCCTATCCTTACTACATCTTAGGATATTTTTTTTGTTCCCCCTTATTCCATCCTTCCCCTGTGGTCTGTTGAGTACTGTAGTATGATTCAGAGGGAAAAGAGTTAAATTTGGAATCAAAGGACCTGGGTTCAAATGTGAACGCTGCTACTTATTACCTGTGTGACCCTTGGTAAGTCACTTCACCTCGGTGCCTTCGTATCCTTAGCTATAAAAGGAAGGGGTTGGACTAGAGGACCTCTAGGCTCACTCCAGGCTCAGATCTGCTATCATACCACCATCAGCAAACTCCCCTTTCTTCTAAATCTTTACAATTCTTAAGTCACACACTTGCTTCACTTTCAAGTTGGAGTGTCCCTCCTTCCTTCATTCTCCTTCCCTTGAACCTTTCACACAGAATTGCTTCACCACCCCCAGGCCTTATAATAGTTTCCTTTGCCTCCTAGTCCCTCAACTTCCTTTTGGTTACTCTTGACTCTCTACGCAGTGGTTCTCAACCTGTGGGTTATGTTCAATTTGTAAAAATGAAAATACATCCTGCATATCAGATAGATTCATAATAGTAGCAAAATTACAGTTATGAAATAGCAATGAAAATATTTTTATGGTTGGGGCTCACCACAACATGAGGAACTGTTTTAAAGGGTCACAGCATTAGGAAGGTTGAGAACCACTGAGCTAGAGGCTTCATGGTCATAGCCTTTTCAGAAAGGCACTCACCAGAACCACACACATATCCTTGGAATCATTTAACTTTTCCGCTACATCCACTGCTCCCCCAGAAACCTGAACTGCTCCCAGTTCTGCTTTCTCTGTTCCTATATCCAGACTGTACAATACTGGTAGAAAAAAAAGAAATCTATATGACCATGCTGACTTATGACATCAAATTCATGCTATATAATTTCAATTGGCTTCTCATCACTGTTCTGAAAATATTTCATTTGTCTTTTGTATATTCCCATATATACTCCCTACAGTGGTAATTATTAATCTTTTCCACTGTCCACTGGCCTCCAATCCCAGTTCTCCCAAGGCTCCTTAACCCTACTTAGATCAAAAGACTGATACCATCAAGCACACACTCCCTCATGATAGTAATAGCCAACATTTATGTAGTACTAGGCACTGTGCTAAGCATTTTATAAATATTAACTCCTTTGATCTTAACAATTCTGGGATGGTAGATGCTATTATTATCCCCATAATCTCAGAGAAAACTGACACAAACAGAGGTTAAGTGATGTGCCCAGGGTCATATATCTAGGAAGTATCTGATGACGGATTTGAACTCAAGTCTTCCTGACTTCAGACCCTGCACCCTCTCTGTTGTATCATCCTGATACCCATCTTCCTTCCCACTTAGGGGAATTCAAGATTCAGTGGAAGATATATTAGATTTGAAAGTCAGAGAACCAGTTCAAATCCCAGCTCTGCCACTAGCTTTGTGATTTTGGGTGGGTCACTTACCTTCTCTGGGATTGAGTATTCTCACTGTAAAATGAGGGCATTTGACTAGACGACATCTAAAGTTTCCTCTGGCTGTAAATCAGTCTTTGATACCATTTTTTTCCTCTTCTTTCCTTTCTGTCTCAAAGAACAGGTGTCCCTTTCCCCCTCCCCGAGACTGAACATCTCTACATCTTCAACATATCTTCCCTGCAACCTCTAGAACATCTTCCTTTGATTTTTCCAAAATCTCCCCAGCATCTTCAATTCTTCCTTCCCTTCTTCAAACATATATAAATTTCTTCTGTCTTTATTTTAAAAAAAAGTATGATTAGCTTTCCAATGAATTCCACTGCAGTGTCTGTTATCCTATCTTTCCTTGCCAAACTGTTTTCCTATACCACAATTTAATTACTCCCTTCTCCAGTTAACCCTATAATACCGCATACCATACAATAAACATTTATTAAGTGCCTACTTTGTGCCAGGCACCATGGTAAGGGCTGGGGTTCCAATAAGAAAAAGGTAAGACAGTCCAAGGAATTATCTTCTAATGAGGAAAGGCAATGAACAAAAGGAATCAGAAAAGGGTGGAAGGGTGCCTAGGGGTGCTAGCCCAGGGATATGGCGGATGATGATTGAGCCAAAACCAAGCAGAGCAGCTGGTGGCAAATGAAGAGATGGCTGACATTTTGAGCCTTCTATAAAAGAAGGCTATGGGAACAGTTTTTTGCTCTAGTCTCTAGCCTTCTAATCAGAGAAGCAGAAGGAACTAAGGGTACTGATAGAGTATGAGGGGCAAAGCTGAGGCAACCACCATGATGAGTATCCCAGATCAGTTTATCTGAGCAGCTAGGCCATACAGTTTATAGAGCTTAGGCCTGAGTTCAAATGCATATTCAGATCCTAACTTTATGACCTTGGGCAAATCACAACCTCTTGTTTCCTACATTTTCCCCATCTATAAAATGGGGATAATAATAGCACCTCCTTTCCAAGGTTCTCATGAGGATCAAATGAGATCATGATTATAAAGTGCTTAGCAAAGTACTGGGTACATAGTAGATGTTATATCATGATGAAGCTCTGCAGGAGCAGAGCATCTGGTGCTACTTTGATTCTTAACTTGTTCCATTCAATCAATTCAATTAAACAAGCACAAACTATTAATTACATAGTCCCTTGCCCTTAAGGAACTTATGTTCTACTGGAAAGAAACAACATGTACACAAAAAGTGCCCTTCACCCCCCCCCCCCAAAAAAAAATAGCAGAGGGACCTAGCAGTAACAAGTTGGAAAAGAGGAAGATTGAAGAAGGTTTCATGGAGGAACCATCCTTGAGCTAAGCCTAAAAGGAAGAGACAAGGACTCCTAAGAGACAAGGAGAGGGAAGATTATATTCCAGACATAGAAAACTACTTTGTACAAGTGGGAAGAGGTGGGAGATAAGAGGATCAGATTTGAGGAATGGCCGGCAGTCAAACTTGGCTGTAGCATAGAGTTCTTGAAGGGGAAATCCCATGAAATACAGCTTTGTAATCTGGCTCCCAGTACCCTTCCAGAGAACCATAATTGCAGAGTTGAGGAATTTGTGTTTTATCCCACAGGCAAGAAGGAGCTGCTGAGAGAATTTGAGCAAGAGAATGACCTATCCCCTATAATGTGGAAAAAACCACATTTGTGTCGGGTGCTACGAATGTGAAAATAGCTATAATAACATAGACCCTGTTCCCAAGAAACTTTCTTTTCAATTAAGCAGTGTGTGTATGTGTGTATGTATATCTGTACAAAGATATATTCAAAGAAGAGATATACATTTTGAACAAGAAGGAACCAGAGAGCACATCTAGTTCAAATTTTTCATTTTACAGAACAGAAAATCCAGGGTCTGAGAGGTTAATAGCTATGCCCAAAGCCGCAGGTAGTAAGTAGCAGAGCTGTTGTTTGAATCCAGGCCTTTCCTCATCTAACCCTCTTTCCCCTGTACCCAAAAGCTTCTAGGCCCAAAGAAAAGTGCTATAAGAAACTCGAGGAAGGAGAAATAACTTTCACTTAGGTGTCAGAACAAGCTTCAAGAAGGTGGCATCTAGAAGGGCCTTGAAGAAAGAGGAGGATTTCAACATATAGGAATGGGGAAGAGAAGTTCCAGAATGTCTCCTGTCCCACTTTAAAATTCATTCAAATAAATTTTGAAGTGGAATTATACAAATTCTCACTCAACAAATCATTACTGAACCAATAATGAATAGACAAATTATTACTGAATGCCTACTACATGCAATGCACTGAGCTAGGTGCTATGTTCAAAAAAGTTTAAATTCCTGCTCACTGGGGCGGTTAGGTGATGCAGTAAATAGAGCACCGGCCCTGGAGTCAGGAGGACCTGAGTTCAGATCCGGCCTCAGACACTTAACACAAAAAAAAGAACTAGCTGTGTGACCTTGGGCAAGTCACTTAACCCCAACTGCCCTCCAAAAAGCAATAAATAAATAAATAAATAAATTCCTGCTCACTAAGAGATTATAATCTAATTGGTCAGACAAGTAGAAATTTAAATAAGTTTAATATGACACAAAGTCACAAGAATCTATGACATGACACCAATCTATAGCAATAAAAGCCATTCCTAAATAAATAGTCAAAGGATATGAATAGGTAGTTCTTGAAAGGATCACAGAATCATGTGAAAAAAGTACTCAAAATCATTACTAACACAGAGAAACATTAATTAGAACAACTTTGAAGTACCACCTCAAACTTATCAAAACAGCAAAATATGATATCAAATTTATCAATATCTTAAATGTGTTTAAATATGATTTATTTAAATATCTTATCAAAATATGGTAATAGAGGACAAAATTCAATGCTGGCAGAAACGTGGGGAAATAGGCATGACTCATAACCAGTGGAACTGTGAATTGATTCAACTAATTTAGAAAACAATATGGAATTACATGATAAGTTACAAAAATGCTCATGCCCTTTGATCCAGAACTCCCATTTTTTAGATCTCTATCTTAGGGATATTAGCAAAAAGAAGATAGGACCCATCGGTACAAGAATACTCATAGTAGCACTATTGGTAATAGCAAAGAAAAATCTGGAAACAACCTACATGCCCAATGATTGGGAATGGCTAAATCAGTTAAATCACCACATAAAGGTGATGGAATGCATTATGACATAAAGAGTGATAAATGAAGTGAATACAAAAACAAACTGAAAGACTTATAAAGTGATGGGAAGGGGAGGGGAGAAATAGAACCAAAGCAGCAATTTACACCCCAACCTCTTACCACTCTTGACTAATTCCACCAGGATTAAGATACTGGAATAGTTTGATTTTTCCACTCTTCTCCAGTCCCTGCTCCTCCACCCACATACCATCCAACACCCCTGCTAGCCCAAAGGGTTTTTGTATGTGTGGAATAATGAAAGGATGTCAGTGATATGCCTTGAAGAATATAGTCTTCAAAAATTCAACAGGCATTATTAACTGAAGATAGCTTTCTGTAGAGCACTATGTAAGGCCCTAAGAGAGATCTGGAGTTTAAAAAGATACGGGTACCTGCCCTCATGAATCTAACAGTCTTTTGGGGATCAGACAGAAAGCACAGCTAATTCCACATTATGAATGTCAGAGACGTGACATAGAGCTCTACAAGGTCTGTGGAGGAAAGCTACTCTCAACAGAGGAAAATAGGGAGGACTCCATGGAAGAAGTAACAATTGAGTTGGGCTTTAAAGAATGGGTAAGAAGTCAACGGGCAAAAATGAGGTGAGAAATATCATAAGGAACACTATGAGGAAAGGTATGGAAATTGTCAGGTACAGCCGAGTTCAGGTGACAGATGTAATCAAGTTTACCATGATCTCAGAGTCCACAGGGAAAACTAATGGGTAAATCTGAAAAGGTTAAGGAAGGTGACTCTATATTACAGAGGACCTTGAATGCTATACAAGTGCTTTTAAATTTTGCTAAGTGGGCAACAGGGAGAAACGGAAAGTGTTTAGCAGAAGAATGAAAAGCACACAGGCTCTAGACCCAGAGACGGGTTTCGATTTCCTTTTGTTTGATCTCAGAGGGCAGAACCAGGAAATGGGTGGAAGTTGCAAAGAGGAAGCCAAATTTAGACTTGATATCAAGAAAAACTTCCTAACAATTAGAGCTGTCCAAAACTGAAGTAGGCTGCTTTCAGGAAGTAGGAGCTCCCCATCCTTAGAGATTTTCAAGTAGAGGTCAGATGACCATTTGTTGGGTTTATTTTATAGCAAGGATTCTTTTCATGCATGGGTTGGACTAGACGGCCATTGGAGCCCTTCCAGTTCTCAGATTCCATGATTCTCTCACCTGATTGGTTGGTTCACATCCCACCAATGATGCATACCAATTCTCTGACCTTAAGCAGTCACTTAACTTTCATGAGGTTCCCTTTCATCATCCACGAAATGTAATCAACAAGATGGAGGACAAGTCATTTTCTCTGATCCCCTCAGCTTTTCAAACCTTTCCAAAACAGAAATGACACACCAAAAGCGTAAAAAAACTTCAGCTGTCTCCATGATTTAGGACATCCTGAATAGAAAAGAAGATAACAGAAATGAAGGAGGGGTGAACAAATGCATCAGCCAAGGACAGCAACAGCAACAGAATGACAGCAGGGAGAGCATTAAGAGACTTCTCTCTAAATGGACAATAAGAGACAGAAGTGAAGGCAGAAGTCAGGTGGAGGTAGCAGTGAAGAGGAGAGCCTGGGGCACTATGGACAGAACCTACTACCATCCTGCCTAGAAGAAAGAAATGGGAAAATCATGTAGGGGAGGCATTGCTGAGCAGTGGAGGGGGGGGAGGGGGTAAGGGAATTCCTGGATTTAAAGTCAAAGAACTTGTGTTCAAATCCCAGCTCTGCCATTTTCTCCTTATATGACCTTGGGAAAAATCACTTCTTCACCTGAGTTTCTTCAACTATAAGATAAGGAATTGGACTAGATGGTTTCTCATATCCTATATTTTTTTGACATCATATGCCTTACTGTTTTCTTTGCAGAATTCTATTTTTTGGTTACATTTTAAGTTCCAAGCTGTCTTTCTCCCTCCCCACCCCACACTAAAGAAGGCCACTATTTGACGTGTGTACGTATACACACACAGATGTATATACCTATCTATCTATCTATATATATATGTAAAACCGCACTCTGCATATATGTAAGACCATATTATGCATATATGTAAAACCATACTATGTATGTATATATGTAAAATCATATTATGCATATATAGAAAACTATATTATGCATATATGTAAAACCATACAATGCACATATATAAAACTGTACTCTGCGTATATGTATGCAAAACCATACTATGCTTATACATATATATTATACATATATATGTATGTATATATATATACATATATATATATATATATAGTGTGTGTGTGTGTGTGTGTATGTGTGTGTATAAAATGTAAAACCATACTATGCACACATCTATTTATCGGTTCTTTCTCTGGAGGTGGATAGCAACTTCCTTCAGAGATTCTTTGTGGTTGATTTGAATATTTATAATACTCAGAATAGCTTAGTAGTTCACAGTTATTCTTCAAACAATATTGCTGTTACTGTATACAACGTTCTCTTGGTTTCATGTCCTTTCTAAATTCATGTACCTATAAAGTACAGGAAAGAAACTTGGTCATGGTCCTCTTTGATAAAATGAAAGGATTCTGGATTCAGAGGCCTCTCAGGGCCCTTTTAGTTTTATATCTATGTTCCTATGACATCCCCAGATCTATTCATAAGGAGAAGATTAAGCTGGCAGTATGATAAAGAATGCACTGGAAAAAGGAGAGAATGGAAGTGGGATGAACTGGGGCTATTGCAATAGTACCAGTGGATAGCAAGCAAGAAAAGCAGCAGGGTGGGAGAAATGGGAATAGAGAAGATGGGACAGATAAAGTAATATAGTGGAGATATGGTCGATAAGATTTGGCAGGTGATTAGTACTCTGAGGAGTTAGGAGGAAGAAAAATCAAAGCCAACACCAAGTTTTCAAACACAGGTGAGTTAGTGAGGCCATTGAAAGAAAGAGTGAAGGCAGTTAGAAGAGTAGGCTTAAGATAATGAGTTTGGTTTTCAATATGTTGCATTTGAGGTACTGGTAAATAACCAGGAGAGAGGAATTTAGGGAACAAAAGAGAAGTCAAGGCTGAAGCTATTGGATTTGAGAATTATATGAAAAGAGGTATTCATTAAAGCCTTGGGAGTAAATGGACATGCCAAGTCTCCCAATAAACAAGCATTTATGAAGGACCTACCATACACTAGGCACCATGTTTTCGGTATTGGGGATACCAAGGCAAAATAACTGAAATGGTCCCTGCCCTTAAGGGACTTAGAGTCTATTAAGGGAGACCACATGTATGTATGTAATTGTTCAGTTGTTTTTCAGTTGTGTCCTACTCTGTGACTCTATTTGAGTTTTTCTTGGCAGAGATACTAGAGTGGTTTGCCATATTCTTCTCTAGCTCATTTTACAGATGAAGAAACTGAGGAAGACAAGGTTAAGTGATTTGCCCAGGGTCACACAGCTACTATGTGTCGGAGGCCAGATTTAAACTCAGAAAGACCTGTCTTCCTGACTTCAGGACCATTACTCTATCCACTGTGCAACTTAGCTGCCCGCATGTACAAATATATAGAGAATATATACACAATGAATATAAGACAATTTTGTGGGGAACATCCAAGTAACTGGAGGTGGGGGGACAGAAAAAGCTTTATGCAGAAGATATCTCTTCAGCTAAGGAGGTACTGTAATCCAGGCATGGAGACAATCAGTGTCAAGGTACTCCAACGGAAAGAGTGCAAAAGAAAACAAATTCAAGGTCAGAATCTTGAGGAAGCTGATCCTGTATCATTTTCATGGTCACTGTCACATCATCTTGTGGCAAAGATGCCCTAAAACTTTTGCCTTTATTAAATGTTTCATTAGTTGTCACTGTCTGGTGCTAAGAATACCCTTAGGATGTATTCATGACTCAATAAGTCATTCTTGATGGAAATCTACAACCCTCTCTTCTTCCAAGAAGCAGCAGGCTACTCTCCAAAGAAGAGCAAATAGGAAGTGAGGAGACCTGCTTTGATAGCTTCCTGACCTCTGCTAAGTCACGACTTCTCTGGGCCTCAGTTTCCTCATCTGTAAAATGAGAAGTTTAGACTTGGTGATCTCTAAGGTTTCTATGAGCTCTAAGATTCTATTTTCTACCATGCCCTGCATTACCCTTTCCCCATCTCCCACTGCCACTTTCTGCCAATCACTACATTCCCAAGAGCCAAAATTATCACATGAAACTTTTATTTTTTAAAGGAAAATACTAGAAATCTAGAAGAATGTACTTTGGGTATAAGGTTAACTCCATCTCATGATTCAGAGCTGAAAGGACCTTGAAGATTATTTTACCCCAGTCCTTTCATTTTGTAGATCAAAAAGAGTCTCGATTTAGAACCAAAGGGGGCCTAGAAGGTCACCTAATCCAAGCCTTTCCTTTCACAGATGAGGAAACTGAGGCCAAAGTAGGTTAAAGTGATTTAACTAAGGTCACATAATTAATTAGCCGTGGAGTCATTATTAGACCCCAAAACTTCTATTCATTAGTCTAGTACCTTTTCCACAAAACTATTCTAAATCTGAAATTCAAGCAAGATACATATAATGTTCACGTCCCAAAGGATGTGCAAGCAGGAGTTTTGCTAGTCTGACTCTTTCCCCATTAAGAGTACCATAAGATGGCCCTCTCAAGCCTTTCTTTATCCTTATCTTTTAAAAACTAATCTTTGGGGACAAATACTTTTTCTGTTTGCAGCTGGGGAAGCAGGCTAATAGCAGGGAGATGAGACACTTGGTAGCAGCTCCCAAAATAGAACCCAGACATCTTGGCTCCTAAGTTGCCCCCACTTCTCTATTCTTCTACCCTCATCTCTTGCTTCGCTTCAAGCTGTAAAGATGCAGAAAGAAACCCAGGAGCCCTGGGTCCTGACCTCTCCTTGCACAGTTATCCTCTCCCTGGGCTGAACAATGGGACTTTATTCAGGTCCCCCAGTCCTGCTCCAACGGGATCTTGCCCCGGCTGCTTCCCCATTGCAGGTGTTCTGCAGTCACATGCCCTCCCTCAAAGGAGCTGCAGTTTCAGACTACTCTGCAGAACAGGTAGGGGATGGAGGGGGGAAAGAAGAGAGACTCCTGGAAAGAAAACATTGGGGTTGTTAGACCGCACATCAGCTGTTGTTCACCTTTCAGGTTCTCTCTTCACTGATTAGCAGCTCAGAAAAATCTAGTATATCATAGGTCAAATAGCTCAGCTTAGGTCATCCAAGACCAAAATAGCAAAGGGGGAGGGTGGAGAAATATGGAAAGAAACCTTCTCGGATTTGGTCAGAGCTCAGAAATGCAGGTAGGGAAGGGAGGTATGCTAAAGCTGGGGGGAAGGAGGGAACCAGGTTATCTTCTAAGTGGAGTGTCTTCTCTTCCCACTAAGACAGTCTGGCCTCTTACCCTTGAGCTCTAATTCCTCAAGAGCTACCTGGGTATTCCACCTGGTTGCTTGGATCACACAGGGCCAAAAGGAATCTCAGAAGTCATCTTGTTCAAAACCCTCTCCCCATTTGATAAATGAGGGCGCTGAGGTCCAAGGGTGCAAAGTAACTAGCTCAAGGTCACATAGTAACAGGTAGGATTTGAACTCAGGTCTTCTGACTCTAGCCTAGCACACTTTCCACTGTATTACCCTGCTGTGCATCCCAAGGTCCCCAACCAAATTTATAACTCACAGTCAGTTCCTCAGGGAATGAAAACAGAATCGACAATGAGACCTTGGAGATTAATTAGAAGAGAAATCTGCTCTTCTCCAAGGACTCAGTCCCTAGGCTGAGAGTTTCTACTTCCAGAGAAAGATGATGAATGACATAACCATTCTTCCACCTCCTATATCTTAAAGCTACGAGTCACCTCAAGGTCCCCAGGGCAGCTCTTAGTCAAAGGGTGATTTCCCTAATACCTGATGTCCATTTTGTTTGAGGAACTTGGTTCTTAGGCTGTCCTGGATCTGAAGGATAACAGTAACAAAACCAGCAGCTAACATTAGCATCTCTCTTCAAGGTTTGCAAAAGTGGTTTACATATGTTCTCTTATTTTGGTCTTTATAACATCTCTATGAAGTAGGTGGTGTTATTGTACCCACTTTACAGATAAGGTAACTGAGGCTCACAGAGGTTAAGTGATTTGTCATGATTACATAGTGCATCAAACTCAAAGGTGAGATTCTAACCCCTCAATCCTTCTGATCTCTAGTCCAGGATTCTTTCCTCAAAACTCCATTGCCCCCTTCCAACTCTCTACTTAGTGGAGCATCACTGTCATGGCCAAATCGGAGAGGTTTGTTTTCTTGACAAGCAGGATCTCCAGCAAAGTCAGAGGACCTGCTGGTAGGGTACAAAGTCGAGCAACGGCAGGTGTGAAATCAGCTGTTGAACATAAGTTGTGGGGGTGGGGAGGGTTTGGGAAGCTCAGGCCAGAAGCTGGGTCAAATAAGCAATAGGATGAAGCTAGCACTCTAGCGAGTCCTCCCCTCAGCCTCTTCCCCCTCCACACACACACTTTTTTACCAGCTGATGATAGATTTTAGGAAGGAACCTTAAAAGTTCTCAAACCTCTTCACTTGTACAGACGAAAAAATTGAGGCTTGGGATAGGACATGACTTGCCCAAGGTCACAATAGTAGAACTGGGAATTGAACCCAGGTCCTCTCTCTCAGTTCAGTGCTTCTTCCGCAACACCATGCTGATCCGAAAAGATGTGGAGTCTTGAACCCTTGGAGAGATGAGATAATGCCCAGGCAGCAGTAAAATAAGATCCAAGCCCTAGGAAATTCACCAGAGCTCGGTATCATCACCCCTGCCAGAGCCCAGCTTCCACTTCCTGGCCTTACGTTACCAAGGCAGTAAAGAAAGGGACAGATAGTCATGACCCTCTTCCCTAAGGGATAATAATAGTCTCCACTAACTGCTAGCCCTGCTTTAGTCAGCCTAGACGCTGCAAATTCAGTCACACCACTACCTATACAAGGCATCTCCTCTCTGCTCAGCTTTCCTAATAATAGCTGGCATTTATACAGTGTTTTAAGGTTTGCAAAGTACTTTATAGACATTCTCGTCTGATACAAAGTGCTTTACATATATCACCTTATTTAATACTTCTAACACCCCTTGAGGCAAGCACTGTTAATCCCATTTTTTGGAGGAAGAAACTGAGGCACAGTTAAAGTTGAGATAGTTCATCTAGGTCCAACCCCCTCATTTTGCAATTGAGGAAACTGAGGCCCATAGAAGTTAAGTAACTTGCCCAAGGTCACCTAGGTTGGCAAAAGTGGCAGACAGAATTTGCACCCAGGTCCTTTAACCCCAAATTCTTTCCACTGCACCATTCCGGGTCAACCCTAAGTGTCAAAGGTGCGATTTGAAGCCTAGCCTCCCTAGATTCAAGTCGATGTCGAGGGTCTAACCACCACACCAGGCTGCCCCACAGAAACCTGCAACATACGAAATTCCAGCCCTCGACAATGGAACTAGCCGTGGCTATCCCTCAGAGGTCAAGGCCAACGGAGTCCTTCTCAGCTGGCCCACCCCAGAGCATCTCCAAACAATAGGCAACCGCGCCCACGACAGAGGGACCCAGAGACGCCCCTCGAAGTGTCCGTACCTTCCCCCTTCCCCCTCTCTTCGCTAGCTTTGTTTCCGGCTCCTTAGGGGCGCCCCTACACGGCATCACTGACAAACGCGAACAGGATTCCAGGCTGGCCAGCGAGCCCTCGCCCATTTCCTTCAGGGCTTAGCTTGTGGGGGGAAGAGTGATTCATTCACTTCCCCCCACGCGGCTCCGGGCTGCTGGAAGTTTGCTGAGACTCTAGCTGGTTGGGGCTGGGGGCTGGTCGGGGGTGCTGAACCTGAGAGTCTGGAGGCTGCGCTTCCCCCTCCTATCTCTCGGGCTCCGCTTGGCCAGTTCTTACCGTACATCTCCAGCTCTGACTCCGGATGGTTCCCTCCCGGGCGGTCCGGCACTGTCTGCAAGGCAGTTCTTAGACCAGCGCCTCCCGCAGTCTCTGCCTTTCATTCGCCGACCAACGGAGGGATGGCGGCGGCAGCGGCCAAGGAGCGCAAGAGGCAGCGGGAGAAGAAATGAATAGGGAAGCGAGAGGCCATTCAGCAGACTGCTCCACCACTCCCCCCCTCCCCAGCCTCTTTCAGGAAAGGGCTGGAGGAGGAGGTGGAGAAAGGGAGGAGGCTATGCTAATCTAGACCCACCCCTTCTCCCGGCTCAGCCTCTGGGAGTCGTCTCCAATTCCCACCCCACCCCCTTCTTGCTCACCCCCAGGCTCTTGCCTGGAAACCAAAGCCCCTAAGATTTCCCTTTTTTCTAAGGCTGGTGGACTAAGGTCGCCCGGCTGCAGGTTCTCCAGACGTCAGGCTGAGTTTGCCAAGTGGAAAGGACCAGAAAGAGAGGCTTTTTCCTCAGTGCCCCGATGCCAGCTCTGGGCAGGCATCGCCCTTGAATTGTCGTCTTCCCCACTGGGGTGTTCAGGCTCTAGCAAGGTCAGGAGCCACAGACGGAAACACCCACCCCCCACCCCAACACACAAGCCCCGGCGCGCGCGCGTCCTCCCTCCCACCAAGTGTCAATGTGAAACAGGAGGGGGAGACTGGGAAACTGGAGGTATGGTTCACGAAGGCTGGCTGCCCTAGGAGAAAGCAGCCCCAGGGGTTGGGTACACTGTGCCAGCTGGGCAGTGGGGAAAGAATTGGTTCTCAACCAGACTCTCTTCCAAATCATTGCACCAGCCCTTCTGCCTGATCAAGCTGAGCATTGCTGCATTGGGACGCAGGCTACTGACTAACCCCTCCCTTACTCAGAAACTAAGCTATATCTCCAGGTGTTAGCCTTGCTGTTCTGGGTGCCACCAAATATCTTCTATGCTCACTGCACCAAATACTGCAGAAGATCCTCCTTCACTGCACCAACGATTGCTGAAAATCTGGTTGCCAATCTCCTCCCAAATTCTGAAGATGGCCCTTTCTCTTTTACCCTATGGCGGAGGGGGAGTGTATACAGCTCCTTCTGCTGTTAGTCTACTCCTACAAGTTCTGAGATGGAAGGACTTTAAAGGTCACTTAGTTCAACCCCTTCGTTTCACAGATGAGGAAAGGAAAATTTGGAAATCAAATAAGAAAATATATGTAGAGCCCTATTTAAAGGTGAGCTATTGTTAATAATAGTAACAAACCCAATTCAGCAAGTTTACTCAGCACTATGTGGATTCCTACGCCCTCAGCAATACCTTTCAAAGATGAGATCACATCATTCCTGATGTACATTTAGTATACATTTAATGAGAAGATGAAATCTTTAGAACCATAACACAAATGAGGAGGTAATAATTGCAAAGAAGAGACACAAAGTATTGTGAGAGATTCAAGAAGAGAAAGATCACTTCCAGCTGGGGGAATCAAGGAAGGATGCATAGAGAAGGTGACACCTGAGATCCCTCTTACAGGAAGTGAAGGATTTCAATAAGTATAGCCAGAGAAGAGAGAGACCATCAATAGTCTCATAGATTTAGAACCTTAGAGACCCTCTGATGTCCAACCCTTCATTATTAAAAAAAAAAAAAGTTTTACTATTGCCTTCCTCCCCCACCATCTGTCATTTCAATGCTATCTCCACCCCCTGCCCCCATCGAACTCTACCTGAAGGCACAGAAAAAGCAGCTCAACAAAAACATAAATATAATGAAGGCATGTGACAATGTATCCCATATTCATTCTGCGCTACTCATCTCCTGCTTCTCTACTCTGGGGAGGGGGGACGCTTCTTTTTCTGTTCTTGATTCCATTGTCTCTTTTTCAGCCACTAGGGGTTCTATTTCCTCTTAGTGATATTTTTTAAAATTTGCATTGTAGTCATTGTGCATATTGCTTTCTCTTGGTACTGCTTTACTCTGCGTCACTTTATGCAAATCTTCCCACATTTCTCTGAGTTTCATTTATTCATGCAAAGTTATTTTCCATTACATTCCTATGCTATTGTTGAGATTTTTTTTTCAGCCATTCCCCAGTCAATGGACACCTACCTTATTTCAGCTCTTTGCTACCTAAGAGGACTACAGCTAGGTGGTACACAAGCAGCAAGGTAGTACAGTGGATAGAGCACCGGCCCTGGAATATGGAAGACCTGAGTTCAAATCAGACCTCAGACAATTACTAGCTGTGTGGTCCTGGACAAGTGACGTAACTATTTGCCTCAGTTTCCTCATCCGTAAAATGAGCTGGAGAAAGAAATGGCAAAGCATTCCCATGTCTTTGCTAAGAAAACCCCAGATGGAGTCATGAAAAGTCAGACACAACTCACCAATGCAGTTTCTTGATTTGTTTTTGGACTCTTGTTCTGTCTTGGGCTTCCTTAGGACAGATGCCTAATTGCATGCTTGCTAAATCGAAGTTCGTAGAAAGTTTCATCACTTTTCTTGCCTAATCCCTAATCAGTTTAAGCACATTTGGGTCATTCCACAGCCACACTGACAGTGTCTCAGTGTGCCTATCTACTTAAAGATCCTTCAATATTGACAGTTCCCATCATTTTTCATCTTTTCCCACTTTTATGGTATGAATGACCTCAGATTCATTTTAATTTGCAATTTTCTTATTATTACTACTTGGTTTTCATCTAGTCATTTATATAGGTTGCAATATTTCTTTGGAAAACTAGTCTTATATTTTGGCTACTTGTCCACAGGGGAAATACATTTGATAATGTGTACTTTCCTTCTATCAGTTCCTTTTATATATTGGATATCAGATTTTATTGGTGATATTTTACGCAAATAAATTTCCATATGTCTTCTACTTGTATTTTTATTTATTTTATTCTTACAGAAATAAAGCTTTTAAATTTTATGTAGTCAAAATTCTCTGTTTTATTGATTATGGTCTTTTCTTGCCTTTTTTTTAGTTTAGAATACTCTTTCTAAATACAAATGTGATAGGTACCTGATCTTGTTCTCCTCCAAAGTTTTTATACTGTGACCTTTTGCAGATCTATTTTGACCTAATTGAGGCTTGTGGTAAAATGTAAAGGAAAGAGCACTGGACTTGAAGGTAGGTAGACATACGTTCAGTCCTGTCTCAGGAAATAATTATTAGCTTTGTGACCCTGGTCAAGTCACCAAATCTTATTGGGCCTCTGAAATGAAGGGCATATACTCTATGACCTCCAAGGTTCCTCGCAGCTCTAAGAAGTTATAATCCTAAAATGTTAGTCTAAACCTAATTCTTGCCAGACATACTTTCTGATTTCCCAAGTAGTCTGTGTCAAAAAGGAGAAACCCCAGCAAATTGTGTGGTTCTAGAGCTATGATAGGGCTTTAGGTCAGGCAAAATAAAATCTCATACCAAACATTCACTGGTTCTGGTCCCACACTGCATCTAAAACTCTGAAAAAGTCCTTCACAGAACCCAGGTTTGCAAAGGGCTGTTGTTGTTGTTATTGAGTCACATCTGACTCTTCATGACTCCATTGGGGATTTTTTTGGCAAAGATTCTGGAATGGTTTGTCGTTTCCTTTTCCAGCTCATTTGACAGATGAGGAAACAGGGTTCAGTGACTTGCCCAGGGTCACACAGCCATTAAGTGTCTAAGGCTATATTTGAACTTGGGAAGATGAGTCTTCCTGACTCAATGTTGGCTCTCTATCCACCATGCCACCTAACTGCCTCAGAAAAGAGTCCTTAGGACCAGGGAGAAGCCAGAAGCAATTCCAAAATTAATCCCACCTTCTGCTTTCCTAAATTTGTTAGATTTCTAACTCAGATGTCTCAACCTCTATCAGAAAGAAACCAAAGAGGTATTTTCGGACACAAATTTTGTTTGCTTAGCTTTACAACATTGTTTTAAACCCCAGCTCAAGCTTTGTGACTTTTTTTTTCTTGGTCTGTTTTAGTCACCGTAGGCTCACAGGAAATATTTCTTCCAGTCTGAGAGATGAGCTTTGAAAGAAAACAGCCAGGTAGCTTAGTAAATGGAGTGTGGGATCTGGAGGCAGGAAGATCTGAATTAAAATTTGGCCTCAGACACTTCCTAGCTGTGTGACCCTGGGCAAGTCACTTAATTTGTGTGCCTCAGTTTCCTCAATGGTAAAATAGAAATAATAATAGCACTTACCTCTCAAAGTTGTTGTGAGGATCAAATAAGATAATTTTTTGTAAAAAGCACTTGGCATAATGCTTGATACATGGTTGGTGCTGCATACTTATTCCATTCCATGCTAATACTGTGTGACCTTGGGAAAGTGACAACCTCCATGTGCCTCAGACTAGAGGTTCAGGCTCTATGTGCCACAAAGATCAAGTAAGATAAATTTAGGTCAAATAAAAGGAAGTACCATTTCATACAGCAGGTAGAAAATTTTAGCAACTCTGATCCAATGTAGGATATAGACTGAAAATGTTAATAGATTAAAAAACATAGATAAATTTATGGGTGACAGACTTCTAAGGAGCTACCAAAGGAAACTAGAACATTTGAAGGCATTTATAAGGCTAAATGAAGCCGCGCATCTGTGATCCCACAGCCTTCAGGATTCCAGCTTCCTGGTTTCGTCCTCAGTCTAACTTCTCATCTCCAGTCTCTGAGCCTTTGCAGGCAGCTGGACATCCTTGGAATGCTATCCTTTCTCCTCTGTAACCTTGGAATCTCACCTCAATTAACAACCATCTACTTCAAGAGGCCTTTTCTGGCCTCAGCTATTACTGTGGTTATTCTGGTTTTGTGTAGATTTCCTATTTACGTGTGTGCCTGTGTGTGCATATGTGTATGTGTGTGTGTGTGCGTGTGTGCCTGTGTATGCTTCTGTGTGTGTGTGTGTGTGTGTGTATGTGTGTGTTTTGGCCCAGTAGAACAGAAGCTCTTTGAAAACAGGGACTGTTTCCTTTTTGTGTTTGTAAACCCAGCTGAGAGAGTGTAGCATAATGGCGGAGGCCCTAAGCCTCAGAGTCCAGGAAGACCTCTGTTCAGTCTTACCATCTCTAACACATTCTGAATATATGACCCGGAGCAAATCTCTTCAGTTTTCAGTCCAACCCAGCCTCCTGCCCCCACCTATAAGACTGTGAGTTGCAGGACAATTGTTAGACTATCAGTAGAGAGAGACGTTTACTACATCAAGGAATTCACACACACACACACACACACACACATGCGTGCGAATCTCCAGTGCCTGGCACAAAGAAGGAACTTAATAAATTCTTGTTAAATTGGTATATAACCCAAATGTTTTGTTCTTTGGTTAAAAAACCCAGGTGTCCTGACCCTCTGATCTCACATAGCCCTATCAGTTAAGACTTCACTCTCTTGGGGCAGTTAGGTGGCGCAGTGAATAGAGCACGGGCCCTGAAGTCAGGAGTACCTGAGTTCAAAGCCAGCCTCAGACACTTAACACAAAAAAACTAGCCGTGTGACCTTGGGCAAATCACTTAACCCCAACTGCCCTCCAAAAAGCAAAAAAAAAAAAAAAAAAAAAGAAGACTTCACTCTCTTAGGTTCCTCAGCTCGGAGCACTGTTCACTATATGTTATGGGTACTAACATGGCCAAAATTACTTTAGAGTTAATTCCTTTCCCCCTTCCACATCCCTGAACTGAGGTGGGTGGCATTTGCAAGGAAGATAGCTTCAGAAAAAACATATTTGGGTCCAGGGAAAAGACTTGCTCAGGTATTTTACCAGCAATGGCACCAGAGATAGACCTCAAAATTCTCAACTCTAAGCTAAGAGGCTTCGACCCCAAGACTCTCCCTTAAAGCAAATTCACTACCATGGCCTATTTCTCAGATGCCACAGGGGAGGAACAACCCATAAAAATTATACTAAAGTACAGGGGCAGGTATCCTAGTACTAGGACATGTGGTGTTTCTCCCCACCCTTCCACCCCTGTGACCATAGTGGAGGTTATATTTGATTGGACCAATAGGGAGTGGTTTTCTTTGTCCAAAGGTAATGCTTGTGGTTTAGTTTCTCTTAAGTACTGGGAAACACAGGCCCAGAGTCACAATTACCCTCCCACCCCCAACCCTGGCCTGGTACTGCCACAAGAGGCTATACTGATGTCTGTCCAAGAACAGACACATAAAACAGGCTGCCTTTAACCCCAGGGCTGGTTTCCTTGTCAACATGCCTCTAAATTAGCTTCCCTTCGCTTCCCCTAAATACTACCCTGGCCCAACAGTTCACAGGCTGATGAAAAGGATCCTGATAATTCTCCCCTACCACTTTCCTCCTGTGGTGAAATTCAATCTCAGAACATTGACTTTTTTTTTCCATTGAGGGAAAGGTAGGATAAGACAGTGTGGCACAATGAGCAATGAAATTTTGTGTTACAGGGTGTGGGCTGGAGGCTTGACTCTTCTACTTAGAGGTGGCATCTGTGTGACCTTGGGCAATTCATTCATCCATCAAATTAAAGGGCTGGTTGGACTTAATGGCTTCTAAAAGCCATTCAATCTGCACATGCATGAATTTGAGATCCTATGAAATTATCAAAGGGGCTTGCTGCCTTTGATTGTAAATTTTTCATTTATTCATTTAGTTTTGATCCAGACCTGTGATTTCACTGGCCTAGAGCAATGTTATCTAACTCAAACAGAAATTAGGGCCACTAATGTGACATAAGGATCCCTGCTGTCTGTATATTGATTTAATTTTAAAATATAATATTATCTGGGTGGTACAATGGATAGAGAGTCAGGCCTGGAATCAGGAAACCTCATCTTACTGAGTTCAAATCCAGTCTCAGACTCTAAGAGCTGTGTGACCCTGGACAAATCACTCAACTCTGCTTGCCTCAGTTTCTTCATCTATAAAACAGCTGGAAAAGGAAATGATAAAACCACTCTGATTTTTTTGCCAAGAAAGCCCCAAATGAGGTCACAAAGAACCAGGCATGACTGAAAAAATTACTGAACAACAACAACAACAAATATTATCTATGTTTTGTTGTGTTTTTATTTATTTCATAAATATTTCCCAATTACATTTTAATAGTAAGGGCAGTACTTGACACCTACAGAATTTCTAGTAAGAAGGCCACCTTCATCAATACAGATCAACAACTCTGGCAAATTTGCCTTAAGGGAGAAGATATTTTATTTTATTTTTTAATATTAATAATATATTTTAATTTAAAAATCTTAGCCTCATGTTTCTATCCAAAGACACTCAAAGCTAGTGTTTCCCTGCCCTTTTTGCCCAACTGCACCTCGATTTTGGACCTCAATAAGGACAAGTTTGGAGAAATTTTTTTCTTTTTATATTTCAAAACTTTTTTTTAAAAGATTAAACAACCAGGCTAGCAAAAAAGTAATCAATACATAACTCTTCTTATATCAAACAAGCTAGTATGTTGGTAAAACAACAGTCCCTTTTTTTTTTAACTTTTTAGAGGGCAGTTAGGGTAAAGTGACTTGCCCAAAGTCACATGGCTAGTTTTGTGTGTGTGTGTGTGTGTGTGTGTGTGTGTGTGTGTGTGAAGTGTCTGAGGTCACATTTGAACTCAGGTCCTCCTGACTCCAGGGCCAGTGCTCTATTCACTGAGCCACCTAGCCACCCCAGGAGAAGATGTTTCAATAGTCTATCTTGAGGACTAGAAACATGGCAGTGTGGCATGGCATGACATAAAGGCTTCAGAGTCCAGAAACCTAGATATTTGACTGCAGGTTCAGTTATGCAAATTTTTAATGTCCTTAATGTTCTCTAAGACTTTAAGTTTCAGAGCAGATACTAATTTGCATTGGTAGAGGGAGTTTCTCCACTGGGAGTACCCTACACCAAGAGTCTTATCTTTCTCTTGGGTCCATGAAATCAGCTTCATGAGTACGAGATGATAGGGCAGAGACTTAGAGTTGAAAGGGACTTTAGAGATCATCAAGTGCAACCTTATTTTATGGGCTAGGAAACTGAGTCCCAGAGAGGTTAAAATAACTTGCCCAGGGTCACAGGCCTAATAAGTATCTGGGGTGGGATTTGAACCCACTTGTTAATGATTCCCAAGCATAGCACTCCATTCACTATAGCAAAGGTTCTCAGAATGGGGTCCACAATACTCCCGGAATTCACTGAGACCATTTCAGGGACTTCTCAAGGTCAAAACTGTTTTCATAATAATACTAAGATATGATACTAAGGCTACTTAAAATACACTTCTCTTTTCAACCTACATATCTGGTGAGACTGGATTTTCTTCACATACTTCAACCAAAACAACATATCGCAACAGATTGAATACAGAAGCAGACATGAGAATCCAACTGTTTTTCATTAAACCAGACATTAAAGAAATCTGCAAAAATATAGAAAACAATATCCTTCTTCTTCCTGCTTTTTTTGATGTTTTGGAAAATATAGTTATTTTTTTTCACAAAATGACATTTAGGGTAACAATAGTTTTATTCATAAATGAACTAATAAATGTTTTTAAATTTTTATTTATTTTAATTTCTAATGTAATAAATGTTGATAGATATGGTTCACATAAACAAAAGCCCTTTGGGATCCTTAATAATTTCTAAGAGTATACAGTGATCCTGAGACCAAAAGGTTTAATAAACACTTCCTTATACTAGGCTGCTTCAATGAAGGAGGTATAGATAGGCAACAAGTCTTCTGAAAAAGATCTGGGGGGTTTTGTGGACTTGAGAATCAATGAGCAAGCAGAGCTTTACACATGTAGTCCCCTTTCTTTGGAATGTACTCCTTCCTCAACTTTGCCTCAGAGAATCTCTAGTTTCCTTTGAAGCACAGCTCAGATGCCATCTCCTACATAAAGCCCTCCCTGATTCCCCAGTTTTCCCCCAGTTCTTAGCCTTCTCTCCCCATCTTGTCATGACTTTGTAGACACTGTGTATTTATTTATATTACCTTTGGCCCAGGGTTACCCAAGACTCTAAACTCACATGGACTAGATCCAATCCTGAGACTTGACACAGCATGTACAATTTTTGAGCCCAAGAGTAAGACTCTAGATTTATTACTCCTTTGAAATTTTATCTTAGTGTCAGCCCAGGAGGTAGCATGGTATATTTTTATTATCAATACTTGTAATGTTTCATGATAATAATAATAACAGAGAACCTGAATTTGTGGAGGGAACTTCCTCATCTGGGAATTTCCAGTACCAAAGAAACAAGTTCAGGCTCTATTACTAATGTCAACCCAATGTTCAAGCCTGTTAAGATATTTTTGGATCCTGATTCTTTCATCTAACATGTCAACCATACCTCCTAGCTTTGTGTTTCTGCAAATTTGATGGGTGTGCTATTGACATCTTTACTCAAGTCATTTGTAAACACACCACAAAGTCAATCACAGACTTCTGGTACACTCTAATAGAGACCTCTTTCCCAATGAAATCAAATCATTAATGACGATTATTGAATTTAAACAACAACAAAAACAACTGTATTCTGTGTTACAGGTATAATTCTACCAGAAATAATTTGTTAGTTACATCAAACTAATTTCAAGAATTTCTGATTAAATGAGAAGGGTTCCCCCATTCCTTTGAAAATCTCTTTCCCGTAAGTCATTTTGAGGTTTGAGGTTTATAACATTCTTTAAAAAAAATTAAGCAAATTCCACAGTCAAGATTAAAGAAGGGTTCTTAGTTCAGGTGGCAGTCTCAGAAAATATTAACAAAATGCATATAATTTACAGAATGCATCTTCTTCCATTAAAAAAAAATCAGAATATTTGTCCTATTCTAAAGTCCCTCACCTATTTTCCACAGTCCTTTAAAGATCACTGACAGCATCCATTACAATAGCATAAACCTGTTCTGGAAAGTAGTTTACCTGGACCAGATGACTAGAACTCATCAAGACCAGCTAGAAACTTTCTTATTATCTCCCTACTTAATCTTGGGTTTTAATTCCCTGTTAGTCATTTTTATTTGTCCTTTAAGGTCCAAAGGTAATTCTCCTTGGCAGTGAAAAGAGAAGAAAGGTAAGAATTTAATAGTTCTACTTCATTTTATCTTCTGCCATCATTTTAAGGTTATGCCTTTAAAGTCTTAGCCAAGTTAGCTCCAGAATTCTGGACTTACTTTTCTCCCCCTGCTCCCCACTCCACGGGTCCATTATTTCAGGGAGGTCCAAAGCATACATTTTTCTCCATACTCCTCACTGTCTTCTTTCCAGGTACCTTGCTCCTGAATTTACTTGAAACCTTGCCCCACTTCCTTTCTAGTTTTGGAACCACAATCAAATTAGTATTTGCATTGCTCCTCAAAGGGTCTGTCAGTTTACTCTCTATATTCCCACTCACTATTCTTGTGACTTTCTTTTCTTCCTGCACCCTTAGTGAAAGTGGGGTTTCCTTGAAGATTAAGTCACCCAGAGTGGCTCTTACCTTAGGTTCTATGAGTAACCCTTTGGGTCCATATAGCTTTACACTATATAGCTCAAACCTCTTCCAATGTGCTTTCTGTTAGCAATCAGCCAATAGATTCAATTAGCTATTCTACAAAGACATTTATTCAAATGACAAAGCAAGAAGAGTTGTTAAAAACACTGTCCCCCCCAACCCTCTCCCAACCCAAACCTGGGGCACATTTTCCTATAAATATACACAGCCCAAGTTCAAACTTAGAGTCTAATGGTAGTGAGATACATATTCAGGATATGCCTGTGGCAAAGGCAACCCACAATGTCTAGTATTACAGTTTCTTGATATACTTTCTTTCTCCACAGAATCCTTACGAAGCTCTGGATTAGCTGTGAAGATATTTTTATGGTTAATATTTCCCTATTTCTAAACACATTGCTTTTTTCTGTGTAAAAGCTTTCCAATTTTATGGCAAAAAAAATTATTCCTGTGATCTTCCTTGTTAGTTAAGAACTCTTCTCCTATGCATAGTTGTGAAAACATCTCCTATCCTGGTTCTCTGATTTGTTAGCAATGTGAATCCTTGCAACTTTCTAAGCCAAAATAGGAGTCTGTGGCTATCATATGTGTTGTTCCCCCCTATTAGAATATAAGCTCCTTGAAAGAAAGGCCTGTCTTGATTTTTGTCTTAGTATCCCCAACCCTTAGCACAGTATTTGGCACACAGCAAGCACTTAATAAATGCTTTTCATTCATTCATTTTCTCACACATGTAAGTTGTGAGAAAATGCAAGGGGAAAATGCAACCCACAATAGCTTCAACACAAGCCTATAAACAAGCTATTCATTCTTACACATAGGAAATAGGGAAAAAATAGTAACAACATTAAATTATCTTCATTTTTTGACTGATATTAAATAATCTCCAAAAGAAGGCTCAAAAGACTCAGAAACCACCTCAGCCATTAAAATGTCTCTTTGCCTCTCAGAAAATAGAAACAAGGTAGCCAAGGATAGCATCAGTTTATAACATACCTGACATTCTAGATAATGTTCTAGAAGATAATAGAAGATAAGGAGCAGTACTACATGACAGAATAGTGAAAAGCAGTGGAAGGGGAAAATAAGCACAAGCGTGGTGAGAGACACAATTAAATCAGATTATCCCCAAAGCACTTATAGAGGAAATGCTGAAGACAAAAGAATGTGAAATGGAACAAATCCACCAACATTTCTGTAATAATTTGCATTTATCACTGATGACTGTAGCCACTACATTTATGTTCTATCACCTCAGTATCTATAGGAGGCAATGGAAATAACAGTCAAGAAAATGAAGTGAAGAGTGTTTGGATCTAAACAGATACAGAAGAAATTCAGGGCTGAAGGCAACAAAATTTTAAAGGGACAAGGATGGAAGGATTTTTTAAAATACTGTCACAATGAGAAAAATGATTCAAAAAGAAAAGAAGAATAATAGATCATTTCATTATTTTTTAAAGGAACATAAGGGATACCAGTAACTACTGAATCAGAGGCCTACTTTTTCCCTCAGTAAAATCTTTATAAAAATGTTCCATATACGTATTAAGAGTATTCTTGATGACAACAAGAGAATAGGTAGATTTTCACAAATGATTTTTTATAGCAGATGATATGCAACCACAAGGATAACTTTGTTACAGGCTTTTCTGATTATCAATATTAATTGAGCAAGGGATAAAATAGGAAGATGTAGAGTCACCAAAAGTGTTCGTCAAAATAATTAAGAATGGGCAGCTCCAGGGCAACTAGGTGTCACAGTGGTTGGAGCACTGGCTATAGAGTTGGAAGACTTGAGTTTGAATCTGGCCTCAGACACTTACTAGATGTGTGACCCTGGGCAAGTCACTTAACCCCTACTGCCTTAAAAAAAAATTGGCACTTTCAAAGATGATGGATTCAACAGAGATGGAAAGGTTCATAGGTGCTTTTATTTTCAGATAACTCTATGTTGCTTATTTCGCATCCAAAAAAACCTGAAGAATCTATATAATCCATAGTCATTCAAAAAAGATTTATTTGGCACTCTATACTATAAAGAAACAAGCAACCAAAGAATATATATGGGAAAATGTGTGGGCAGAATGTACCTACTCTTGGTGTCAGGATAGCAGGTTCAAATCCTAACTCCTACCCTTATTAGTTTTGCTAACAGAAAGCACATTGGAAGAGGTTTGAGCCTTCTTTTGGAGATTATTTAATATCAGTCTTTAAACCACAGTTTCTACATCAATAAAATGGAGATAACACAGTATTGTGTTACCTACTTCGTAGGGTATTATAAAGAAATGCTTTATCATTCTTGAAGCTTTATGTAAATGTGAACTTTTGTGAGTTGCTGACATATATTCACATGTGTATGTACATATGTGTATACATACATATAGATACAATACATACAAACACATACATACGTACCCATATTATCCAGATTATGACATTTCATTGGATGGAAAACCTACTCAAGTAGCCAAGTATAGGATATATTTTAGATAGGCATTGTAGATAGATAATGAATTGTGCTTGGCAGTAAATAGAAGAGGAGGCTGGATCCCATTTTGGAAACTGAACCATGTTTTCAACAATATCAAGTGGTGTCAAGATGGCCAGTTAGAGGCAACACAGCTGAACTCTTTCAACGTGCTCCTCCAAACAACTTTAAAATAATGCTTTCAGCCAAATTTTGGAGAGATAGAACCAATAAAAGGTCAGAGAGAAACATTCTTCCAGCCTAGAAAGCTTAGGAGGTCAGCAGAAGTTTGTAACACCAGGGTAAGGCCTGTCTAGAGCCCATATTTGCATCAGCAGCAAAAGTGAGTGCAGCAGCAGTCTCAGGGCTCTCAGCCCAGAGAGTCAGGGAGTCAGATACCTGGTCAGCAAGAGATTACAGGTGACCCTTTGCTGTCACAGGATACAACTGGCACTGATTGGCAACTGTCTTGCCCATATGAAGTTCTAGGTCACAGTTCCAGGGTGGGAAGGAGTGCTGGATATTGATCACAAGGGAGCAAGGGTGCTGGTCACAGTTCCAAGGCAAAGAGAATGCTAGTGTTTGTGGCTGTAGGACATTAGGGACCCTCTCTGGGTAAAGACCAGAGTGCAGACCAGGAGAGTAGTGACCACACATCTTGCAGGATCACATCACCTTGGAAGCACCAAAAATTTGCACACCCCCAGAACTAGCTTTGAAAACAGTAGCATGAAAAAATGCCCTAAAGCTTGGGACAGTGCCTTCCCATCCCAAGGTAAGCAGGGGTAATAACATGTGATGTGATGACATCCAGCACTCCTTCCCTCCCTAAAGGCGATGATCAGAAAAAGAGCATAAACATGATATTTCAAGAAATTATGAAGGAAAATTGCCCCAATATTTTAGATTCAGTGGGTAAAACTGGAATAGGAAAAAATCAACTAATCACCTCCCCAAGGAGATCCCAAAATGAAAACTCCCAGGAATATCATAACCAAATTCCAGAGGCCATAGGTCAGAGAGAAAATATTTCAAGCATCCAGAAAGAAACAATTCGAATATTGTGGAGCCATAGTCAGGATCATACAAGATTTAGTGGCTTCTATGTTAAAGAAGTAGAGGACTTAGAAATGATATTCCAAAAAGCAAAAGTTCTAAGTTTATAATCAAGGATAACCTACCCAGCATTCCTAATGAAAATGCTGCAGCTGAATAGAAATTTTGACCATCAAATATAGGACTCTCTTAGAATTAAAAGGGAAACATGAAAGCAGAATCACAAGACTCAATAATGTTAAATTGTTTATACTCTTATATAGGAAAAGGATATATGTAACTCTTAAGACCCTTTATCAATATTAAGGCAGGTAAAAGGAATTTACATAGATATAGGGCATAGATGTGAGTCAATTATGATCTCCCCCCAAAAAATGAAGGGGTGAGAAAGAGGGATGTACTGGGAGAAGAGAGAAGAAAAATATGGAAAATTGTCTCCCATAAAAGAGACACATAAGGAAAAAATTTTACAATGGAGGGAGAAATAGGGGTAGTGAGGTAGCAGGCAATGCTTAAACATTACTCACATTAGAATGGGTTCAAAGAGAGAAGTTGTGTATAGAAATGTAACTTTCTTAATAGGGAAAGAGGAAGGGAAGGATAAGAGAAAGGGGGTGGGAAGGTAATAAAATGAAGGACAGATTAAGGGAGGCAGTGGTTAGAAGGAAAAAGAGACTTTTAAGGAGGGACAGGATAAAAAGAAAGAGAAAAGAATGAATAAAATGTCATAGAGGGAAAAACACAATTAGTAATCATAACTATGAAGGTGAATGAGATGAGTTCACCCATAAAACAGAAGCAGAATGGATTAGAAACCAGAATCTAACAATATGTTGTTTACAAGAAACACATTTGAAACAGGAAAACACACAGAGTTAAAATAAAGGGCTGAAGCAGAACTAATATATTTCAGCTAAATTTTAAATAGACAGGAGTAGCGATCTTGATCTCAGACAAAGCAAAAGCAAAAACAGACCTAATTAAAAGGGATAATCAGAGAAACTACATTTTAATAAAAGGCTCCATCAACAGTAAAGTAACATCAAAAAAATTTACAGCAAGTTTCTCTAAGCCCTGAATCAAATTTTCTTTTCAAGAGGGTCATTCCCTAATTGATAAATGATCAAAAGATATTAAAAGGCAGTTTTCAGAAGACAAAATCAAAGCTATAGTCCTATAAAACTGTTCTAAATCACTATTGATTAGAGAAAGGCAAATTAAAACACCTCTGAGGCACCGCTTCGCTGCTATAAGAAATGACGAGTGCTGGACGTTACTACTAGGATGCCGCTAGCAGATCCGTATCCCAAAGACGTCAAAGGAAAAGGACCCGCGTGTACAACAATATTTATAGCAGTTCTTTTTGTGATGACAAAGAATTGGAAATTGAAGGGATACTCATCACGTGGGGAATGACTGAACAAGTTAGGGTATATATTGTGATGTAGTACTATTATACTATGGCAAATTATGTGGGGAGTAGTTTCAGAAAAACATAGCAAGGCCTATATGAACTGATGCAATATGAAGTGAGAAGAACCAGGAGATTACTGTACACAGTAACAGCAAAGTTGTAATAATAATAATCAACTGTGAAAGACTTGGTTAATAATCAGTACAATGATCCAAGACAATTCCAGAGAATTCATTATGAAAAAAAATGCTGTCTACTTCTAGAGAGTTGAATGCAACTCTGAGTACAAATTGAAGCACAATTTTCTCACTTTTTTCTTGATTTAAAAAAATTTGCTACTATGGATATATATTTTGCATAATTTCACATTATAATTAATATGATATTCTTGCCTTCTCAGTAAAAGTGAGAGGGGTTGAAGGGAGAGAGAATTTGAAACTGAAAATTTAAAAAGAACGTTAAAAAGAAATTTTTAAAAATGAATGTTAATTTTTTTTCCATTTAATTGGTAATATTTAACAAAATACATGAAAATATCTTTCAAATGCGGAAAAAAGAAACTAATCCCAACTGATTTCCTTCCATCAATGTCTACCTTTTTAACACCAATATTTTCCTAGTGGTACTATTTGACTACAAACCATGGAATCACACAATCTTACAATGATCACAATTTCAGGAGACCCAAAGAGCAATGGAAAGAAGACTGGTGGAAGAAAGAAGGATGTAGCATATTAAAGACTCTGACTTGTAAGAAAGAAGTGGTGTGTGTGTGTGTGTGTGTGTGTGTGTGCACGCGTATGAATGAGCTTCATCTAGTCCCTAGCTAGAAAAGAAGGTAGACTACACAATACCAATGTTGTATTAGCTTCTCCAAAATATCAAGGCCCCAAAGGAAAGCCTACAAGGTATAAATCCATTGACAATGGAAAATGAGAAGACTAGCATGGATTGCAATTGTCATAGATGGAGAGTGATTCTCAAACTCAGAGAAAAAAGCACATCATGAACATATTTGTTTATCAGATTATCTAGTGGATACCTTGGAGCCTAGGGATACCTTGGAAAGAGATAGCAGAATTTTATTTAAAACAGATATTTTAAAGATGAATCTTTCATCTACTCCCACTCTTATTCTCAGCAGTAACTAATGACTATGATATTATAATTTGTTTAAATCTCTAATTTCATGAATCTTTATCAAGTTATCTTAAAACAATGTATATCTCTGTTATTGATATTTCCTTCTTTAAAGCTGAATAAAACCTTGGAAAGAACGCTGGCTCTACAGTCAGAGAACCTTGGTTTGTATCCTAACTTTGCCATTTACTACCTGTGAAGCTGGACAAATCACTTCAGGACCTTAGTTTTCTACTCTTTAAAAAAAGGGAGGGGGCTGGATTAGATGACTTCTAAGGTTCCTTCCAGTTCTAACTCAAGATTATATTCACAGTCTTGATCAGCTTTAGAACACAACCCTGTCCCAGAGCTCCATTCCATCTCTCTCTCTCTCTCTCTCTCTCTCTCTCTCTCTCTCTCTCTCTCTCACACACACACACACACACACACACACACACACACACACACACACACACACACACACTATCTGAAACTATCACCTTCCAGTTCCAATGAATAATGAGAAACAAGTCAGTTAAGAATTTTTAAATGTACAATATTACCACTCTTGTATACTGCCATCAAAGGGGAAAGAGAGCCAACAAGGAAAAGATAGAGGAAAAAAAATTCCCTCCTACTTTTTCCCCTTCTAGGGGAGTTTATGACTGCCTTTATTTTCTCTCAATTTTGGCCTGAGGATACTAATTCCTTCAGGCACTGACCTGTAACAGTAGCTTCCTAGTAATACATCAGATACTGTTACACTAGGAAGCCAAGGAGGAGGCCCACAGCCCTCTTTCTAGCATCAACTTAGAGCCTGACTCCCCTGGAAAGAGGATAAAATTAACGTTCCACCTCCTTCTGAGTGGTGGGTGTTATGGGACTCTGGGAAGGGCCCCCACCCAGAAATGTCTGTTGCTGTTGCCTGAAATTCCATCATTGCATGTTCCTTATTAAACTGCGGTGGGAGGAGGAGGGAGAGGAGAGGGCCAAGGGAAGCATTATATTGTTACCAACCATGACCATTCACAGCTGAATATTTGTAATATGAAGCACTTTCTAGCTCTCCTGCTAATCCAGAACAGGATATGGGAGCACTACAAAAGAATGACTCGGGGAAGGATATTTCTCTCCTTCCTGTTAAGTGACTTGCCCAGGGTCACACAACTACTAAGTGTCTGGGGTCACATTTGAACTCAGGTCCTCCTGACTCCAGGGCTGGTGCTCTATTCACGCTACCACTTAGATGCTTCCTTCTCTCTTTCTTAAATAGTAATTTATTTTGTTCTTTCCATTTGTTTGGGGTTCTTTGTTCTCCAGAAAATACCATTTGATAATTATTGCTCATTTCTCTCTTTCTCCTTCTTCTCCATGCCACCATCCCTTCCTCTCCACATTACAGTCATTTTCATCATCCTTTCCAGTACTTTTCCACCCCAGCTAGCATTGTGTCCATACCAGCAGAATTAGGCTGGCAGAGTTCACACTCTATTCCTTATTTTAGCAGCAATAGGTTACTCTGTCCAACTTGTTTATGAGCAACTGAGTGTAATGAACAGCTCTTTGAAACTCCTTTGTATTCCACGACCTCTGGGACAAATCATTCCTACCCCAGTGGTAGACCTAGGCATAAGCACTTGTCCACAAACCACTTACCAGTACACGCAAATACAGAGTTCAGTATATATAAACAGTATACAGACAGGCCAACAGACACATATAACGCAATTTCCCCATATTAAAGTAATAAAAATAGCCTTCTCCCTGGAGCCAAAAATGTATCTCATACCTCTTGCTACACACCAGGGATTATGTGCTGTGTTTGATCTGGGCTCAGATTGGGAAAGGAGACAGCTCTATAATCATGACAGCATGGAGGAGGCCTGGCACTTCTGTTAATTTATAAAGCAAGTCTGACTCAAGAGAGCAAACTGTCCCTGTCTCTCCCTCTTCCTGCCCAAACACTCCCACTCCAGGAATAAGCAGCTTCAGTCCCCATAATGGTGGTCCTGAAGAGAAAGCTACAGATTAAGCAACAAAGAGCAGTCCTAGATCTCAGGGTGACACCCCAAAAGGCATTCAGGTAGGGGAACTACTGAGTTTCAATAACCTTTCTTCTGCCTTTTTGCAAATCAATCAACCATTCTGTGCCTCAGTTTCCTCACCTATAAAAGGAGAAGCTTAAACTCAAAGGACCCACCAACTCTAAACCTATAACCCTGTGATCCTATGACTCTTTAATGAAGGGGAACTCAGCATAGTCTCTGGTAGCCCATTTCACTCTTGCATGGCTTGAATTCTTAGGAAGTTTGTCTTGATGCTACCCAAATATCTTTATTACTATTCCTTTGATAAAGAGAAATACATATCCTGGAGGACAGCTGAGGGTCAACTATGACCTCTTTGATTTGTACCATGGAGAAAAAAGCAGGGGACAATATTGTGAAGAAACAGGTTGCTTGTTCCCCAGTCCTGGGAGTAATTGTGGGGGGGAGTTCTAAAATCTAATTGTACATTCTGGGAATTGTATTCCAGACAGATAGAATTCTCTTCTAGCCCAGGGGAGTTTAAAAAGAGAAACTGCAACAGAAAATGAAGAGAACAAGACTTCAGCAGAGGATAATGGACAAAGGCTGGGGCAAACGGCAGTGGCTGGTAGAAGCAGGGATGGGGGCATAAAGGGTGTGGTGGAGAAGGATAGAGAAGCCTCTACTTGTATTTTGTGAGGTGGATTCAGAGACTAGAGACTGCTGACTGACTAGCCCTTTTGAGAAAGCTGCACCTGCACACACACACACACACACACACACACACACACAGAGGAAATGGAGGGCATACCCATCAATTGGGGAATGAATAACTGTCTGTACATGTCACAGTATATAACCTAGGTAACTAAGTTATATAGAGAGGCACAATTGCTACTATGTTGGACTTGGAGTCAGGAAGACCTGAGTTTGAATTCTGTCTTAAATACTGTGTGGCCCTAGGCAAGTCACTTAACTTCTCTCAGTCCGTTTCCTCATCTATAAAATTTGTATAATAATAGCATCTAGCTTAGAGAGTTGCTGTGAGAATAAAATAACATATATAAAACACTTTGTAAACATTAAAGTATTATATAAATGCTAGCCATTATTATTAGATTATAAATTTGATAGGATACTATTTTGCTATAAGAAATAATGAAGGGGACAGTTTCATAGAAACCCAGGAAGATATGTTATGAACTTATACAGAGTAAAGTGAACAGAACCAGGAGAACAATTTATATAACAATTTTCTCAAGACAAATAACTTTGAAAGACTGAAGAACTTTGAGTTTCTGAATGACCAACCAGGATTCTAGAGGACTCATAATGAAGCATGCTACCCACTTCCTGATAGAGAGGGGAGGATTCAAATGCAGAAAGAGGCAGGGCTTTTTTTGGACTTGGATAACTCAGAAAATTCTTTTCCTTTTTTGTTTGTAGTAGGAATTGTATATTTATTTCTTTTTCAACTAGGGAGTAGGGGAAAGGAAAGTAGATTTTTGTTGATTGAAAAAGATTTTAATTTAAAAAAATAAAGCAAGTTGCAGAAGGTGTTACCTTTCTCTGCTCCCTCCTTGGTGCCTGTCCCAGGCAGGTGTTTCCTATATGATTATCTCTATTTCTTCCGTGGGTGGGAAACTTGCATAAGCTCTACTTGCTTTTTGTTCTTTTGCTCTAGTTTTTGCTCTAGTTCTTTTTTCATATGAAAACTGTGGTCAGCCTTAACTGCTTTGTGATGCATGTCTGTATAGTAACTGTGTGCAGAAGGAATTCAATGAAAGTTGTTAATGAATGACTGGAAAAATCCAGAATTTAGTCAAGATAGAGGGCTTCAACTTATTCTGGGATAGTTTGGATAATTTCTAACTTGGCAGCTGAGTTAAAATGGAATTTGATGATTGAGATATTTATTTTTAAAAATTTTTTATAAGCTCCTCAATAATAGTCATGGGCCATCCATGTGAAATAGGGATATTTTAACCCTAAAATGAAAGTACATCAGGGCACCTTTTTTTAATTTTCCTGGCTGGTGCAAGGGTGGGCCTGTCAGTTCATGTGTGCTCACCCAATCCTTCTTCTATTCTCCCTGCTGTCTGCAAAAATTGAGTCAAAAGTAAAACACAGCTGGTTGGAGAGAGAATATGTGTGGCCATAAACTCTCAAATTTAAAAAGGGGAAGGGAAACCTCCCCTTCCTCAACCTCCATCCCACACTGCCAAGGCTTGCCTTGAAGTGACACCTGATGATTCCACTGACATTGTCTAAATCTGACTTTCTACAAGTTCCACTCATTACTTCCTGGTAGAGGGAGGGGATGTGAACAAAATGAATGTGTTTAATATATCTTCCACATAACAGCTCTTCAAATACTTTAACATAGCTGTCATTCCCACACCCAATTCCTAGGTCTTCTCCAGGCTAACCACCCCTCCTTAACTCATCCTCATGGGACATGGAACTCAGTATTCTCACCATCCTGACTGCCTTCTTCTGGACAATTTGTCTGTCATCCCTAGAACATGAGGCTTAGAAGTGAACACAATACTATATTTCAAATGGAATGCGGCCAAGATATTGCAGAACTATCACCCTCCTTGATCCCTACACCTCTTAGTGCAGCCTATGATCTCATTGGGTTTGGTTTGGTTTTGGGTATGTTACACCATTGAAGTTCTCTAAAATTCCAAATAAGATTTCCCCCAAATCTGCAATACCAAGGCAGCTTGGTAGTGCAGCAGAGAGTACTTGATCTCATCCTCCTGAGTTCAGATCTGGCCTCAGACACTACCTATGTGACTGCTGGACAAGTCACTTAACCCTCTTTTCCTCAGTTTTCTCATCTATAAAATGAACTGCAGAAGAAAATGGAAAATCACTCTGGTATCTTTGCCAAGGAAACCCTAAAAGGGGTCATGAAGAGTTGGATGTGATTGAAAAATGGCTAAACAGCAAAATCCCCAAATGTTTTTCAAATATTATCTAGTCAGCTTCCCCTATCCTGTGCTTACAAATTTCAGCTTTAAAACACAAGTGTAGGACTTTACATGTATCCTCATTAAGTTTTATCTTAGTAGATTTCAATCATTTTTTTAGTCTGACAATACACTTTTCAGAACCATCGTCCCTCCTAGTTGTATGTTTTTTGCAGACTGATCAGCATGCCATCTACGCCTTCAGATTGAAGTCATTAACAAAAAGTGTTGTATAGTACAGGATAATTTAGCACCCAATCTGGAGAGGACTAGTTGCCAGAAAATCCCAGGCCTTGGTTTTAACCATTAGGCAAGACTATTTCTTCTATTGCTTCTCTTTTGCTCTTAGTCCAAAAGATCAAGGGGCTAGAGGTTTTAGGCAAGACTGATGACTTGTACACATTAGGCTCTTTGGAAAATTTTTCTTAAATTACTTAATAAACATAAACAAACAGGAACATTCCATGAAATTTAGGGTGTTTTTTAAAAAAAATCAGGCCCAGTAGCTGAGATGTGGTAGAAGGATTTTTAAAAATTTTATTGATATCCCCTACATTTTTCTTTCTCATAGACAATCATACTTTATAATAAAAGAAAAAAGATGAAAAAATAGTCAGCAAAACTATTAAACATATCCAAAAAGTAGTATTCTACCCCTGTCCACACACACATAGTCTCTCACCTCTACCTAGAAGGGAGGGTGGGATCTTCTCAAAGCCCTTCCTTAGGGGGGGGGGTCAAATGTGGTCATCAAAACATGATATTATCCAGTTTCAATTGTTTTGTGGATTATTCCTTCCATTTACATTGCTGTAATTATTGTATATACTGTTTTCCTAGTTCTGTTTTTTCACTTTTTATCAGTTTATATCTTCCAGCGCTTTTCTGTGGTCATCCTAATAGTAATTTCTCACAGCACAGTAATATTTCATTACATTCAGGTACCATAATTCATTTAGTCATTTCCCAGTTTATGGGCATCTACTTGAATGCTAGTTTCTTTGTTACTGCAAAAAAAATGTTGCTATGAATATTTTGGTGTATGTGAGGTCTTTTTTTCTTTTTTAAAAATCATTGACCTCCTTGATATATGTGCCTAGCTGTAGAACTTCTGGGTCAAAATCTATGGCTATTTTAGTCATTTTGAGGGGCAAAATATTTTACCCAGATCCATGTTACATTTTAAATTGGACATGAGAGAAGGGGAAGTAACACAAAAAATCCTGGAGCAATAACACTGATCCTCTGCTTATCAAACCCTGACAGTCACCTAGAGTAAGCTTTCATGGAAACTTATCACTTCTCCTTCTGCCCCTTTGGAAGAAGTCAAAGGGCAGGATTAAATCATGAGAATTGAGGTAAAAAGTAGAGATGGATCCTGCTTCTCCATTCTTTCTGTTGTAGGATCTATTTGCATCTGTACTTCACAAAAGGTCCCTTGTCTACTCTCCTCGGAAGCCAGCATTGACCTTACTCTGTTGCTGATGCTGTAAACAGCTTTATGCTATGTTACTATCATCATAGATGTGGAAAAAATGCTAGGATTGAGAACTGGTACTCAAGGTTGGTCTCTGAGAAGAGAAACCATTAATTCCTGTGACTAGTGCCAAAACATATCCTAGTGTTGTCCTACTGGCATTAACAATGTCATGGATAATGAGACAGTTAAGTCATTTGGGCAGGGTATTTTTGGCATTAGTGGGATTCCACTTGTAACCCCAACTATAGTTTCAATGGATGTTGTTGAGCAATATATAGGGTCCCCTTTGCACTCCCTCATTCCTACCCCAACCAAAGAATTAGTCATAAGTACAACTTTTGGACACACGCACATACACATATTTGCACTTCCACACACAAAAACCTAATAATTCCCAAGAAAAAGCCCTATCTAGGGATAGGGAGGTGGGGGTGGGGGACAAGGGACACAAGACTTGTAAGCCATAAATGAATTAGGACATTAGTTAGGAGAAGTGGAACCTGGAATTCCCAAGAAGTCAGGGCATGGCATCAGCTGTCATGTAAGTTTAGAGAAAAGCATCTGTGCAAGAAGGAATGAATTGAGAGATACTCATGAAAACATTTACTTCTAATTCTATAATAAAACTTAACTTAGTACTTTGTCATTTCCTCACCACTATCTCACCTTGCCCTGTGAGATAGACAGGGCAAGCAGTATTATTTCTCACTTGACAAGGATATGTCAGACCTGAGTCTGATGCTCTTAAAAGCTTCCTGGACCCAGGTTCCATCCTCCTTCTATTGTACCATACTGCTTCTCACTAGGTGACATTTATTGAGAATACCTGGATGTTTTCATGTACAGCCATGATTTCATCAGATATACATTTCTTTCAACTAAGCAGATTAACCTCTACCCTTACCCCCACCGTCAATACCTTCTCACACTGTACAACTCTTTGGCCATGTCTACCCATACAGGATCTACCAAAAATGTCAGCTTACTTTTCATGCTCTTCAAACTCTAAGGGTACCAAAGGTACTGGGTATGCCACCAAGTTAGATGGCATAGTGGATTTGGCACTGGAGGTGGAGTCAGGAAAAGCTGGGTTTTAATCCTGTCTTAGAGGAGTATTAGTTATATGGCAAGTCTCTCAATCTCTGTCTGCCTCAGTTGTCTTTTTTAATAGATTTTTGTTAAGATCTTTATTATTATTATTATTATTATTATTTTGGAGGGGGGAAGGCAAGGCAGTTGGGGTTAAGTGACTTGTCCAAAGTCACACAGCTGGTAAGTGTCAAGTGTCTGAGGCTGGATTTGAACTTAGGTCCTCCTGACTCCAGGGCTGGTGCTCTATTCACTGCACCACCTAGCTGCCCCTGCCTCAGTTTTTTCATTTGTAAAATGGGGATAGTAATAGTACCTATTTCACAGGGTTCTTATGAACATCAAATGAAATAGTAAGATGTAAACTTTAAGGTGCTATGTAAATTATGTGCATATATGTATATAACATGTATGTATATTGGTATATAATTTCTAATGCAGTACATGGATTGTCTTTAACTCTTACTACATAATTACATGAGAAAATATTGAATTGAAGAACTGGGCCACGTTCTTTTCTGTTGATATATGTCCTTGATAACGTATTTTGTGCTACTTCTCATACACAAGTAATCCTCTGTGACATACTTGTAGCTTAAGTTCATTATTCATTTATTCCTTCAACAAGCATGTATTAAATACTTCCTTTGTTCCAGGCATTATGGTAGGTATTGAGGATACAAAACTAAAAATGTTGCCCTTTGAATCTTTTATAATTTTCATTCTTTTGATACTGTGATATTCTTTGACCTATCTTCTGCTTGCCTTAGTATCTGGGTTGAAAGGACTGTGAAAGCAGAGAAATTAGATTGAAGAAGAAAACACTATAATATACAAACAGAGCAAGCAGGAGTCTGGCAAGGTTAAGGAAAGGACAAAAGAAAGAATATTACTTCCAGAAGTCTAGATTCAAGGGAAAGACTTTCTTGGAATCATCCTGGCTTACAGAATCAGAGTACCTAAGGATCTCTGATGGCATCCACTGAAAAGGTATGTGCTGTTTTCACAGAAGATAGTAAGATAAACGTGAGAAATACAGAGTCAAACTTGTAACTCCTGAGAACTATATCTCTATTAGGCTAGTCAGAAGGAATATACATAGAAAGAGGGGGTGGTATAAGTCAACTTTGAGATAACAATATAAAAAATTAAGGCGTTAAAAAAAGGATTGTGCTGGGAAAAGATGAAAGGGGGAGGCAGGATGGGGTAAATTATATCACATGAAGAGGTGCAAATGGCCTATTATAGTAGAGGGAAAGAAGGGAGGAGATAAGTATTGTTTGAACCTTACTTTCAACGAATTTGGTTCAAAGAGGGAATAACATAAACACTCAGTTAGTTATAGAAATTTATATTACCTTATAGGGAAGTAAGAGGGAAAAGGGAGGGTGGGGTTGATAGAAGAGAGGGCAGACTGAGGGAGGAAGAGGTCAAGTCAAAATACTGGTGAAGAGGGACAAGGTGAAGGGGGGAGAAGGATAAAAAGAGAGAGATAGAGGGAGAGAGAGGGGTTGAGAGGGAGGGGGAGAGAGAGAAAGAGAGAGAGAGAGAGAGAGAGAGAGAGAGAGAGAGAGAATAAACGGGGAGGGGAGAGGAATAGCATGATAGCATGGAGGGAATTACACAGTAAGTAATCATAACTGTGAATGTGAATGGGATGAACTCTCCTATAAAACAGAAGAGGATAGCAGAGTAGATAAAAAAACTAGAATTCTACAATATGTCATTCACAAGAAACATATTTGAAGTAGAGGGAGATATACACAAAGTAAAGGTAATAGCTTGGAGCAAAATCTATTATGTTTCAGAAGTAAAAAAGAAAAGAAAAGAAAAGAAAAGCAGGGGTAGCAATCCTGATCTCAGACAAAGCAAAAGCAAAAATAGATATAGTTAAAAGAGATAAGGAAGGAAACCGCATCTTGCTAAGAGGTACTATAGACATTGAAGTAATATCAATACTAAATGTATATTCACCAAGTGAAGAGCATCAAATTCTTAGAAGAGAAGTTTAGTGCATTACAGGAAGAAAGAGACAAAAAAGAAATATTAACGGGGGACCTCAACCCCCCCCTTTAAGAACTAGATAAATTTTATCACAAAATAGACAAGAAAGAAGTTGAGATGAATAGAATTTTTTTTATTTTTTTATTTTTTTTTTGCTTTTTGGAGGGTAGAAGGCAGGGCAATTGGGGTTAAGTGACTGGCCCAAGGTCGCATTGCTAGTAAGTGTGTCAAGAGTCTGACGTCAGTTTTGAAATCAGGTCCTTCTGTCTCCAGGGCTGGTGTTCTATTCACTGTGCCACTTAGTTGCCCCTCAATAGAATTTTAGAAATGTTAGATTCAATAGATCTCTGGAGAAAGCTGAATGGGGGTAGAAAGGAATATACCTTTTTTCTCAGTGATACATTGCACCTACACGAAAGTTAGGGCATAAAAAACTCACAATAAAATGCAGAAAGGCAGAAACATTAAATGCATGCTTTTCAGATCATGATGCAATAAAAAATTACATGTCATAAAGGGCCATAGAAAGATAGATTAAAAAGTAACTGGAAACTAAATAATCTAACCCCAAAGAATGAGTGGGTCAAACAACAAATCATAGAAACAATCAACAATTTCATCAAAGAGAATGACAACAATGAGACAACATACTAAAATTTACGGGATGCAGTCAAAGCAGTACTTAGGGGAAATTTTGTCTCTCTAAATGCCTGCATGAATAAAATAGAAAATGAGCAGATCAATGAACTGGGCATGCAACTAAAAAAAGCTAGAAAAAGAACAAATTAAAAATCCCCAATTAAATACCAGATTAGAAATTCTGAAAATCAAAAGGAGAGATTAATAAAATTAGTGGAAAGAAAACTATCGAACTAATAAATAAAAAGAAGAGCTGGTTTTATGAAAAAAAAGTAAAGTAGATAAACCCTTGGTTAGTTTGACTAAAAAAAGGAAAAAAAACCCAAATTACCAGTATAAAACATAAAAAGGGTAAATTCACCCCCAAAGAAAAGGAAATTAAAGCAATAATTAGAACTATTTTGCCCAACTGTATGCCAATAAACCTGACAATATAAGAGAAATGTATGAGTATTTACAAAAATATAAATTGCCCAAATTAGATGGAAGAGAAAGTAAAATACTTGACCCCATTTTAGAAAAAGAAATTGAACAAGCCATCAATGAACTCCCTAAGAAAAAAAATCTCCAAGACCAGATGGATTTAGGAGGGAATTCTATCAAACATTTAAAGAATAATTAATTCCAATACTATATAAACTATGTGGTAAATAGGCAAAGAAGGAATTCTACCAAATTATTTTTATGACACAAATAGGGTGTTGATACCTAAACTAGAAAGAGTCAAAACAGAGAAAGAAAACTATAAACCAATTTCCCTAATAAATATTGATGCAAAAATTTTAAATAAAATATTAGCAAAGAGATTACAACAATTTATCATGAGGATGATACAATATGACCAGGTGGGATTTATATCAGGAATGCAAGGCTTGTTCAGTATTATGAAAGCTATCAGCATAACTGACCATATAAATAACAAAACTAATAGAATCATATGATTATCTTGATAGATACAGAAAAAGCTTCTGATGAAATAAAGCACTCGTTCCTATTTTAAAAAAAACTAGAGAGCATAGGAATAAATGGAGTTTTCCTAAAAGTGATATGTAGTATCTATCTAAAACAATCAGCAAATATCATATGTAAATAAACTGAAAGCTTTCCCAATAAGATCAGGGTGAAAAAAGGATGCCAATTATCACTACTATTATTTAATGTTATACTAGAAATGTTAGTTTTAGCAATAAGAGAAGAAAAAGAAATTGAAGGAATGAGAATAGGCAATGAGGAAACAAACTCACTCTTTGCAGATGATATGATGATATACTTAGAGAATCCTAGAGAATCAATTGAAAAACTGCTTGAAATAATAAACAACTTTAGCAAAGTTACAGGATATAAAATAAAGTCATATAAATCATCAGTATTTCTATATATTACCAACAAAATCCAGCAGCAAGACATGGAATGAAAAATTCCATTTAAAATAGCTGTAGACAATATAAAATATTTGGGAGTCTGTCTGCCAAGACAAATCCAGGAATTATATGGACACAATTGTAAAACACTTCACACAAATAAAGTCAGATCTACACAATTTGAAAAACATCAATTGCTTATGGGTAGGCCAAGTTAATATAATAAAAATGACAATTCTATCGAAATTAATTTATTTATTTAGTGCCATACTAATCAAACTACCAAAATTATTTTATAGATCTAGAAAAATGGAAGCAAAATTCATCTGGAAGAGCAAAAGGCCAAGAATATCAAGGGAATTAATGAAAAAATGCAAAGAAAGGTGGCCTAGCCCAGCAGATCTAAAACTATGTTATAAAGTATCTTTTTTTGTTGTTGTTTTGCTTTTTGGAGGGCAATTGGGGTCAAGCAACTTGCCCAAAGTCACACGGGTAGTTGTGTGTGTGTGTGTGTGTGTGTGTGTGTGTGTGAAGTGTCTGAGGTCAGATCCAAACCCAGGTCCTCCTGACTCCACGGCTGGCACTCCACTCACTGCGCCACCCAGCCACCTCAATGTTATAAAGTATCAATCATCAAAACTACTTTGTACCAGTTGAGAAATAGAATGGTGGATCAGTGGAATAGGTTAGGTATACAAGACACAGTAGCAAATGCTTTTATTACTAAATATTACTAAATCACCATAGATAATAATCTACCATTTGATAAACCCAATGACTCCAGCTTCTGGGAGAAGAATTCATTTTTTGACAAAAACTGCCAGAAAAACTGGAAAACAGTATGGCAGAAACTAGGCATAGACCAACACCTCACATTGTATACCAAGATAAAATCAAAATGGGTACATGGTTTAAACATAAAGAGGGATACCATAAGCAAATCAGGAGAGGAAGGAATAGTTTACCTGTTAGATCTATGGAGAAGGGAAGAATTTATGACCAAACAAAAGACAGAAATAAAATGGATCATTTTAATTACATTAAATTAAAAGGAAGGCTGTACAAATGAAACCAATACAAACAATATAATGGAATACAATTGAATACTTTGAATATAATGCAATACTACTGCATAAGAAATTATGAGCAGGCAGATTTCAGAAAAACTTGGAAAGACTTATATAATCTGTTGCTGAGTAAAGTAAGCAGAACCAAGAGAACATTGTACACAGTAACAGAAACATTGTTTGATGATCAACTGTGATAGACTGTTCTTCTCAGCAATACAATGATCCAAGACAATTCCAAAAGACTCATGACGGAAAATGCTATCCACTTTCAGAGAAAGAACTAAGGAGTCTGAATGCAGATCAAAGCATACTATTTTCTTTTTTTTTTCCTTCACTTTTTTTTTTTGGAGGGGGGAAGGTAAGGCAATTGCGGTTAAGTGACTTGCCCAAGGTCACACAGCTGGTGTGTGTGTGTGTGTGTGTGTGTGTAAGTGTCTGAGGCTGGATTTGAACTCAGGTCCTCCTGACACCAGGGCCGGTGCTCTATTCACTGTGCCTCCTACTCGCCCCTAAAGCATACTATTTTCACTTTTTGTTTTGTTTTTTCTTTCTCCTGATTTTTCCCTGTTGTTCTGATTCTTCTTTCACAACATGGCTAGTGTGGAAATATGTTAACATGATTGTACATGTATAATCTATATCAGACTGCTTGCTGTCTTGGTGAGTGGAGAGTGGAGGGAAGGAGAAAAAATGGAAGTCAAAATCTTATAAAAATGAATGTTGAAGACTATCTTTACATGTGATTGGAAAAAATAAAATACTATTAAATGAAAAATAAAATAAAAAAGAAATAGGGAATCAAAATGAAGGGGGAATTAGGTCAAATAGGCTAATCTAGATATAATATATGCCTGCCTAAAAATTGCAGTGGCACTCTTAGGAAATTTAGCAGCTAATTCAGTTACTTAAATATTTTATTTGAATGCCAGCCTATATCAGGATAATTTGTTTATATTTAAAGCAAGGGTGGGAAAGAGTAGGAGATTTAAAATAATAGGACCTTGTTTCAAAACCTGGCTCTGTCACCTACTCCCTGTGTGACCTCTAAGCATGTCACTCCTCAGGGTCACAGTTTCCTCATCTGTAAAATGAAGGGCTTGGACAAGTTAACTATTAAGATCCTTTTCTGCTCTGAATATATGATCTTCTGTTAGAAGACTGAACTACTTACTTTTGGATGTTGCCGTGAGGAATGAGCTTTGCAAATCCTAAGTTACTAAATGTTATTATGAGTACCAGGGCATCTTTGCAGTTGCTTGTTCTCTACCTGACACCCTAAATTGCTCCTTCCATTACAACAGCATTACCTCTTAAAGTCTACTGCCACAGTCTTGGCATTACTAGTCACTTCCTATTCTGTCTGTGGCTGTCCCTGCCCTTCATTGTGGCTGCCTGTCACTGCTACTGGTTTTTGGTCTCAGTTGGATCCCCATCTTTCACTAACCCAGGAGAGATGCAAACTGTCTCAGAAAAATGATTCAACAATCCCAGCAGCCTCTTTCAAAGGTCCAGATGTCAACAGGAAGCAAGAACTGATTATACACTTTTCTTAACAGCCAGGGAAAGTCAGGGGGCAGCTTAATGAGCAAGAAGTTCTTAGAGAAGCTCTGACTAAGCATCTTGCCATTGAGATGGAAACCTCACCCAGCATTGTGACTCAAACTGTGTGGGTGCGAGAAATGGAAGAAAAGGGAAGAAGAGAGACAAGAAGGAAAGGGAGGGGGAGAGAAAGACAGAGAAACACATACAGAGACAGAGACAGACACTGTCTTGTGTAATCAGAGTACCTAAGGACATGAGAGACAGAGAGAGAAAGAGAAGGAGGGAGAGAAAGGAAGAGCAGAAATGGGAGAAAGAAAATGGAAGAAAGAGTGACAAAGAAAGGAAGAATGATATGGGAGAACAATTGGAGCCTTTTCCAATAAGTTATACTTTACTGCTTTCCATTGCACGTCCCTGGCAAGGAGAGAATGAGATCACCTAATTTACAGTCTAGCATGACTATCAGATCATTCTTCTATGTTTATATCCCTAAGAATTAGCCCCCCTTCTTTTTCCCATGCCCTCACTTACTTATATCACCTAATGATACAAATTTCATTGCAGAGCAAGGCTTGGAATGGGACTAAGACTCCAGAACTCCGAGCCTGGGCTGCTGCTGCTGTCGTGGGACTGAACTAATTGTCAATAACTGTTGCAAAGAGAAACCACATTGCAATTACTGTATCACAGTCTCAGAGAGCTAGAAAAGGACCTCTGAGGTCATCTAGTCCAAACCCTTCATTACAGAACAGCTCATTACAGAAAAGAAACTCACTATTATGTGGATTGTAAATTCCTGAGGACTAGGAACATGATTTTTCCTGAATCAGCAAAGTACTAAATGCATCAAGGCCTGCTCATTTTGAGCTGTAACTAGCCATTTTTGCATTTAAACAAGAAAGTCAAAAGGCATTGTCAAATGCTTAATGGAAAGGTTATTCCATGCAGAGGGGAAATGCCTTGACTCTCACACACACATACCCACATCCTATCTGTTGACAAAGCTGTTTATTTTATCTTCACGCCATCTTTCATATACTCTCCTCTGAAACTGCCACCACCCTGGTGCAGCCCCTCATTGCCTCATGCCTGGATTATTGCAATAGCCTGCTTCAAGTCTTCCTGCCGCAAGTCGCTCCCTACTTCAGTTTATCTTCCACTCAGCTGTCAAAGTGACACCCTACTCAATAAATTCCAATAGCTTCAGGACCAAATATAAAATCCATGCTTAGCTTTCAAAGTCCTTCAACCAATCAATGAACATTTACTAAATTGCTAAGATGTGCCAATGTGCTAAACACTGAGGATACAAAACAGTTCCTGCTCTCAAGGAATTTACCATCTAATGGAGGAGACAAAATGCAAACAAGTATATATAAGTGTACAGGATAAACAGGAAATAGAAGGCAGAAGGCACTAGAATTAAAAAGGATTGGGAAAAGCTACCTGTAAAAGACAGGATTTTAGTGGAGGCTTAAAGGGGGGACATTAAGTAGGCAGGGGTAGCTAGGAAGCACAGCAAATAGAGCACTGGCCCTGGAATCAGGAGAACCTGAATTCAAATCCAGTCTCAGACACTTGACACTTAGAGCTGTGTGACTTTGGCAAGTCACTTAATCCCAATTACCTCATGAAAAAAAAATAGGCAGAGTTGAGGAGGGAGAGCATTCCAGGCACAGGGGACACCCAGAGAAAATGCCCAGAGTAGAAAGATGTGTGTCCTGTTCATAGAATAGCCAGAAGGTGAGTGTCACTGGATCAAAAGGTACACAACCGGTAACAAAATATAAGAAAACTGGAAAGGTAGGAGGGGACTATGTTATCAAGGTTTTTGAATGCCAAAGAGAGCTTTTTGTATTAAATTATAGAGGTAATAAGAAGCTACTAGAGTTTGTTGAGTGGGGGGGAGAGGAGGGTGATATAATTGCACCTGTGCTTTAGGAAAATCATTCTGGTAGCTTGATAGAGGATGGATAGACTTGAGACAGGCAGACCCACCAGCAGGCTATTGCAAAAGTCTAGCCTGCCCTAGAGTGGCAGCAGTGTCAGAGGAGAGAAGATAGTATATTGGAGAGATGTTGCAAAGCAGAAATCAACAGATCTTGGCAACAAATTTTATATGGGGGTGCGTGAGAGATAGTGAGGAGTCAAGTATAACTACTAGTTCAAATCTTAAAGGACTGGGAGGATGGTGTTGCCCTCTACGAAAGAGAGAAGGTAGGAATAGAGAGTATATAGGAGGAAAGATAATGAGTTCTCTTTTGGATATGCTGAGTTAAAGATGCTACTGGACATCCAGTTTGAGATGTCTGAAAGGTAGTTGTAGATGTGAGACTAGAGATCAACAGAGAGGTTGTAGCAGGACAGGGAGATTTGAGTGAGACTCATCAGCATCAAGAATGGAATATAAGCCAGAATTAAAGGTGCTGGGAGAAATATCAACAATCTCAGATATGTCGACATTATCACTCTGATAGCAGAGAGTGAAGAAGGATTAAGAGACCTCTTGATAGGGCAAAAGAAGGAAGCACAAAAACTGGCTTGAAGCTTAACATCAAAAATACTAAGATCTTGGCAACTGGTCCAACCACTCCTTGTCAAATAGAGGGAAAAGAAATGGAAGCCATGTCAAATTTCATATTCTTGGGCCCAAAGATCACTACAGATGGTAAATGCAGCTGTGAGATTAAAAGACTCTTTTTTTAAAAAATTAAACTTTGTTTATTTTTAGTTCACATCATTAATTTCCACAGGATTTTGAGTTACAAATTTTCTCCCCATATTTCCCCTACCCACCACCCCAAAACAGCGATCCCACTGTATAACCTCTCTCCCAATCTGCTCTCTCCTATATCCTTCCCCATCCCTCCTTCCAATAGGGCAAGATGGATCTCCATACCCCAGTGCCTGTATATCTTATTTCCCAGTTGCCT